>JALMQS010000789.1:537423-870568 GCA_024734495.1 Forficula auricularia
TGATAATGTTACAATAACGATGATCGATTCTACATTCTTGTAGTGCTGTTAGAATAGATGGTAACTCTACAGTATCAAATGCCTTTTTAAAATCTACAAACACAAGTGCTAAGGGACGATTGTATTCTATAGTTTTTTCTATTAATGTTTTCAGGCTTTGCAGATGATCGTTGGTACCATATCCACGACGGAAACCGGCTTGTTCTCTAGGCTGGTAAAAATCCAACTTAGTCTCTAACCTAGTTGTTATTATTCGGGTGTAGAGCTTGTAGAGGTGGTTAAGAAGACTAATTGGTCTATAATTTTCCAGGTCTGTTACGTCACCCTTCTTATGTAGAAGAATCATTAGCGAGTTGTTCCATTTTACTGGGATTTGTTGGTTGCTAAGACACAGATTGAAAAGCTTTTGGATCTGCATCATGAGTAGTGGTCCACCTATTTTTAAAGCTTCTGTAACTATGCCATCCTCTCCTGGGGCTTTGTTATTTTTCATACTCCCTAGAGCATTTCGGATTTCGTCTAGCGAAATTTCAGGAATATCTTCAGAGCCTTGATTTTGGACCTTCTTATGCAAATACTCTGCTGAGTCTAGACTGGATTTGTTGGTGTACAACATTTCATAAAATCTTTCCACAATATTTAGTAGTTTTTCTCTGTTTGTTGTTATTTTGCCAGTTTCGTCTTTTAGTTTGAAAATTTCTTTTTTTCCATTCGTAACTTTATTCCTCATTTGTTTCATGCTTTTGTTGTTTTCAATGGTTTTTGTGATGGTTTGGTTTTTATAATTTCTTATGTCCTTTCTTATTGCTTTAGAGATTTCCTTATTTAATACATTTATAATTTGTTGGTCAACGTTCTTATCTCCTCTCAACAACCTCCTTTGTTCTATTTTGCGTTTTGTATCCAAACTAATTTTTTCTTCCTTTGCATTTATTGGGCAAAACTTCGTTTGTGCTTCTGTTATTGCTTCCACTATTGAGTCATTTAGTTTGTTAATATCTTCATCTGATGTTTTCTTTTGGAGGGTTTCATAAATATGTTTCTCAAATATTTCCTTGTTTATTGGGTGTGCCCATGATTTCGGTTGTTTCTTTTTTATCATTTTGTATCGTTCATCACTGATATTTATTTCAATGGTGGCTCTCACCATTCGATGGTCACTTGATTTTGAGAATCTATTTAAAACTGTGACATCCCTAAATATGCATTTTTTATCTGTGATGAAATAATCAATCTCATTTTTGGTATTTCCATCTGGGCTTTTCCAAGTCCATCGTCGATGGAATTTTTTATAGAAGAAACTATTCATCTGAAATAAGTTTTTCTCTAACAGGAAGTTTAGCAAAGTGTCACCGCGATCATTTCTTCCCGGACTTCCGAAATTTCCAAGCGCACTCTCCAAAGGGTCTATTTTAGTTCCTATTTTGGCATTAAAATCTCCACATATAATTGTGAAATGTTCATGATTATCTGTGATGGCTTCGGACAATTCCTCGTAAAAAGTTTCGATTTCTTCGTCGTTGTGTTGCGATGTTGGCGCATAAACTTGGATGATTTTTAGGTTATATCTCTTGCTCAAACGTAAAGTCACATAAATAACTCTAGTGGACACCGCCTGTACATAGATAACACTCTTTACGACCCTATTATTTATGAAGAATCCAACTCCTCCTATTGAATTTTGTTCTCCATTGTGGTAGAACAAATGACCAGATTTTAGGGTCTTGAGGCCTTCTCCTCTCCTTCTGACTTCGCTAACTCCAACAACGTCCCACCTTATTTTCTCTAACTCATTTTCCATTTCCGCAAAACTTTCTTCCGAGAGTAGAGTTCGGGCATTGAAGGTTGCAATTTTGAAAGCTGTTTTCGTCAAATTTTTGTCCCCCCAGAATCCTTGGGACAGACTGATAAATCAGTGTGAGATTTCGGATATGGGATCCTACTCACCTGGGGTAGTTTCCTTTTCGTTTTAGAATCTGACATTTGTAAGGGTGTTGGCTGAAATTTCACTGCCGCGCGAGCCTCTGCGTGTTGGCAATGTGACGTCACTACTCAGGGGGTTAGAATAAGAATAAGAAGAAAGGAGAAAAGATATTTGAAATGAATAGACCCCTAGCCCTCGAATACTCTAATAGCGTCAAGGTCTGAAGAGAACAAGAGTTGATCAAGTGAGACCTGATAGGATAGATAAAAGAGAGAGATCTGGTACCAGTAAGTGGAAAAAATACCAGGTACAGCAGTGCCCGGGTAAAAGTTGCAAAAGATCGAGAGAATCAGGAGACATTTGGAGGAGGCCTATGTTCAGCAGTGGACAAGAAAAAGGGCTGATTGATGATGATGATGATGATGACATAGAAGAAGCGATTAAAGAATTCAAAGACAAAATTGATACAGGTATCGAAATCCAAGGTCAAAAGATCGCTATGTTAAGATTTTGCCGATGACATTGCCCTTCTAGGAAGCAATAAAAAAGAATTAGAGGACGCTCTGAATGGAATTAACCAAATCTAATAGAAGAAATCAAAATGAAAATAAACAAGAATAAAACCAAGGTCCTAGTATGTACAAAAAAAGAACAAACGAGACAGGAATGCATCAAAATTAACCAAGAAAACCTAGAAGGAGTTAAGGAATTCCGCTACCTAGGAAGTAAAATAACATGGGATGGGAGGAGCGAAAACGAAATTAAATCAAGAATTGCCCAAGCAAAAATGGGGTTTAATTCAAAACAAAAACTACTATGCTCCTCCTCAATCAGCTTAGAAAACAGGAAGTTGCTATTGAAGACATATGTATGGAGCATAGCCATATACGGGTGTGAAACCTGGACAATTAGAGAAGCGGAGAGAAAGAGATTAGAGGCTTTCGAAATGTGGTGCTACAGAAGAATGATGAATATAAAATGGATGGATAAAATTACAAATGAAGAAGATCTTGGAAGAATCGGAGAAAGAAGAACCTTGTGGAAGAGTCTGAAGAAGAGAAGAGGTCAGATGATGGGGCACACACTGAGACATGGGGGACTACTTAGGGATATCATGGAGGGGGAGGTGGGAAAGAAAGGGGAAGGGGAAGACCCAGATTAGAATATTTCAACCAAATAATTGGGGATATGGGATGCCAGACATTTAGAGAGGTCAAAGAGCTGGCGGGGGACAGAGTCGAGTGGAGACGGATTGTTGCATCAAACCAGTCTTAGGACTGTATACTCAATGATGATGATGAGAGGACAACCTCTTTGTTTCTCTTTATGATTCAACAACTCTTCTACTCTCGGCAAAATAAAAACTTTTCAATTAGACCATAATATTTTACTTAACTACTCAAATCTTTGGACTCAGGTACTTTCAGCTCGTTCACAACGCTATCGTCAATAGCTGTTGAAGTTTTTTCCATATGGTAAGTCTTAGAATATGAAAGTGAAAGAAAGGTGAGAATTAATATCAGCAACAACATATATTGATAAAAATTTTCTTAAAGAATTCATCAATTTTATTAACTTGATTCATTAAACATTTCAATTATTATATAATATAATTTTAGGGTAATTAGAAAGGAAATGTTCAAATTATTAATTTTGTAGCCTTCATTTAACAAACAATCGATCAACATCAAATGTTCAATTTAATTAATTTATAATTATCTTAATCGAATAAAGGTAGTTGTTTAATTTATATTACATTTTGAATACATAGTTATTACATTATAATATGTTGGTGTTGGTAGTATTCACAGTGAGGAAAAATAAATTAATTTGAGTTAAACCATTTAATTTTTTAAATTCTCAAATCTCCCCACTTCTAAACCTTCCTATTTTTTTTTTTTTTTTTTTTTAATGCAATCGAATGCAAGAAGGGGTGCACCAGTAAAGGTGTAGCCCCTATGGATCTCGAAAGACCCTTGCATTACCGAAGAGAAGGGAAAGTTGATTAAGTGAGAGGGTGTAGACGTAGGTGTCTATGCACCCTGGTTTTGAAGGTTTGAAGATCATAGGTGCTGGGAAAGATAGAGGCTGGGAGAGAGTTCCAGTTCCTTGAAGTCATGGGGATATATGTATTCGCGAATGAAGTGGTCCGGCACTTTTCCAATTTGACCGCAAAGAGTGTTGGGAGTCGGCAAAACGTGTGCTGCGTGCAAAGTATGCTTTGGGGGGAATTATTGACTTTATCTCATCAGAGCACCTGCCGTGATAGTATCTATAGAAAAGGGAAAGGGCAGAGACATCTCTTCGATGAGCCAACGAGTCGAGGGAGTCGGTGAGGGTAGAATCGTCAATTAGCCTGACGGCTCGTTTCTGAATTGCATCAAGGGTAGCAAGAGAATATTTTGAGGCTCCTCTCCACAGATGAGAGCAGTATTCGAGATAGGGGCGGATTTGGGCCTTGTAGATGGTGAGAAGTTGTGGGGGTTTGTAAAATCGCTTGGACCTGAATAAGAAGCCAATCTTCCTTGCTGCAGATTTCGCCACAGAGGAGATGTGTTCATTCCAAGACAGGTCAGATGCGACAGAGACGCCCAACATGGATAGGCTGTCACACATTTTCAGGGTATTCGAATCGAAGTGAATATCAGGGAAATCTCTATTTTCGCGCCTAGAAATTAGACAACATTGAGTCTTATTTGAATTAAAGTTAACTAAATTTTGAGAGCCCCATTTATTCAGATTGTCTAGGTCGAGAGTAATTGAGGAGGCAATATTGATTCGATTATTCGGGAGAGAGGGTTTGCCGTGTAGAGTGCTATCGTCGGCGTAACAATGAGTGGGGTTTGCCGTTTGATCAATAAGGTCGTTTATATAAATAAGGAAGAGTGTGGAGGAGATTACAGAGCCTTGGGGAACACCAGAGTTTGTAGAGAACGATTCAGATGATGTTCCATCCACCACAACTTTTATACTTCGGTTTGTCAGAAAGCTTTCTATCCATTTGCGAAGTGTTGGTGTGAATCCAAAGGCTGGCAGTTTGGCAAGAAGATTTTTGTGCCAAACCTGGTCAAAAGCTTTGGAGATATCAAGGGCTACAGCGAGGGTTTCTTTTCCGGCCTCTAGAGTATTGTTGAAGGTGTGGTGATCGAAACTGTATAGTTATCAATTAAATAATACAAATAGTTATTAAAATTATTGTTTTATTATATTTGTGACAAAACCAACCCTTCAATTTAACGAAAAATTTAAATCAAGTCACTTAAGTTCTGGAAGAAATTTAAAATAAAAAATAGACATCGATTCTCTTCTAATACTTGAGGAATAACAATTCTACATTAGGTTTTTGACGTTTCGATTATTATTGGTAACCATTGCTGAAGACATGGAGGAATCGACATAAAATCAAAAATAACGAACGATTCTTATCTAATACTAAAGGAATAACCTTATTGCATTCCATTTTTGATGTTTTGACCATTAATGGCAACCTCTACTGAAAACGTGGAAGAATCGACTTAAAATCAAAAAGACTAAATTCTTTTATGGCAAACAACTCAAACTTGAAAAGAATTTAGTCTTTTTGATTTTAAGTCGATTCTTCCACGTTTTCAGTAGAGGTTGCCATTAATGGTCAAAACATCAAAAATGAATGCAATAAGGTTATTCCTCTAGTATTGGATGAGAATCGATCGTTATTTTTGATTTTAAGTCGATTCCTCCATGTCTTCGGCAATGGTTACCAATAATGATCGAAACGTCAAAAACCTAATGTAGAATTGTTATTCCTCAAGTATTAGATGAGAATCGATGGCTATTTTTGATTTTAATTCGATTCCTCTATGTCTTCAGCAATGGTTACAATAATAACCGAAATGTCAAAAATCCAATGTGGAATGGTTATTCCTCGACTCTTAAATGAGAATTATTTTTGAATTAATGTCAATATGAACTACAAATTGCAAGTGATATCTGATTAATAATAAAGGAACAAACATATTAATATTTCAAATGAATTTGGATAAAGTTTAGCAACGATCCGTTGCAGTTTATTTAAATGTATTCATTTGATCGTTTTAATATAGCTCATTTAACCTAACTTAAAGAAGAATGGATAGGCTTCTCTTTGTGAAATGCTAAAAATTTAGGAGGACATTTTATATGTAACCATAGCAACTGCGTTGTTTTCTTATTCGTTACCTTTGCTGAAGACATGGAGGAATCGACTTAAAATCAAAAATAACGATCGATTCTTATCTAATACTAGAGGAATAACCTTATTGCATTCCATTTTTGATGTTTTGACTATTAATGGCAACCTCTACTGAAAACGTGGAAGAATCGACTTAAAATCAAAAAGACTAAATTCTTTTTTGGTAAACAACTCAAGCTTGATAATAATAATTTTTATTACATGTCAGAAAAGGATTCTATTTCTACGGATATCTTAGTTATACTTCTCTCTTGGAAATGAACGTTTATATTCATTTCGAGAATAGTCATAGGATTGGAAACTCAATTTCTATTTAAACAATATGCTTGGATGTATTCATAAATAATCACTTGACCGTGAAATGTTTTATGATGAAGATTAAATCTTTGAAGATTTTACGAGTGATGTATGTCTGAATCGCCCCACCTCGAAAGACGGCCATTGGCCCGAATTGATTTTTGGGGGTTTGGATTCCATCCAAAGGGGTGAATAAAACCCTTTTGACTTGTAAAAATTATTCATAAACTCAGATTCAGTACAACACACCAGTATGATTTTCTAAAGAAATATTTATTCTACTGAACTTGGCAAAATGTAATACACAATAAATGAATATTATTCATGAGTGTACTCGTGTCATAAGCACTTTACATTAATTATTAAGATAGATTATAATGTTTAGATGAATTATATTTTATTTATTATATTTATATATCGAATTTCTTTTGTATAAATTGTATGTAAATGTAATCACTTTACTAGTGGGCGAAATGAACTCTGAGCTTTAGACTAAAAAAAAGTAAAAAATAAAATAAAATAAAATATTTAAATAGAACCCTGTTTGGTGGCCCTATTTTATTTTAATAAATTGGCCAGTTATGGGAAAAAGTTGAAATAAAAGTTATCTCTTATTTAATACTTTATTTTAAGCAGACGTAATCGATATTTTACACGTTTCGAGCGCTAAGCCGCTTCTCTTCATCAGTGCACTTAATAAGCTGGAAAAGATCAGTGCATGTCTTAAATTTTTGTTTTAAACTTTTATATTAAATGACTTGGGTGAGTACTATATAAACCTCAATTCCACCCTTTAAACATTTATTATAAAAGTTTAAAACAAAATTTACACATGGCCTGATCTTTTCCAGCTTAAGTGAACTGATGAAGAGCAGCGGTGTAGTCCTCGAAACGTGTAAAATATCGATTACGTCTGCTTAAAATAAAGTATTAAATAAGAGATAACTTTTTTTTCAACTTTTTCCCATAACTGGCCCCTTAGTCAATTCATTAAAATAAAATAAAATACTTCTAATACTTTTCCTTTCCTACGGTCGGAAGGCAGGCTAATAAATATAAAAGCCTGCTTGCCGGTCGGTCCAAAGTATTGAATTCAATCGAATTGTTTTTGCCTATCCTGTTTAGAATTTTCTGAAACGTAAAGAAATATCATTTTCAAGCATTATTTCGGTTCTGTGTCTGGATCTAGATTACCTAACACAAGTCGTAAAAAGTTCGTTCTGGTGCTCACAGATATTTATATTTTCGAAACAAAAAATTGATTAAATTTTGGGCTTTCTAGCTTTAGAACATGAGTTTTGAAAATGAAGAAAATTAAAAAAAAATCGAATTGTCAAATGGGAATCTATCGAAAGATATATCTAATGAATTGAAATATGATAAAGGAGACAATAAAAGAGTGTGTCTTCTGCTGGAATTATAAATTTTATTTATTTATAACGAGACTATAGTTTCGAGGGCTCTTCATCAGTCTATTACAATGGATTCACAGGAATTAATTAATTTTTTCTTCCAGCAGAAGACACACTCTTTTATTGTCTCCTTTAATATATAAAAATTCTGCTACTCTCGGCAAAAACTTTCAATTTAATTGAAATATGATAAACATGATTGTATTAACAAACGCTACCAATTCTCTCGGGTGGCATAGTGAGTCTTGAAAAAGATTTTACTTTTTTCCTACAATTTATATTAAATTTTATTTTATTTACTGTTCAACGGAAAAAGCTTTGAAAACCACTAATGACATATTCCACTCATTAATCTGTTTACCACTGTGTCTGTGTGGGAGCAAGTTTTTGGAGTTTCCGGACGATGGTAGACATAAATAATAAAACTGGTCCACGAATAAGGAAATTTGGACGAGTACTGATCTAACAACATTCTCTTTTAGAAAAGAATGATTCACCTGGAATTAGTAAATAAATAGATATTTATTTAAATCTTGTTGGATAGGGCTTCTACAGAAACCGAATCAAATTACTTTAAACTATTTTAATATATATTATGAGATGAAATTTTTCATTAGGTAAATAAGATAGCTTAATAAATAAAAAAATAAACAAGTAACAAGAAAAAGCAAATATATCATTATAATTATCTTTTACTTTCACTTTCAGTTATTTCTTCAAGATAGGATAAAATGTTGTTCTTTTCGAAACTCGATGGCAATTCAGTTAAGTATTTGTGAAATGGAGAACTCACTCATACTCGCCAGTTATCGTTTATATTGGAAACTAAAAAGCTCCAAAAACGTTTCGTTTTACGATTGAAACACAAAAATTATTATCCTGTCGAAGAGGAAGTTAATCTGGCTGTGGGTGTCAGCTCAAGGTCTTTGGCCGTCGCAGGTGACCTCGACCTGGACTTTATGGACCTGATCATTAAAGATCCATCCATCTTACCAGTGTAAGTAGCTTCACTTGCCTTGTAACCATTCGATCTCTCTTTTCCAAGTGGCTAAAGTCCAGTCGACTATTTGCCTTGCATAACCGACCAAAAGAAGTTTGCAGAAACCATCTAATACACCCAATGATTTTCAGAGAATCTGCATTTCCTCTTTGTACGGCTGCTATTGTCATTTTAAGTAGATTTCAAAGAAATATATCTATTGAGCTCACTCCCAAAGTGCGACTTCCGGAAAATTTTATCATAGTTTTTCCGACCATGGCCCCTAGACCCCAAAACCACCCTCCATTCAAAAGTTTATATTTATGTGGGTATGTGGGGGGGGTATGTATCGCAAATTTGTGGGTGCGCTGTAGTTCAACCAATTGAAATAAAATTTGGCACAAAATTTAGTCTTGATGTAAACAAGAACTGAATAGTTTTTGGTGACTTCAGCCCCAAAGGGGTGGAAATGGTGGGGGGTTGAAATCTTGAAAAATTCATAACAACGTTAATATGAATGATACCAGTTTGGTTGCAAATGGCTAATATTTTACTAATTAACCTCTATAACTTGTGTCTGAAAAGTTTTTGATAAGAGCAGTCTAAGGGGGGGGGGTATAGCCCCTTCGAAATCTACCCCTTCCTAACAGCCTGCAGCAGGGATTTTTTAAGGATAAGGGAGTAAAAAAGTAGAATAGCTATAATCAAGTATAATAAAAAATCAAAAAGACTAATTTAAAATAATAATTTTGTTTACATGTCAGAAGAACTGTCCACTCAAGAAACGAAACTAAGTGACATGGTATAGGCGCCATCCGGCGTTCTTCGAGAGGAACCCAAATGATAAATCCTCGGCTTATTGCAAAAAGTCACCAAGTTAAATCTAAAAGTACTTAGTTGTCAGTTTCGATCATATTAATCGATGCATGAACTCATTAAGTGAATCAAAATAACACAAACACTTGTGTGTTATTTTGATGCACTTAATAAGTTTTTGTATTGAAAGTGACAACTAAATACTTTTAGATTTAAATACATGTACTTAGTGACTTTTTGCAATAAGCCGATGATGTATATGGAACATTCCATGCCAAATCAGACAGTTTGAAAAAAAATTATTTTTGATTTCCTTCATTTTTTGATATTTTTTAGTATCCATCAAAAAACTGTTCCGGGTAAATTTTGAAATTTTTTTGATCACCGGCTTAAAAGATATCGAATTTCCGTTTTTCGCTCATAACTTCTTCAAAAATGGACTAAATTTAAAATATTTTTTTTTATATACTTTTTAGAAAACAATACAAAAAATTATTTCAAGTGTTTTTATATGGGATTTTTGAGTTTGAAAATTTTAATCTTGTTTTTGAAACTACCAAGTATTCTTCGATTTTTTTGATAATTTTTTATTATTAATTCTACAAATTTTAAGACCTGGTTGATAGTGAGCCTATGATAATTACTATTTTTTTTCGATTTTCGATTTTCGATTTTGATTTTTCTTTCAACAAACTAAAATACTAATCATTTATTTTAAATACCTGTTAACGATAAAAATCAATTTAAAATATCTAAAAAACAGAACTCAAAACCAAAAAGTGGTTTTAATAATGGTTAATAGCGAATAAAATGTTTTCGAAATTTTCAAAAATCGAAAAAAAATACTAATTATCATAGGCCCACTATCAACCCGGTCTTAAAATTTGTAGATTGAATAGAAGTTGAAAAGAAAAAAATTATCCAAAAAATCGAAGATTAGGTACATTTAGTTTCAAAAACAATATTAATTTTCATTTTTGAGTTCTGTCTAAAAGTAAAACGATGCCCTATTAGTACTGACACAATGTCTTTCTTGCTTGCTTGACTTGGATTTTCTGTGCTTACCAAGTAATTGTTTTTAAAGCTGTTCAAAACAGCAATTTGAAAATATTTATAGGTATTTTTTGTGAATTCTTTTTAATAGTGTTCTCCTTCCTGGGTCCTGTTACTAACCACCTTTCACTTGCTTCCATCTAAAATCACAGAATCTTCAATTATTCGCCTCCAATCCTTCTTCGTCTCAGGAAGTCAAGAGTTCATCCAGACCGGAAGAAATTGCACCTTTTTGTAACAATTTAATAAAAAAAATATATATATATACTTGGCTTAAATATTTGTTAATAATGGTTTTTGCAAGATATATAAGTATTCATTTGAGTTCGGTAAAGTTTACCAGAGGTTATTTTACAAAAAATTAATAAATTTTAAAAGTTGGGCCATGGCTTTAAATTTTTTAAATTTTTTCAGAGGGATTTAAGAATTTTAAATTTAATATTTAGCGATAATTTCATATACGTTCTAACCGAAAGAACACATTTTTCTTATATTTTTAAATAATTGATAAGTGAATATTGTTGGGCGGTTAGCTTTGTAGAGAAGCTTATATCAAATACTGTATATGCTTATATCAAGTAAATATGGATCTCAGAGAGAAAATTCGTAAATAGACTCTATAATAATTTTTGTGATTAATTTTTCAGAATTCTCTTCGTCTTGCTCCCTGTGCATAATCATCCATTTGAACTCCCTATTTATGGGAGAGACCGATCGAAAATTAAGCTACTTGTGGAACAGAGTCTTCAAGGATTATTGTAGGTTATAGAATTCTTTAAAGTTAGAAACAGGAAGAGAATTCAAATTTCAAAAACTTATAGTGACAATAGAATAAAGACAAGACATTGAACTTTGAAAAGAATAGATTTACTATCAGTTCTTATATCATTTTGGATTTTTCATTCAATATGGGATTCTAACAGGATGACTGGAACTAGGCGGGCTGGATTATACATATTTAAATATAACATTACTGTGAAAATTTATTAATTTTTGTCTCTCAATAAATCGTTTGTCCATCTTTTTCCTTGATTTCTTATTCCCTTTGGTTAGATCATCTTTGCTAAATGGTTTCTTTACATTAAATGTCAACATTCCTTAAAAGATTCGTCGCGAAGGCCTCAATGCCAAGATCTTTATGTGTTTGTTATATCCACATAAAATTTTCCCAAAATTTTTATTTCAATACTTTTTTTACCGGTCTTGAGCGGAAGCAAATGTGTAACATAGTCTACAAAATATTTAAATGAAAAGTTTTTGTTTTGCCGAGAGTAGCAGAGTTGTTGATTCACAAAGAGAAACAAAGATGTTGTCCTCTGTATGATGCAAATAAACATACACACATATATATCGAAATTATATATATCTGTAGATATATACCGGGTGAGTTTTTTATCTTGAGACAGTCTTATAACTTTTTTTTTATATTATACATTTTCAATCCAGTCAGATGACCGTTTTATGATTTTACTATAATAAAGTATATAACTTCAGGAAGCATGTCATCTTATTGATGACATTGCAAATGTCTAACACTATCTTCAATTCACTGGGGTCACTTTAAAGTTTCTCATTGGGACAAGTCAGTTGGCTTGGTCCTCTTCAATCTTCTCAGCTGTCCGACGGTGCTGAGTAGTCGAACAGCTTCGGGATTATAGTGATTTACCAGTCGTAATTTATGATTCCTGGCTGCTTTAGTTATTTCCTCTTGTACAGTAGTAATGTGGAGATCCTTCCTGATGTACCAGCGGGCATCGACGATATCTCGCAAAGTATTGTTTTGAAAAGTTTGAATCATCCTGATATTTGATTCTTTGCTACAGCCCCAGAGCTGTATACCATAAGTCCAGACTGGTCTTATGATTTGTCCATACACAATAATTTTGTTATATATGGACAGTTTGGATCTCCGTCCTATCATCCAGTATTACTTTCTTTTAATTATTTTTAAATGTTTGACTTTTGTCAGATATGCTCCTTCCAGCGGAGCTTAGCATCGAGAGTCATGCCAAGATATTTTGCAGTATTAGCATATGGTATTAGCTGATGATTTAGGGTAATTGGGAGTGGGGACTCCTGTCTATTCGTAAAATTGATATGCTGCGATTTGACTTCGTTAAACTTGATTCGCCACCGGCAATCTTTACAATTTGATCTGACTAAATCCCATTAATGAAAGACAAAGAAAGAACGTATATAACATGTCAATAATGCATTCACAATATTAAAGAAAATAAAAAGTAATTTTTACTTTTATCAAAATTTAATATCTTTAAAGGATATCAAAAAAGGAGGAGGTTCTTAATCTTAAATATGAAATTAAAAATTAAATATCTTATTATATTAAACGAGCAAATCTTATATATCATCATCATCCTGTCTTTCTGTCGTTAGGGGGGTCCCCCAAGGCTCTGTTCTAGGCCCGCTTCTCTTTTCCCTTTTTATTTCGGATCTGCCCGAATGCTTGGAGAGTTGCAATTATCACCTTTATGCGGATGATCTACAGGTCTATCTGTCGTTCCCCCCCCCGATCGAGTGGAAACTGCGGTTAATTTAATGAATAAAAATATAGAGGCGATCTGTTCCTGGGCCCGCGAAAACTATTTAACAATTAATGAGGGAAAAACCAAGGCCATGATTATTGGTAGTCGTCCTTTTGTCAGGAGGCTTTTTGGCGGTGACCCCCCTAGAGTAAGTGTAAATGGGATTCAATATAGCGAGTGTGTCCCTAATCTCGGGGTCATCTTTGACCGATTCTTCACCTGGGAGGAACACATTAATTCGGTCAGTCGACGAGTGTTTCCATCAACTCATTAAAGTCAGGCATCTCATTCCATTTTCGACACGTAAACATCTCATCAATTCTTTGATATTGCCAACCATGGACTATTGCTGCCTCGCGTATGGCGACGTCTCTGGGTCCCGTGCGGGCTTACTTGATCGGGCTTTGAATGCATGCGTTCGATTTATTTTCGACATTCCTAGACGTGATCATGTCTCCCCCTTTCATGTCAGACTTGGTTGGCTTAGGGCGACCCAGAGGCGTCTCTACATGCTTGGCAAATTCCTGTATCGTACCTTCATTTCACATCAGCCTGAATACATCTATAAAATGTTCACTTTTAAATCATCCATACATAATCGGGCTTTTCGGGCTGATTCAAATCGTATTCATATCCCGAGTCACCGGTCCGAGGTGGTGAATAGGTCATTCACTGACACTGCTGCCCGACTGTGGAATTCATTACCATCATTCACCCGTTCATCTTCATCATCACTTATCTTCAATCGTGGTCTCTTGGAATGTATTCGCGGGGGCGGGTCTCGGGAGTGAGCGTCTCTTTTTTGGCGTCTCTCTTTTATGGTGTATCTTTTCCCTCCTGCTGGCTCTCTCACCTTCCTCTCAACTTCCTTTCGCTGGAGCTTTCTTTCTTTCTTTCTTTTTCGCACACACTTGTTTTTATTTTTCTCCTCTTTGTTTTATGTTAATTATTATTTTTTACTGCTCATATGAGGCAAACTGCCTCAGAGCATTGTGTAAAGTTAAATTGTAAGAATTATGAATGAATGAATAAATAAATAAATAAAATAAATAAATAAATATACCGGGTGAGTTTTTTATCTTGAGACAGTCTTATAATTCAAAAACAGTGCATTATACTATATGGAAAAAAGTTTCAAATAAAAGTTTATTTATATCAAGGAGCAAACTAAACTACGCTATTGTTTGCCGACGCAGAACAAGTTTTCAAGAGTATTTCAATGTCAAGTTTTCCTTTTTAAACGGAACCCTATATTTTTTGTTACGTCTACTTAATCTACAAAAATAACTGAACAACTTTCATTAGAACTATTTTCATTAAATAAACAAAATATTAAATTAATTACATCTCAGAAAAAAATATATTATAATTATTTTTAACAATTATTTAACTTAATTATCAAATAATAATGATTAAACAATTAATTATTAAATAAATAATTTAATAATCATTAATCATTTAATAATTTTTCGACACTGTTCTGTGACATTCCAGTGTGTTATCGCAAGTCTTGTGGATGAATTCCAGTTCCAATTTCCTTATTTTTTTAAACAAATTTACAACACGATGAAATGAAGCTTGTGAGGGTCTATTCTTATCAGATCAGATCTAATTGATTAATGTATTTTGTTTATTTGATGTCGTATAAAAAAATACTTCTTATGAAAGTTGTTCATTTTTTTTTTGTAGAATATGGTGGCGCAAAGAAAAATATAGGGTTCTATTTAAAAAACAGAACTTGACCTTAAAATACCCTTGAATGCTTGTTCTGCGTCGACAAACAATAGACTAGTTTAGTTTTCCCCTCGATATAAATAAACATTTATTTGAAACTTTTTTCCATATAATGCATTGTTTTTGAGTTATAAGACTGTCTCAAGATATAAAACTCAATTCGGTATATATATATATATATATATATTATTTATTTGTTTGAGACTATAGTTAGACTATAGACTATAGTTTTGACTCCATGAATAATATTTATAATTAAAAGAGACTGATGATGATGACCAAGTCTTCGAAACTATAGTCTCAAACAAATAAATTATATATATATATATATACAGATATATAATTTCAATATATATGTGTGTATATGTTTATTTGCATCAAGCAAGGTTGGTTCAGCGCGTTTGCAGGAATCCGGTCCCGATTTTTGAGAGGCCCCGCGGTCTACGAAAATTATCCAATTAAAAAACACAGATTTTGATTAACTTTTTACAGAATGATGATACCATTAGAATCCAGTTCGATATGCAGCCGTTGCATAAAATCATAAAGTGCTAGAGTTACTATTTTATTAATTTACTCCAATAATAATTAATAGAAAATCAATGGAAATTTATTGGCTTCTTAATAAATTCTTTTTTAATAAATTCATCCAAATTACAACTTTTGGAAATAACTATCTTTTTCTAAAAATAATAAATAAATAATTTTTCAATTTTATTTCCAAATAGACCAAAATAATAAATTTGTTGAAAAATTTTTATTTCGCCGAGAGTAGCAGAAGTTAAATTATGTTTATCAAATGAATTTATTTCCTCGGTCTATTTTATAATCACATTTTTTTACTGTTAAATCAAATATAAAAAATATTAAAAATAACCAAGAAAAATATTACAGTCATGCAAAAAAAATGTATATATTTTCGCGAAATGTTTTCAGGTCTAAAGCTAAAATTTAGTACAGTGTAATGTGAAAATACATAGATTCGAATCGAGTTTAATTAAAATTATTTAAGAATTTATAGTCACAGGAAAAGTAAAGTTGGCAACTAAGTAATTGCGGATTTCACTCATAGATGGCTTCAGTTGAATTTTTAGGTTTGCTGGCGTAGTCCAAATGTAAAACACATTTTGTTATTTGATAGTTGGCAATTCAGCTGTCAATCAGTAAAAAAGTTTTTTGATCGGTTGCGTAGTTTTCGTTTGGCGTTCGTTGAAAAATGGAAAATCAAAAGGAACATTTTCGTCATATTTTGCTTTTTTATTTCCGCAAAGGGAAAAACGTATCGCAAGCTCACAAAAAGTTATGTGCTGTTTATGGCGACGAAGCCTTAAAAGAACGGCAGTGTCAAAATTGGTTTGCCAAATTTCGTTCTGGTGATTTTTCACTCAAAGATGAAAAACGCTCTGGTCGTCCAGTTGAAGGTGATGACGACCTAATCAAAGCAATAATCGATTCGGATCGTCACAGTACAACACGTGAGATTGCAGAGAAGCTTCATGTATCACATACATGCATTGAAAATCACTTAAAACAACTTGGCTATGTTCAAAAACTCGATACATGGGTTACTCACGAACTGAAAGAAACGCATTTAACGCAACGCATTAACATCTGCGATTTGCTAATGAAACGTAATGAAAATGATCCATTTTTAAAACGACTGATAACTGGCGATGAAAAATGGGTTGTTTACAGCAATATCAAGCGGAAAAGATCGTGGAGCAGGCCAGTTGAACCAGCTCAAACAACATCAAAAGCTGGTATTCATCAAAAGAAGGTTTTGTTATCAGTTTGGTGGGATTACAAAGGAATTGTCTACTTTGAACTCTTACCACCCAACCGAACGATCAATTCTGTTGTCTACATTGAACAACTAACGAAATTAAACAATGCAGTTGAAGAAAAGCGGGCCGAATTGACAAATCGAAAAGGTGTTGTATTCCATCATGACAATGCAAGGCCACACACATCTTTGGTCAGTCGGAAAAAATTATTGGAGCTTGGTTGGTATGTTTTGCCACATCCACCATATAGTCCTGACCTTGCACCATCTGATTACTTTTTATTTCGATCTTTACAAAACTCCTTGAATGGTAAAAATTTCAATAATGATGATGATGTCAAATTGTACCTGATTCAGTTTTTTGCTAATAAAAACCAGAAGTATTATGAACGTGGAATTATGATGCTGTCTGAAAGATGGCAAAAGGTCATTGATCAAAAGGGGCAATACATTACAAAATAAAGTTATTTAGTTCCATGAAAGAATTGTCTTTGATTTTCTAAACAAAATCCGCAATTACTTAGTTGCCAATCCAAACAACGAGTATCCAATTAGTACAAGTGCAACAGTCAAAGGCTATTCCTAGACTTTAAGAAATTAAGAAATTAACTTCTACTAGTCTAATACAGGTCTGGCTTGTTTTGGAATACTTTTTCCTTAGCTGCTATAAAGAATGAGAGATCATTCTATCAGCGCACCTTTATAGTCATTTTGCTAGATTAGTTATTTTTAATTACTGAAATAATAAATATTTAAAAAAATGGAAATATATGAGATGAAAAATAATTTTTAATTATTCTAAGCTTGGTTATTTTTGTCACCTGATAGTTGAGCTTATAATTTTACTTTTAGGGAATTTTATTCTCGAAAATAGCTTTAGGTAGGTATATGTAAATTCATATTTCTAAAAAGTGAATAATTATTGTGAAACCAGGAAGAATATTTGTTGATTATTTTTATGAAATTTTAATAAAGAGACATTCAATATTTCTTTCAGTTCAATGTCTGATTGCAGTGCCATACATTCAATCACAAAGTTTGAAGTTAAAATATTTAAATCTGATAAAAATGGTTCAAAATATGCCAAAATTGTGATTATTTTTTTAAAATTCAAAATCTGCTTTTTATTCTTCGAAACCTTTTGGGGAGATTTTCTAATTTCAAAATTAAGACATTATTTAAATTGTATTATTATTATTTTGTTATTAATGACGTTTGATATAATATTGCTTTTCAAATAGGCGAGAATATTATTTCGTCGACTTAGAGTATAAACCTGCTAAATTCATTTTTTATCATATATGACATATTAATACCGTTCGAAAGAAAAAGACATGCAGCATCGTACAAAAGTAAAACTGCTACTTAAAATTATGATCGTAAGTTGTAGAAAAAAAATTAGAAAAATATTTTCTTTCCATAACAACAATGTTAAATTTTGTTTGTTTTTTCTCTGCCCTGTAAAATTTCCTTGTTGTGAGTTAACAGGTTTACACTCTAAGGCGACGATTATGAGTATACATTGAATATGTAAAAAAAACCTGTTCGATCCGAAAGGGGCAATGAGTATCCCAATGGCATTACCAAAAAAATTTAATAATAATATTCATGAAAATAAAAATGTTAGGTATTGTAATTTAAAATGCACGTACTCAATTTCCCCAAAATCTAGCAAATTTTTAAAATGTGGCAACACCGTTATCGGGGGCGGTATGTTATATTTGGAAGCTATAAAAGTAGCATGATGTTGATATTTGGACGAAAAATTACTTTTTTCATATAATGCATTGTTTTTGAATTTTAAGACCGTCTCAAGATAAAAAACTCACCCGGTATATATATATTTATATAGATATTTGGGTATGTTTATTTCAAGAAGAGGAAAATCTCTTTGTTTCTCTTTATTAATACTACTATTGATTTGAAGTAAAATTAATATATATAACTTTTAATTTAAAGTTTATATCCTATTAAGCTTACGAGCTACAGTGCTCTGACAGACAAACAGACCGACGGATATTGCCGCGGCATTATATGATTCCCTTTTACTTTTAAACGGAATCCTAAATAAAGAAAATAACCACCTAGTATATATGTTGCAGTAAAAATCCGTTTTTAGTAAGAACGGGTTTTTACTAGTTAAAACGCGTTTCACTGAATACCTTTGTGGAAGCTAGAATTTACTGATGTGGTTGAGTTTGGTGCAAAGGTCTAGAATCTTCATTTTTGACCTTTCGCCTCATTTTTTAAACCTAAATGTCAAAAACTTTTAAGGAGATAGGTGTTGGTTCTAGGTGAAATATTTTAATATAATAATAAAAATTGTCTAAGATGCGAGGTAGGTTTCACAAAAAAAAGAAATAAAACAAAATTGAGTTTTGAATTCGATATATTTTGGGTGTCAGCTCATCTTCAGGAGTCAGAGAAAACTGAATATAAATTGGAAATTACTAAAAAACGGGTTTTTACTGCAACATATATAGTATTTATGTATGGAAAGAATCTAAAAAGGCAATAAATACTCGTATTATAAATAAATTTATGTTTAAGTTAGAACACACACGAAATATGATCACCCGCATAGAACATACAAGTAATTGGGATAAATATCTCTTAAAATATTTTTTTTTCTGTGTTTAATCTTTGGTGTAGACTTTAACACGGGGTTTCGTTTATTTTTCAATCAAATTTTTTTTTAAATATTAAAAAAAAACCTTTCTCTCCTAGATTATAATACCTCTACATAATAAGTATGATAAAAACAATGATGCTTGTAATTAAAATGTATTTTGTCATTTTAAGAAACGGCAAAGTGTTCTTCTCCAAGATAGAAAGCGCTAAGTTATGTCATCGAAAATATGAAAGAAACAAAAGAAAGAGTAAAAGTTGCGCGCTTATCGGCTGCGATTAGTTCATCCTCACGTGGGCAACCACTCCTTCAAAATAAGCAACACGCAAGCACGTGTCCCGGTTATCAAATGGCGGAATTCTGCTTTTGGAGGAATCTCCCCCGACTTCTGGAATTGCTATCCATATTAGAAAGTATTGCCTAATCGATTAGAGTAGTATGTAAATTACTCGCTTCGCTCAGCAGGCTTAGCCTGCCGGGCGGCCGTAGAATTAAAGTAATTCCCTCAAAAAATTAAAAGACTTTATTTTTTAATTAATTTGTATTTAGAAAATTCTAAGACGTGAGAAAAATTATTCTTTCAGTCTGTCTGTATGTGTGAATTTTGATTCCCACGATCACTCAATAGCAAAATATCGTAGAATGTTAATTATGGTGTCAAAATTATTGTATTTCCAAAACGAAGAGATTTTTTGATTTTCCGGTTGAAAAATCGAATTGTTATATGGGAACTAATGAATGGTTGGTTGTAATTAATCCGATGAAACTAGGTAAACAACTTTGGATTAATCAACTACAACTTTAGGCCAAGTTTCAGCTTTTTGGCTCAATTTATTCTTCCAAAACTTAAGTGAAATTTTAATTTATATTTTCTTCAAATTTCCAAGGGTTATTAGTCTCAGAAAAATAATAAATAATTAAAAAAAAATAGGAATTTTAATTGATAGCAATAGTAAATGTATCAATAAATATTAATAATTTTTTGAATTATTTTATTTATTATATCTGACACTAATAGCTCTAGAAAAAATTCGCCAAGTTTTGTAGAAACCGTACCATAAGCCTTAATAAATAAGTTTTCACTTTAAATTATATTTTGCAAACGTAATTCGCCTGATTTATTTTTTAATGGACAATTGATGCCGGCCTTTGAATGCATAGAATCGACGCATTTAATCTCTCAGGATAACACCTGCTGCAAAAACTCCCATTTGATAAAATACGCCCTATTCTATGCTTGTGTAATTGTTTCCGACATTGGAGGGGGAATGGGGGTGGTTTTAGGGTGTGAGAGGGTGGGTGTATGTACTCACCGAGAACTGTTGCTGGAGCGGGTGTAAACAGTGCGCTGATCCTTATCACTAACAGGTGTGCATTTCCGACCAGTCACTTCGGAGGAATGGACAGCGCGAAGCCCGCCGTCTCTTTATAACTGCGCCCGCACGCAGCCACTACAAGAAGACTTTCTCCGCAGCCCTAGGGACTAAGACCAGAACCTACGGCCTTCAGACCCTCCCATCTCCGACTCCCTTATCTCACTCGTTTTTCTTATCATTCCAGTACTAATGCATTAGAGGGAAAGCCGCATTACTACACATCGAACAATCCTATTGTCGAAATGCTAATATATGTTCGTTCCCAAAAAAACAAAAACAAAAAAAACCGTCTTCATATCAGAAGAATGATAGTATTTACTAGGATATTTAACTTTCTCTTGGAGCATTAGAATTTACATAGAAACATTATCTCAATTTCGTCCTTTAATTCACCAATTATTAAATAAATAATTGAAATTATTTAGTTTGCCTAGTGTAGTAAAATTGATGATTTATAAGGAGATATCCATGAAGTTGTCCTCTTTCTGATGAAAATAAATAAATAAATAAATATATATATATATATATATATATATATATATATATATATATATATATATACAGTGGGGTGCGGTCCATGGATGCTGTGGATGCGGCACATCCCTAAAATTTCAAACATTTACAGTATTTTCATAAATATACAAGGTCGTCTTCAAAATTTCAGGAGGATCTTTAAATTTTAAAAATATTATCCACTATTTCAAATATTTTTACAAAAAACATTTTTTGTAAATCTTTGCATAGTTTCAAGGGCCAATTAAATTGAATGAATTTTTCGAAAAGGGTGCCGATAGAAGGTTTGAAGTCCCAGCGTGGTATATCTTCCAGTTCAAGCATGTCAAAGACAAGTCCAGACGATTTTTAGTCGAATAAAAATTGTTCTCACCGAGAAACTATTAAAATAGTAATAATACAAAAAAGGAATAAATAAAAATGATTCTTTGGACTAATCCATTTCTAACAACTCTCAATATATAAGATCGGAAATAATTAAGATTGCTATAGACAAGTCATAGCTTGCTTATAGCAATAGAATTAGGAGAAATTGAATATTTTCTTATAGGACAGGCTGTTTCATTGTGGAAGATGGTCGATTTCCATCTCAGGAACTGCGGAGTTTAAGTCAAAAGATTTAATTTCTGGCCTTCCTACCCTCACTCACACAAAACAGTATCCGTTTGAGGCGAAGGTCCCAAAATATATTTTTTTAAAAATCTAATGTTAAATTTGAAAAATAACGAAAATTATGCCGTATTCGATGAAATTTTCAAAAAAAAGCGAAGATTAAAATAAAATTACAAAAAAATGAAGGGTAATTTTTTGGACAGCAGGACGGTGGCCCTGGTTGAAAAGTCACCAACCGCCACTGATATATATAATAATATTTTGTCTTTATATCTATATTGTGCTCGCTAATAAAACTTTCTATAATTATAAATTATACTAATTTTAACGAATTCGTTTGAGAAATGACCAGCTTACATTTGCAACAAAACGAATTTACCAACATACAATCAGGAATTTAACCCACCTTGTGGTAATTTCTCAAGGGTGTGAATAACTTCATTTTGAAATTTCAAATCCCTGACATTCACCGTTTATGAGTTATCAGTGTCACAGAGAGACCAATGGATTTTTCGGGGAACACAAAACAAGAATTTTCAATGAAAATATGTGCTTTAACTATAAAAGCTATAGACTACTTTCAAATAGAATTCAATAATTATTTATGATATTGGAAGTCTATATGACTTTGATTTCTTTGTATTATTATTTTCGGGTGGCGTTTGTGATTTTTATACATGTAAATGAAACCCTAAGGGGAAAAGATGAGTGAAAATAAATACATTACGGTGCTAAAAAATCAATCCACCAATAAAAACTTTATTAAATAAGAAATTATCTTTAAAATTGCTTCAAATAACCATATAATTTGTTCTATTAACTCTTAAACTAACATATTCAATAAATAGAAGAAGAAGTGATTACTCTTCTGTATTGATAAGGTTGTTATTAAAAAGAGAAAAAATTGTGTTTTTTGTTAATGTGCCAAATATCTTTTGAAAATTGTATTCTGATGGCCTTCAATGGTAACGAAGGTAAAAAGAAAATTTAAACGAATGTGTGACATGACTATTTGAAGCCCTGAAGAAGTCGGCAAAGTCGACGAAACGTTGGTGGATAAATAAAAAAGTCACACATAAAAAACTTGTCCTTATTTTCCCAATATAAACTTTCAAATTATTCAATAAATATTGGTGATAATTTTTGAATTTCATAGTAAAAATAAGATTACAAATTATCCTACTTTCTCAATATCACTTTATATTTAAATAAACTTTTAATAAAAGATCAAATTCCATTTGAAATATCAAAAAAATGAATAATTTTAAATTAACTATCATTGATAGAAAGATAAAATATACAAAATGGATATTTCTCAAGTTCAAGCAGTTCAAATTGTGTCCCTAATTAATCAAGGGCTAAGTCAACGACAAGTGGCAAGTACACATTTAATAAGCCGTTTTTCAGTAAATGTATGGTTACTTGTAAAAAAATTAAAAATGATTTACTATTTAATAAAGTTTTTATTTTATTTTATTTTTTTGCACCGTAGTGTATATTCCATGTATAACTTTACTGAGTAGTATGCATAGGAAATGTGAAGCATTATGTTTTTCTTTATTATCACTTAATCACAACTGAAAATATTCATAAATGTAAATATTTTTGAATTTATATTATCTTAAAAATATTCAAATAATCCGGCCAAGTGCAAGTCAGACTCATATATACTATATACCGAAGGCTTAGGAACCTTAAATTTTTCAAAATACCTATTTGAGCCACAAATTAGTTTTTATCTGGCTTTGATAAGGAGAGAATGAGGAATTTTGGTGAATTTTAATTATTTCTTGACTCAGACAGGTACAAAAATCACCTAAAAATAACTAGTTTTGGGTCTCTCACGTCGTTAGATATTTGAAAGAGAATTGAATTAAACAATTCAAACTTTTTTGTTACCAACTCCCAAAATCCAATATTCAAATTTTCATCATGGAATAGAACACAATAAAATTAATTAAAATTTCCTAATGTTAATTTGATGAAAAAGTGAAAAAAAATGTCATAAATAGATCATATATTATCATCTCTGCGAATTTTAATGATTTATCAATTTTTGACAAGAAATGTTTAAGGTTGAAAATCGTAACTAGAGAGAAAGACGCAGTTCATTATTACAAACTTTATACCAAATTTCAGCTCGTTAACTTCATCCGTCAGAGAACTTTCCATAAAATCATTCGAATTTATTAAGATTGTTTTATTTTTTAAGCCGCAAATTCTGAAACTCGAAATTACAAAAATCAATTCTTTTTTTTTTTGAAAATATGAAAATTTTGACACCAAAACGGACTCATGACACACAGAAGAAAAAATATTAAGCTTGAAAACAATTTTTAAACAAGTTTCGGAAATTTCTAATCTCGTATAAGCAAAAAATGAAAATTTTTGAGAGAAACTATAGCGACCCGGATTACCGAGTTATATGATTTTACAATATATTTTATAGTGAATTTTCGAATCGTAAGCTACATGATCTCAATGGGGAAAAGAGCTTCTTCTGGTAATATAATATCTTAAGGTAAATTATACTTAGCAACGTCACCTGCAAAAGTTAAATGTTGCATAGATCTTAGAATATATTGGTATTGATTTTTCGATAATTAAAAAAATGGATATTTTTTCTATGTAGATATTTTTTGATGATGATTTTAATTAATTCTCAGTATTTGGATACATCCTTATTTGATCGAAACCATACAGACCAGGATAAATTCCAATTAAAATTCTTGAAACTGACTATACAGCTGACTCAGCATCGCATGGGATTCCCTAGGTAATAAATATATGGACATTTGGACAATTAGTTAGAGCAGATCTAGTCAGAAATATTTTTGATATTCCTAGATGTAAAAATTAATTGTACTATAAATTATTTCTTCCTTATTTTCAAATTATGGGCTGGAGACAGGCGAAGCGTACGTGCCGGCTGGCCCTATTATTAAATTCACGAAAAAAAATCATTTTCAACTATTATTTTTTTTAAGTATGTCTCTGTATATGTCTGTCTGTATTCAGATACTCACGAAGTTTTAAAAACGGTCATAAAAAGTTATAAATAAAATCAAGAGAAATGGTCATCTATTAAATGCGAGGTGTTATGAATAATTTTTTTTATCTCAGAAGTGTTGTTTTTATTGATATTTTAGATTGATATCATAATATAGGTATAAATAAATAGATTTTTTTTCATTTTAAGCTGAATTTTTTAATATCCGTTATGGAAGGATGGAGTGAAAAATTTCTTTGCTTATAACATATATTGCGATTCAGAGAGAGGTTTTTGTCTCGAGGGTGTGAGCTGATTGCCCGGATAGCATGCTAGTTCTCATGTTCGAAAATTAAATTCTTTCTATTATAAATAAATAATTTATAAGTAAGTTTATTATTTATTATTACTAGGGCGGCTCCAACCTGAGGGCGTAGCCGAATCTTGAAAAAGTTTTCCTTTTTTCTTTCATTTTTATATACAATTTAAGTGCAAAAATACATGTAAATTTACATTTGAATAGAATTAATAAATTTCTTGAACGAATCAAACTACACCCCTTTAAGAGAAAAAACATTATTTATTAATAATAATGAAGGAGGGAAGAATCCTCCAAAAACTTTTAAAAAGGAAAGGAGAAAGAAAGAAAAGAATGAAAGTCTAATACACCCTATTTGGAAATGCAATAATTTTTTTCTTTTCTTTACTACCCTTGGGCTGCCTTCCATTACTTTCAGCTGTTTATTAATAATATTATTAGAAAAATAAAATTAGAGAAAAAATTGAAAACATGCTCATGCTCATACATTGGTTGTCATGGGATTTGACAATGATTTGTCTGATAACACTGATCAACAAAAATTTTCCCCTTAAACCTAACAATGGATTCCAGTAGAGTTATATACGCTGATTATCATGTAATTTCCTGATTTTTTACATCACGTCAGAGTTTTGAGATATTATCGATCAAAACGACAATAAATGCCATTTTGACCTATTTTCGAGTCCCATTGAATATTAAACAGAAATATTTGAAATCAAAATATTTTATTGACGTAATAGAAAAAAGCTTCTTCTTTGATTTTCACATTACCACTTGTTTGTAGCTCAATTAGAACTCGAGTTATATCTAAAAAACTAAAACTGGATACTTATAAAATAAAAAATAGATAAAAACATATGGTCTTAGTCTTTTAGCTATAACTCGAGTTCTAATTGAGCTAAATTCAAATGATAATTTGAAAAATCAAAGAGGAGATGTTTTCTATTACGTCAACAATATATTTTGATGTCAAATATTTCTGTTTAATATTCAATGGGACTCGAAAATAGGTCAAAATGGCATTTATTGTCGTTTTGACCGATTATATCTCAAAACTCTGGCGTGATGTAAAAAAATCGGGAAATTGCATGATAATCAGCAGATATAACTCTACTGGAATCCATTGTTATGTTTACAGGAATAATTTTTTTTTAAATTTTGACGAGCAGTAGTCTAATGATTTGAGCTAGAAAGATCAAGCAAGAAAGTGCAGTTTATTAATACAATCTTTCTGGTAAAGATAATTCGGAGAATGAGAAATAATTCAGAAAAAACATGGTAGAAGGTATTTTAAAAGAAGATTGGAAAATGGAAGGCCTAGCCATACCAATAGAATTATTGGATTGGAAGTGTAGTGAAGTGATTGAAATGATGAGAAAGGAATTAAACAACATGTTCAATAAGAATGGTCAAAAATGGAGAGATCCTCGTATTTTTCATTTTATAAAAAATTCATGGAAAATTTAGAATTATTTATATAAGAAAGATTTAAATAGGAAATATTAATTAATCCTAGCAAGCAAACAATCACGCCAACTTTGCTTCGTGCCAAATTAGATACTAACCGAACAAACTCTTTTGGCAATTCGTTTGTCTCTATGACTTTTAGAGACTAGAATTCTGAAGCCGCGGCAAAATATAGCCTCTTTTAAGAATCGCGATCAAAGGTACCTTCCAACTCACCTTTTTGATGCATCTCTTTTCATCAAAATCGCAAAAAAAAGCTGGGTAAGGTAATATCTACACAATTGCACTGGTTATGGAATAGTTAATTTTCTAAAACTAGAAACTTGGGGAAAGATGAGAAGAAGAAAGAAGAGTTCAAGAGTTTTAAAATAAAATAAAAAGAAAGCCTTGCCCCAAAGAGTTGATTGGTGAGGAATCGTTGGGAGATTCTAAGAATGAAGAAAGTAACACAGAAATGAGCTTCTTCTTGGCTATTTATTATTTTTTTAGAATTTATTTTTATTTTGTTCAATTAATTGAGATTTAATGTTTATATTAGGAAAATAAGGACAAGATTTTTTTGTGTGACTTTTTACTTTATCAATGCGAAGCATGGGGAAAATATTGTAATCAGTCTCGCGCCAAGCTGGACTTCAAGGGTCCTCAGGTAAAGACTACGGAACCCATGGACTCAGTAAAGGTCACAAATTGTAGTATTCAATTAGGTGAATTTTAGCACGTGAATTTGCAAAAATTTATATGGAACGGCCAACTGTGAAAGTGCTTGAAAATTCTAAAAATGTGACACTGATACAAAAATCAATTTGTCAATTATGTGACTCCGTCCACCAGTTGGTCAACCAGATACAAACTTTTTATTGTATGTAAGATTGAAAAGTTAGTTAGTTATAAATAAAGTTAAGTTTGTGTGATCTAGACGCAGAAGGTTTTATTCACAAAAAGGTGCTGAAATATTAAAACAAATAATAAGTTGGACAATAAACGATTGAGCAAAATATTTAGTTTGGAAAATAACAAGTTTAATTATTTTATTGGAGAATAATCGAATATAGTTCAGTCAACAAAAATTTACAAGATAATGTTATGTTATAATTGAATTTGATGAAATAATTACAAGATAATTAATTTGCTTAAGAAATAAATTCAATCCTTTGTTTTGTTTTGTTTTGAATAAAAAATAATATTACAAATAATACTTTGTTTAAAGATAGTTAATTATAATTAAATAATAGTATGAGTAATAGGAACCAATTAAATAGCAATTATCTTAATTGGTCTGTGTGGGTTTATATGTGTGCTTATTAATTATCTTAATTAATAATCGCTAATTATCGGTTTGTTACAATGTTATCTAAAACTATTTTTATGAATAGATTTAGTCCATGGTTTGAAATCAAAGAGTTCTTATTTAAGAGAGTTGATAATATTAGATTTGAATAGTTTGTCTGGAATATAGATAATGTAAAAACAGATGAACGTACAGATCAATTGTGAAGGAAAATGTATTTGTTTAAGTCAATGATCATATCTTTTATAAATAAGGTTAGCTAGTTAATGTTAGTTCCATTTAACTCCTGTTGAAAATAGTCTGTATTTCTCTTAATAGAAATAGCATGTAAGTAAATGGATTTCGAAACGAGACATTTATGTGTTATGAAAAAAATAAGTCTGAGAACCTTTGAGCAATGGTTTGAGATCCTAGGCGGTCGGTCGCTGCTAGCTGGGAGAAATCTTCTTGGAAAATGAATGCAATTATTTGTAAAATCACTTGATATGTTGTAGATTGATTTCTGGCTGGCAGGGAAATGATTAACTCGAGTAAAATGTATGAAAAGGTTCAGCTTGAGTCGTTCCGATGTGACTGTTTGCTTGTTTAATAAACAACTAAATTATTAATAATGAGAAATAAATTGCAACTGATCGTTGTTAAACTTTATCCAAATTCATATTTGAAATATTAATATGTTCTAGAGTAAAGTACTTTAAAATATAATTTTACTAAAAACTTTATTTAAACTTTTTTGTGGTTCCCAAGGTAAACTTTTAATTAGGATATTAAATTTCATCAAAATTGGCTAAGTCATTTTCAAGATATTTAGAAAAAACTAAAAGTACTGGAAAATAAAGTACTAATGTTTGTGGACCGATATGTACCAAAAACTAATCAGCGCTTCATTTTGTTAAAATACTGGTAGGTTTTCAATTTCAATTGATTCGAGTGCAACGTTGTGGAAAAATTCGTGGACGAAAAAACGATAACACACACCATCCATCCATCCATCCATCCGCACGCACTTCCAAATAAACTGCAACGGATCGTTGCTAAACTTTATCCAAATTCATTTGAAATATTAATATGTTTATTCCTTTATTATTAATCAGATATCATTTGCTATTTGCAGTTCATGTTGACTTTAAGTAAAAATAATGATCGATTCTCATTTAATAGTCGAGGAATAACCATTCTACATTGAATTTTGACGTTTCGGTTATTATTGGTAACCATTGCTGAGGACATGGAGGAATCGAGTTAAAATCAAAAATAGTGATCGATTCTCATCTAATACTTGAGGAATAACAATTCTACATTAGGTTTTTGACGCTTCGATTATTATTGGTAACCATTGCTGAAGACATGGAGGAAACGGCTTAAAATCAAAAATAACGATCGATTCTTATCTAATACTAGCGGAATAACCTTATTGCATTCCATTTTTGATGTTTTGACTATTAATGGCAACCTCTACTGATAACGTGGAAGAATCGACTTAAAATCAAAAAGACTAAATTCATTTATGGCAAACAACTCAAGCTTGAGTTGTTTACCAAAAAAGAATTTAGTCTTTTTGATTTTAAGTCGATTCTTCCACGTTATCAGTAGAGGTTGCCATTAATAGTCAAAACATCAAAAATGGAATGCAATAAGGTTATTCCGCTAGTATTAGATAAGAATCGATCGTTATTTTTGATTTTAAGCCGATTCCTCCATGTCTTCAGCAATGGTTACCAATAATAATCAAAACGTCAAAAACCTAATGTAGAATTGTTATTCCTCAAGTATTAGATGAGAATCGATCACTATTTTTGATTTTAACTCGATTCCTCCATGTCTTCAGCAATGGTTACCAATAAAAACCGAAACGTCAAAAATCCAATATAGAATGGTTATTCCTCAAGTATTAGATCAGAATCAATCACTATTTTTGATTTTAACTCTATACCTCCATGTCTTCAGCAATGGTTACCAATAAAAACCGAAACGTCAAAAATCCAATATAGAATGGTTATTCCTCAAGTATTAGATCAGAATCAATCGCTATTTTTGATTTTAACTCGATTCCTCCATGTCTTCAGCAATGGTTACCAATAAAAACCGAAACGTCAAAAATCCAATATAGAATGGTTATTCCTCAAGTATTAGATCAGAATCAATCACTATTTTTGATTTTAACTCGATACCTACATGTCTTCAGCAAAGGTAACGGATAAAAAAACAACGCAGTTGCTATGGTTACTTATAAAATTTCCTCCCAAATTTTTATCATTTCACAGCGAGAAGCCTAACCATTCTTACTTAAACAAGTTTAAATGAGCTATATTACCGATCAAATGAATAAATTTTAAAGTTTTTTTTTTTAAATTTTTGGTAAAATAAGGAATTTAAAAAAAGTACAATCTTACTCTAGAGTAAAGTACTTTAAAATATACTTTTACTAAAAACTTTATTTAACCTTTTTTGTTGTCCCCAAGATACTTAATTAGGATATTAAATTTCATCAAAATTGGTTAAGTCATTTTTCAAGATATTTAGAAAAAACTAAAAAAGTACCGAAATAAAGTACTAATGTTTGTGGGCCGATATGTACCAAAAACTAATCAGCGCTTCATTTTGTTAAACTAATGGTAGGTTTTCAATTTCATTTCAATCGGCGCAAAGGTGTGGAAAAAATCGTGGACGAAAAAAACGATAACACACACACACACACATCCATCCATCCATCCATCCATCCCCGCGCACTTCCAAAAAAAATGGCACTTTTTGGCCTCTCGACGAGACCCCATGTAATTTTTGGCAAAATCGTCACGTGCTAAAATTCAACCTAATTGAATACTACAATTTGTGACCTTGATTGAGTCCATGGGTTCCGTAGTCTTTACCTGAGGACTCTTTGAAGTCCCGCTTGGCGCGAGAGCGATTGCAATACTTTACTCCATGCTACGCATTGGATAAAGTAAAAATTAAATATTAATTAGTATTGTTTGGTTCATGTGACCTGTGTCATAGAGTTAGCAATTAAGAGTTAAACTAAGATTCACCTTAGTAAGTCCGCCATTACATAAGACCGCTTTGGCGCGTCCACCCAGGGTCTCGTTGAGAGGCCAAAAAGTGCCATTTTTTTACTTTATTTGGAAGTGCTTGCGGATGGATGGATGGATGGATGTTATCGTTTTTTTCGTCCACGATTTTTTCCACACCTTTGCATCGATTGAAATTAAATTGAAAACCTACCATTATTTTAATAAAATGAAGCGCTGATTAGTTTTTGGTACATATCGGCTCACAAACATTAGTACTTTATTTCGGTACTTCTTAGTTTTTTCTAAATATCTTGAAAATGACTTAACCAATTTTGATAATTTAATATCCTAATTAAGTATCTTGGGGACAACAAAAAGGTTAAATACAGTTTTTAGTAAAAGTATATCTTAAAGTACTTTACTATAGAGTAAGATAGTACTTTTTTAAATTCCTTATTTTACAAAATTTAAAAAACTTTAAAATTTATTCATTTGATCGGTTAATATAGCTCATTTAACCTTGCTTAAGTAAGAATGGTTAGGCTTCTCTCGTGAAATGCTAAAAATTTGGGAGGAAGTTCTATGAGTAACCATAGCAACTGAATTGTTTTCTTATCCGTTACCTTTGCTGAAGACATAAAGAAATCGATTTTAAATCAAAAATAGCGATTGATTCTCATCTAGTACTTGAGGAATAACCATTCTATATTGGATTTTGACGTTTCGGTTTTTATTGGTAACCATTGCTGAAGACATGAAGGAATCGAGTTAAAATCAAAAATAGCGATTGATTCTCATCTAATACTTGAGGAATAACAATTCTATATTGGATTTTTGACGTTTCGGTTATTATTGGTAACCATTGCTGAAGACATGGAGGAATCGACTTAAAATCAAAAATAGTGATCGATTCTCATCTAATACTTGAGGAATAACATTCTACATTAGGTTTTTGACGTTTCGATTATTATTGGTAACCATTGCTGAAGACATGGAGGAATCGGCTTAAAATAAAAAATAACGATCGATTCTTATCTAATGCTAGAGGAATAACCATTGCTATTCCATTTTTGATGTTGTGACTATTAATGGCAACCATCTCAAGCATGAGTTGTTTTTCAAAAATAGAATTGATGTCATTTTTGATTTTAAGTCGATTCTTCACGTTATCGGTAGAGGTTGCCATTAATAGTTAAAACATTAAATTGGAATGCAATAAGGTTATTTCGCTAGTATTAGATCAGAATCGATCGCTATTTTAGATTTTAATTCGATTCCTCCATGCCTTCAGCAATGGTTACTAATAATAAACGAAACGTCTAAATTCCAATGTAGAATGGTTATTCCTCGACTATTAAATGAGAATCGATCATTATTTTTGACTTAAAGTCAACATGAACTGAAAATTGCAAGTCATGTCTCATTAATAATAAAGGAATAAACATAATAATATTTCAAATGAATTTGGATAAAGTTTAGCAACGATCTGTTGCAGTTTATTTATTTATCCACCAACGTTTCGTCGACTTTGCCGACTTCTTAAGGGCTTCAAAAAGTCATGTCACACATTATTTTCCTAATATAAACTTTCAAATTAATACAAATTATGGACGGAAATGATAAAAATAATTAAAATTTAATAAAGTTTAGGAAAGCGGTGTTGGTTTATAGTGAAACATATTAAACAAAGGAATTATTATTTAACGGGTTATAGTGGTGTTTCACAAAGAGGAAATAAAATTAAAAAATTAAAAAATCTTTTAAATTATTTTGGAGATTTTTTATTTATCTCTATACATATTTCGGGCTATGAACCCTTCATCAGGAGGTTAAACAGAACACTGAATATAAAAATTTTACATTGTATCGATGTTATTATAGTACAGGGCGAGTGGAGGGGGTGAGCCAATGGGAGTTGAAAGAATTGAGTGGTTGAATTTAAAGGTATGTGGAAGGTAGAAAAAGGGGTATTGAACGAATTGTCTGGACAAGGTCAGGTGCATTTCAAATAGGATGTCTTAGTTCGAAATTTATTTGTATAGAATTCTGGGAATACCTGTTAAAGGAATTTGTTTAAGGGTTTTAGAATATATAAATTTAGACACAAGAAGCGGATTTGCAAGGTTAATTCGAAGATGAGAACAGTAGAACAAATGTTTAGTAAGGAATGAATGAATTTCGGTTAGATTTGGTTTATTAATAGATCAATTATTGTTGATTTAGTGGTTTCTAATTGGTTATTGAGAATGGGTTCATTGCGGTCGATTGCTTTCTTGATTTCAAGGGATTCTAATAAATCTAGTTTGCGTCCTTTTGGGGAGAAATGTAGAATAAGGGGGCTTTCATTAGATGGGGAATGATTGTTATCAAATAGATGTTCAGCAAAAGCTGAAACGTAACTTAATGGTTGGGGATTAGGTTTGTCACTGTTCAATTGTAGTTGTTTCAGTGATCTCTTGTGTTCGACGATACGGTTGTTGATGGATCTACCAGTTTGTCCTATGTAAAAGCTCCACAGTCACATTGTAATTTATAGACGCCACTTTTTTTTTTTTCTTTGGGATCAATTCTTTCAACTCCCATTGGCTCACCCCCTCCACTCGCCCTGTACTATAATAACATCGATACAATGTAAAATTTTTATATTCAGTGTTCTGTTTAACCTCCTGATGAAGGGTTCATAGCCCGAAATATGTATAGAGATAAATAAAAAATCTCCAAAATAATTTAAAAGATTTTTTAATTTTTTAATTTTATTTCCTCTTTGTGAAACACCACTATAACCCGTTAAATAATAATTCCTTTAATTAAAATTTAGCTTGTTTTGGAATTTTCAAATCATACTATAGTGAATCCGGACTGATCGAAGGCGATGTATAGGACATGCTCTTTAATTTGCTTTTATAAATAAATAAATAAATAATCAAATTAATAAATAAATCTTTATTTTTCGACCTGCTTAGAGGCACAAGTCCTCGGTGGCTAGGTCCTCCAAACATCAATACAATCTAGCTACAATACATTAACAAACATCAATACAATTTAACTACAACAATTTAACAAATAATAAACAAATACAAAAAAACAAAAGAAAAAAATAGAAATATATGGTCATTAACAAATAACATGACCATAGATTTCTATCAAAAGACAAAAAGTAATTTAAAAATTATGCGCCAAAACCCGATTTCAGGAGCAAGCGACGCATTAGAAATCCCGGCATTTGCCATAAGTTGTTAAGGAAACCTGGTCAAAACCTTAACAAGGATGGTATGATGACCTCTCTCTACCTCAGCTAATCTCTGCTTGTGACAACTAAATAAAATTTTCTACAACTCTAGGATTTGACAAATTTATAATTGATTTAATCATAGGTGACAGAGGACTATAATCCCAAGTAGTAATAAATAGACTGTTCCACGAATTAATGCTAGATCCTACAAATGAATGCAAAGCTACATATTAATATCTGAATTAACTAACTTGTAGAAACCAGACCTATTTAAATTAATACCATTCTTCCATAAATCCTTATACTAATCTAAATAACCATCTGAATCATCCTCATAACAAAAACCACCACTGGTTTTAACGCCTATACTTCTAGTCCCATCCCTGGATTGATTGCCCCTTTCAGCCATATTATCTAAAAAAAAAAAAAAAAATGATTTTAAAAATAAACAAAATATTTACCTTAGCAACACAGATATTTCCTTATTCCAGCCTAATTCCAAAACCAGCCCTTGCTTTTTCTATCTCTAAATGGAAAGAAGAGTTAACAAACCCAAAAGAGACAAAAAAGAACTAATAAAAAGCTTCAAATTCGTAAGACAGCTTTTTGTTTACCCATCAGACTACAAAGAGACAATAAATTTAATAATAAAACTAAGATACGAGGTAGGTTTCACAAAAAAGAAATAAAACAAAATTGAGTTTTGAATTCGATATATTTCGGGGGTTAGCCCATCATCAGGAGTCTAAGAAAACTGATTACATATTGGAAAAATAGTTTTACAAGTAAGAATTTAAAAAAAAAAAAAAAAAAATTTTTTATAAAAATGTATGTGGTGGGGGGAAGGTAGGGGAAGAGGGGGGTAGTTGTTCTAATGATTAATATTTTCTATTGAGATTTGAGCTGGGTGAAAGGGATCTATACCTGCTATTATAATAGCGAATGGACAAGTACCTGAGAAGGTACAACTTGAAAGGTATATAAGAGAGTGCAATTACCCTAGTATAATGTGCAAACAATGAAAGGAATGTTTATTTAATTTATTATAACATATAATCAATAATTGTATTTTTATACACTTCCAATTGATTATTTAAAATATTTGAATTATTAGAGAGGGCTATTTTTATCTCGGTGGATTCCAGGAGGTCCAATTTAAGGCCTTTTCTTTCGAAATGAATGGGGATAGGGTTATTATTAGAGGGTGAATGGTTAGATTCATGTAAGTGAATTGCGAAGGCTGAGGTCGAATCTAAATTAATGTTATCGGATTTGTTGAGGTGATTAAGGGCTCTTACATGCTCGGAGTAACGTATTTTGAAAGCGCGACCTGTCTGCCCAATATAAAAAGCGTCGCAATCTTGACAAGTTAATTTATACACTCCTGATTTGTCTAATTTATCAATTTTGTCTATTTTATTGTTAATTAATTGGGAGCCTAAATTGTTGTTGTTGTATAAAGCAGGAGTGATTCCATATGATCTAAGGGTATAAGCTAATGGAGATGTCAGATGATTAGAAATGAAGGGTATTCTTCTATATATTTTTTCGGTTCCCGATTCTAATGAGTGTAAGTGTGAGATAGTGAATTTACGTTTGATTTTATTATAAATTTTGTTGATAGTCGAAATGTTATATCCATTATTCAGGGCTATATTCTGAATGATGTTAAGCTCTTTATTGAAATTTATAGTATTCATGGGTATACTGAGGAGTCTATGAATCATTGAATAGAATGCTGCAAATTTTGTATTAATGGGGTGATTAGATGAGAAGGGAATGACTGTGTCCGTGAAAGTGGGTTTTCTATATATTTCATAGTGTAATTTTTGATGTGAAATAGTTATTTGAAGGTCCAAGAAAGCGAGAGTATTATTTGTACCTATTTCAGAAGTAAATTGTATATTTTCATGGAGAGTATTAAGATATTGTTGGAATAGATTAATTTGTCTTTTAGTGCCAGACCATATGACAAAAATATCGTCTACGTATCTACGCCAGAACACAATATCTTTGAAATAGTGGTTGGTTGGGCTAAGAATGGTTTGTTCTAAATGAGACATATAAATTTCTGAAAGCAAGGGGCTAAGGGGACTACCCATGGCTAATCCTTTTTGTGGTTTATAGTAGTTATATTAGAAATATATCGAATTCAAAACTCAATTTTGTTTTATTTCTTTTTTGTGAAACCTACCTCGTATCTTAGTTTTATTATTATATTAAAATGTTTCACCTAGAACCAACATCGAACTCCTTAAAAGTTATAGACAATAAATTAACTAAAAATAACTACAAATGAACAACTCTTCTACTCTCGGCAAGAAAAAACTTTTTAATCTTAAAAAAAATAATAATAAAATAATGACATTTTTTATCATTATATTAATGACAGAAAATTTTGAATTGGACGATAGAGGAGATGTGAACGCCATCCCACCCTCGCCCTTGGCTATGGCACTGCATATGTTCTTAGGCGAGGGATTGAAATGCAAGCGACTGGATCATCGGATTACCCAAAACAAAAGAGGAAGTGAGAGAAAGTGTCTCTCTCGATTAATAAGAACGATGCCCGGTGCATTAATATTCAGTACATATGGATCGCCATGTCCGAAGCTTTGCTTCCGTTATGTGATCAATCGATTTTCAACTATTCATTTGCATTAAGAATTTTAATAATTACCCCGAGGTCTTTCAGCTAATTACAAATGAAAAAAAGAAGAATTTTCGCTTTTTTTATCGAGTAACATTTGTATTTAGATAATGCAATGGAATTGAATATTTATGATGTTATAGAAATTAAAATGCTATGTTAAAACTTTCGTTAATTTTGAAGTTGTTTTTACAAACAAATGTATAGATTAATAAGTACTAGCCGAACTGAACAGCAGGGGTCCCCAAAATACGCCCCTTGATACTTTTCCATCTGACCCGCGGCTACTACAGAATTAATTCACAAATATTCACTACATTAAATATTAATGCCATATAATAGCGTATTATTAATATAACTTTCGTATAATATATTATATCAGGCAATAATAATAATATATTATATCATAGTTTTTATTGTCCACATATGACCCTCTAAAAAGTTTGGAGTCACCTGCTATAAAGGATTCGTATCTGAAATTATGTAATACTAGCTGAATGACACATCGCTCCAAGAATTCAAAACTCCGCCTGCCCAAAGGCAGATATGTAGCTGAATAATGATTTTTTCCAAAATACTTGAGATATCAAATCCGTTCATAAGGAGAGAATGAAGTAATTTTACGATTTTTTCAGAATTTTAATTTAACCATTGACTGAAATTGGGCTGGTACAAAAATCACTTACCAATGGCCACTTTGGGGTTATCTCACAACGTCATTTTAAACCCAATTAAGGGGGTTCGGGACTGTTTATCATTTTTATAGGAAAATTCTCAAATTTTTACCATCGAATCATTGATGCATTAAATATTTATTACCGAAATTTGAAGTTGATCGTCTGTCTCATTACCGAGAAATAATTTATTGAAAATTGTCCTTTTAACATGGAAGTAAATGGACCGAGCTTTTAAAAGGGCTATAACTTCTATACAAATTATACCATTTTCAAAAAATTTATACAGATCAATAATTTAACTTTTATGAATCGAATGATATATTTTTCAATAGGTTTGACAGTCTAGTAAATTAGCTATTCAAAAATGTAAAAGGAAAAATTTGGCGATGGCAACAAGTGGGATGCAAAAGCGCAAAATTCTTAAACTACACGAGTTTTGTAAGAGCGCCTGGTATCATTTATTATATATATTATATATTATTTCATTTATTAAAATAATTTCAAGCTACTCGATTGTTGGATAAAATACATTTTCATTCGATAAAAATTATTTTTTATTTATAAAAAGTTATTTGCAGCCAACAGAATAACAAAAGCACTAGTGTAGAATACGCGCCGTTGCTAGATTTCCAGCTCTATTTCTTGAAATCGTTTTTGTGTTAAACAAAATTTGTATGTTTTTATATTGAGAAAAAATTTATCTCAATATTCTTTTTAATAATATTATCAAAACAAAAGATTTTTATTCGAAATTAACCTTATTATTAACAATTTTTTTAATTAAAAAATTTAGTACGCAGAATTTATTACTCTGCAGAAATACAAAAGGTTTTTTCGGAGATCAACCAGATAGATTAGCAGTCTCGAACTCCCTTAAACTTAAAAAAAAGTAAGCCTATTTCTATTTAAAATTTATTTATAAGTTTTGAACTGCTAAAAAATTTGACTCTTCCCAAAATACGTAATAATTCACTTAAAATTTAAATATAATTTTTGATATCGGGGAAAATTAATACAAATCTCAAATTTGAATCTTATTTAGTTTTTACAACCTACAATAGTCTAGCAGACAGACATTGTAGCGATACTATTAGCGCCCCCTTTACTTTTTAAACGGAATCCTAAAAAATTAAATAATTTTCTAATTGGAGAAATTATACGTATGTTGAAGTCTAAAAATAAAATTTACAAGATAAAATGTTTAATAGGAAATAGGAATAGTCAACATTTTCTTTTCTCTTATCTTTTATACACTCTTGTCTCATTTCCTCTTTCATCGTGCAGGATACAACCTTACTCTTACTCTTATTTAGATCCCATCTACTAATGATACATATTTATAAATTAATTTTAATAAAATTTACTCAAAATCTGGACCTGAAAGGAAGGAAATTATATCAAATAAATGCATTATCTAATGAATTCCAAAATAATTCCACATAATTCCAAAGACGTCTACACATAATTCCAATCGCGGTTCACCTCTTTTTTTATTACATGTCAGTAGGGTTGATTTCGCTTCCTCGGGAGTTGAACCCGAGTGCCAGAATGCTATTTAAGGGAGTTTTGAGACTGCTTATCTATCTAGTTGATCTTCGAAAAATATTTTGTATTTTTCCAGAGTGACAACGTCTGAATACCAAATTTTTTAATAAAAAAATGTAAATAATGAGGTTAATTTTGAATAAAAATCTTTTGTTTTGATAATATTACTAAAAGAATATTGAGATAATTTTTTCTCATTATAAAAACATTTATTTAACACAAAAACGATTTCAACAAATAGAGTTGGAATTCTACTCTAGTGTTTTTGTTATATTGTGTTGCCTGCAAATAACTTTTTTATTTTTACATTTATGAATAACTAATTAACTAGACTGTCAAATCTATTGAAAAATATATCATTCGATTCATAAAAGTTGAATTATTGATCTGTATAAATTTGTTGAAAATGGTATAATTTGTATAGAATCTATACCCCTTTTAAAAGCTCGGTTTTTTTTTTTTTTTTTTAATGCAATCGAATGCAAGAAGGGGTGCACCAGTAAAGATGTAGCCCCTATGGATCTCGAAAGACCCTTGCATTACCGAAGAGAAGGGAAAGTTGTTTAAGTGAGAGGGGTGTAGACGTAGGTGTCTATGCACCCTGGTTTTGAAGGTTTGAAGATCATAGGTGCTGGGAAAGATAGAGGCTGGGAGAGAGTTCCAGTTCCTTGAAGTCATGGGGATATATGAATTCGCGAATGAAGTGGTCCGGCACTTTTCCAATTTGACCGCGAAAGAGTGTTGGGAGTCGGCAAAACGTGTGCTGCGTGCAAAGCATGCTTTGGGGGGAATTATTGATTTTATCTCATCAGAGCACCTGCCGTGATAGTATCTATAGAAAAGGGAAAGGGGCGGAGACATCTCTTCGATGAGCCAGCGAGTCGAGGGAATCGGTGAGGGTAGAATCGTCAATTAGCCTGACGGCTCGTTTCTGAATTGCATCAAGGGTAGCGGTCCATTTACTTCCATGTTAAAAGGACAATTTACAGTAATTTATTTCTCGGTAATGAGACAGACGATCATGTTCAAATTTCGGTAATAAATATTTAATGCATCAATGATTCGATGGTAAAAATTTGAGATTTTCTTATAAAAATGATAAACAGTCCCGAACCTCCTTAAGCCAATATGGATGGTTTGACCTTCGAAGCGAACTCTGCTACTAAAGGCAATTTTAATATTGTATACATTCTATATTGATATTCCTACTTTTGTTTTATAAATTAATTATCACAGTCATTTACCTACTTATTATCTAAAAGTATATTTAATTACACAATTCAGCAAATTCACCTTATAATTCAAATTACAAAACTTTGAATTTTTGTAATTGATTACTGCCCACCCTGTGTAAATAAGTTGGCAAATAACGGAATAAAACATAATAAATATTAAATGAAATAAAAAAATAATAACTACCTTAGCTTTTATTTAATTTTAACTTCCTTTCTAGTGTTCGTTGCAAAGGCGATGAGTATTGGATGCAAATACTTGATTTGATTGATATGTCCGCGTTAAGGCAGTGACATTGATCTATTAATAAATAAATGTTTGCATTGGAACGATTTATTGAAACCACGTCCAGATATGAAATGTTTAAGCTTAATATAAGGCATATGAAATAAATTAAAGATTATAACAGGAATAGTAGGGAATTGGATAAAATTAAAAACACAGAATTTTTTATTAAATGGGCCAGATGTTTCGTCAATTTATTTTGACTTCCTCAGTGGCCCATTTTATCCCTCTTTGTCAAAAAACAATTTCACTATAAGACAAAACATCATTAGTCTTTCTTTAACATAATCTTGGCTCAAATTATTCTACAATCTTGGAAGCGACTTTTTCTTATAATTAAAAAAAATGTCGTCGTTTTCATTCAGAGATAGCATGTGTGATAAATAGTGATAAAATAGGCAACTGAGGAAGTCAAAATAAATTGACGAATGGCCTAATTAAAAAAAAACTCGTGTTTTTAATTTTATCAAATACCCTACTATTCCTGTTATTAATTTACTATGGATACGAATGATGCAACATTAAAGATTGTATTGAAGACTGTATTTTATTTTTAGGCACGGTAAAGTAAATTCGGTATTCGCGGATTCAGTTATACGCCTTTGTTTTAAGAAACACGTGATTTTCGAACTCAACTTGAATTTGAAAGAGTATATGGGAAATTTCCCACGCGTCTTTTTCAATTTGCACTTGGGGGATCGATTTGGTATTAAATAAAAATAATTTAGCTAAATTTTTAGCTCATTATCTCAAACGATTTTCGAGATTAAAAAAAAAAAAAAACTTTTTCGATTTTTTTTCAATAGTAAAATTCAAAATTAATGAGTGGTGATTTTTTTCCAATTCCTAGGAGTAAAAGAGATGAATAAACACTTTAATTATGAATCTCAGGTGCAAAGCCGATTTTTAAGAACAGAAATAAAACTATAATCATTTTTTACCATGTTATTTAAAAGTATCAGCCGCCAAACTTTGTCAGAAAATGTCTTCTATACTCCTTTACAGATCAGAAATTTTTTCAATTTTTTAAAGTGGTGGAACATTACGAAAAAAAATTAAAACTATTTTTTTTATCAAAATCTTTCGTTCCTTAGTATAAACGCGTATAGAAGACATTTTTTGACAAAGTTTGGCGGTGGACACTTTTAAATATCACGGTAAAAAATATTATTATAGTTTTATTTCTGTTCTTAAAAATCGGCTTTCCACCTGAGATTCATAATAAAAGTGTTTTTCATCCCTTTTACTCTTAAGAATTGGAAAAAAATCACCATTCAATAATTTTCAATTTTACTTTTGAAAAATAAATAAAATCGAAAAAGAGTTTTTTTTGAAAATCTCGAAAATCATTTGAGATAAGAGCTAAAAATTTAGCTGAATTATTTTTATTTAATGTCAAATCGATCCCCCAAGTGCAAATCGAAAAAGCCGCGGTGGCAGATATCCCATACAAATCCGGTTATAGTCTTTGATAAGAATCGTACCAAGGCTTTCTCCAAATCGATTATCCTCATGACCTCTAGAGATTAGAATTTGCTCCCTGTCACCATCATGCTCGCGACCTACAACCTTTAGATGCTCAAGAATCGCATTCACATGTACCTTCAACTCCGATTCAGTCTTTATAATATCTTCCTTTTTCATTTTCTCAACGAAGTAGTCAATCCAGGCCTTTAGGCGACACATAAGGAAATAAAATGTTAAAACAATTTATGTTTTGCTGGAAAATGAATACATATAACTAAGAAACTTATCATGTTTAGTTTACAAGCTACAATGCAAACGTCAGACAAACAGACAGACATTGTGACGACAAAAATAGATTCAGGTATTGTCGCTGTACGGAACCCCAAAGAGCTTTAAAAAGAAAGATACCTAGAGACACAAATCTCCTTCTCCGAAAAACGCCCTCCACTGTCTAAATAAATAAGCTGATGTGGTCCCTCTCTCATATTTAATATTTAATAAAATCATTTATCTACTCTTATTAAACGAGCAAAAATTGTATATTTATTTATATATTTGTATCTTGGTTCTATTTTGAAAACGACCCTACCGATTTTGATGAAACAAAATCTATTAACAAGTTTTGAGGATGAAAAAACGATCTGGCTAGGTCTGGACCTCATCAAAATTCATCTTAATTGATTTTTCTTAATTAAAGTAATTATTGATAGATGAAAATCTCAATAAAAAAATGATTCGGCGGATGTCGTATTAGAACCTGAGACCTCTTGCATTTGAGGCAGTCACTCTACCATTGGACCAAAAAACTATTTTAAAATGTGTTGAAATAATTTGTAAATTATATATAGCTATGTATTTAATAAATAGAATTCATTGAATAAATTGCGGCGTGGCAAATTTGAAATATGTATAATTGAATTAAGCTGAAAGAAAGAAAACAATTAATTTTAAATCGAGAAACATTAAATATAATAATAATTATTCCTTTGCCCCCCCCCCCACACTCTTCTAATTAAAATTAAATATTCAATTCTCTTTTCTCCGGGCAATTATCCTTGCAATTGTCTTCCTAAAAAATACTTGTTTGGTGAAAGTTATCACTTCTGTTGCACGTCCCGAGAAGCACACATATTTTTTTAATTTTGTTTTTATTTCAGATCCTATACGATTATTTTTTAATTATTATTTTCTTATGTATTTTTTATAATGTTTATCAATATGAACGAATGTGGGCAAATTGGTGTACGAGTAGACAAATATACACATAATATGTGGACCATTAGAAAGATAGAAATGCAAAAACTGGGTCGGGGGTGGGGATGGATGTGGGGGGTGCAGGAGGTGGGGTGCAGTTGTGGGGGGTCCGGGGGTGGGAGGGCGGTTGGGGTGTGATGGGGCGGAGTGGGGGTGCAGTGTTGGGGGCGAGGTGTATGGTTTCGGGAGGGGTGTGGGGGGATCAGGGGTTACCGAGCATCGCTCGGTGCCTCCAGGTACTAATCATTTATGGGAGATGATCAAACTATGAAAATCTTGGCCCTTGGATAAAACACAACCAAATTATGTATACAAAAATGGTTGAGTTTGGTCCAAGGGCCTAGATTTTTAATTTTTTGGGCGGTTAATTTTTGTACTTTTAGTCTTCTGGGGGTCCACTGATTATGTATACAAAATTTGGTTTAGTTTGGTTCAAGGGCCTAGATTTATATTTTTTGACCGCCACCCCCACACAGAATAATATAATAATCTTATCGATATTATAGGTTCATTTTATAGTATATTTCATTTTACTTGTTTTTTAGTTTGAAAATCTTTTAATTTTAATTTTTAAACCCCTCCCCAAAATTTCGATCGATATCAACCAAAATCTAATCAAGTTTTAATCTCAATGGACCAAAAATACATGTTAAATTTCGTTTTGATATTCACACTAGTTTCGAGCTAGTGCGTCCACAAAACTTTAGTATCGTACTAATGTACTAAGAGACATTGTGACAAAATAATTGCTATCTCAAAAAAAAAAAATTTCGATGTTCGCTTATTAGGGCTTTTTTTGAAGAACGAAATGTCATAGTTTCGCCCACTTTTTTAAATCAAAATATAATACTTTCAGCAGTTTTTGAGATATTTCGAAAAAAAAAACAAAAAAAAAATAAAACACTTTTTCACGATTGCAATACTTGACCATACCTTGTATGGTAAAGCAAAAATTTAAATATTAAATAATTCTTTCTCTAAGGACCATAAATGTTAATTTTGTTTGAGAATGACTTCTGCAGAGAGACAATGTGTGAATCTCGAAGATGAAGTAACTGCGAGCAGCACCCACTACACTTTCATTTACTAAAAAAATATTCATAATTAAATATCAAGGAGTGTTTAATAGTTTATCATAGTGATAAAAAACAATATACCTACCCAAAAGTCTAAAAAGTGAAAGTCAAAATATCAACTCAGTCACTCTTAATGGCCTGAAGCGGCACACTATTTCCATAAGTTCTATTATTTTATTGTAAATAGAAGGTTCAAGGATTCTCTGTGTGACTTATTAATTTGATTTTTAATGTGTTTTTCAGAGGGAAGTAAATAAGGATCCAATTAATAAATTCAGCCAAATTTCATCGACATTCAATTCTCGATACACTCAGGTCTTTTTTTATGGATCCCATTCAGTGCGAGACCACAAGAAATACAACATTTAATTAAGTATAGTACTTGAATAGTATTATTTATTTGTAATTTTGTAATTAAATTAAAGAATTATTAAATTGAAAGTTTTTGCCGAGAGTAGCAGAATTTTTATATATTGAAGGAGACAATAAAAGAGTGTGTCTTCTGCTGGAATTATAAATTTTATTTATTTATAACGAGACTATAGTTTCGAGGGCTTTGCCCTCTTCATCAGTCTATTACAATGTATTCACAGGAATTAATTTATGAATGAAAGTATTACATTTTTCATGTGTTAAGGTTATAAATTACATAGAGTGGGCAAGTTAAGAATTGACACTTATACTTGTTTTATTATTTTGACTGTAGTTGGCGTTCGTGAAGTTTATATTTTAGCCGCTATTTTTAAAATAAAGCTTTCGGGAATTTCTATTTTACGATTTAAGAATTTTTTTGGTGAATTATTGTATGATTTTAAAATTTCTAACGATTCGAAAATACTAATTTTTAAGGGATCTAATTCTGATCTAATTAATTTAATATTTGATTCATCTGGAAAACAATGTTTCTCGGAAATTAGGTGGTCTGCAAATGCACTATGCCCTGAACCCCTTTAAAAATCCTTTTGTGTTCCGAAATTAATTCCTGTGAATACATTGTAATAGACTGATGAAGAGGGCAAAGCCCTCGAAACTATAGTCTCGTTATAAATAAATAAAATTTATAATTCCAGCAGAAGACACACTCTTTTATTGTCTCCTTCAATAAAGAATTATTATTATAAAATTTACTTTTGCTTTGATACATTTTGAAAAAATAACATCACCTACATAAGGGGTCATTCATAAAATACGTGACGCAAAATTTCACCTTTTGCCCTTCATCACACTGCGTCACATTTTCTGGGCCCTCTAACAAAGTTAACGTCATAAAAGCTAGACCCCCCACCTACAAATAATTGTTTCTGACAAGTTAAGAAAAAAATTGATTAATTGCTAACGTCACGTTTCCTTAGACTCCTCTGCCACATATCATCAGGTTAAGCAATACCCCCCTGGTTGCGAACGCATTTTAAGAATGACCCCTAGGTCATTACGTAGTAATTGACTCTATTCTGCCACTTTAGCAAACATATCATCGCTGTACTAATTTTTCAAAATATTCTTTTCCAAGCTTTTTTGTTTGAAATTAAATACTTTATAAGATAGCCATTGATCATGAAAGTACTGACTTAGGTGGATATACCGATGGACTATATGAAGTGACCCGCAGAGGTAATATTTTGTAATATGACTAAATTCTCCATTAAGTATATATTTGTTGCAGTTGCAAGATGCTCAAGTTTTAATATTATATTAAAATATTTCACCTAGAACCAACACCTATCTCCTTTAAAGTTATTGTTATGTGTTCCTACTAGTTAAAACGCGTTTCACTGAATCCCTTTGTGGCAACTAGAGTTTACTGATGTTGGTTGAGTTTGGTTCAAAGGTCTATATTCTATAATCTTCATTTTTGACCTTCCACCTCATTTTGGGTGATTATTTTCAAAAGATTTTAAACAAAAATATCAAAAATTAGAAGCAAAGTTGTAGAGGATGAAATTTTTTATATTTTTGTTTAAACATTTTTTAAAATCAACACCCAAAATGAGGCGGAAGGTCAAAAATGAAGATTCTAGACCTTTGAACCAAACTCAACCAACATCAGTAAACTCTAATTGCCACAAAGGTATTCAGTGAAACGCGTTTTAACTAGTAAGAACCCGTTCATACTAAAACGGCCTTTTACTACTCTCTAGGCTTCCATTCAAAAGTAAAACGGGAGCCTAATAGTGTTTCCACAATGTCTGTCTATCCGTTTGTCAGGTCTCTCGCACTTGGAGTAAAGAAAACGAACAACAAAAAGAGTTTCCCATGACTGCTCTTGATATATTGGATAGGTGCGATAAGGATGTATTTCCTATATTATATGGATTTTTACTAGTCCTTGCAACACTTCCAGTGACAAATGCATCTGCTGAGAGATCATTCTTGTCGTTGCGGCGCCTTAAAACATATTTAAGAGCAACCACGAGTGAAAACCGCCTCCTTGGTTTTGTGCTTATGCATATCCATAGGCATACTCCTATTGTCGTCGAGAAAGTTATTACAAGGTTTCCAAAAACTGACAGCAGGAAGAGATTAGACTTTATTATTTAAGAATAACATTAACATTGTACCTATTTGCTTCAAATTAAATTGCTTTTACTTTCTCTGCACCTATATGTTTTTATTTCATATTTTTAATAGATTTCATTGAAATCTAACCATATTATTTTTCTCATGATGCAACTTTTAAAATTTTTTTTACTATTTTCTGACTCAGCTCGTCGATTAGGTTTCAAAAATACCATTAGTTGAAAAGATTATATAGACATATACTAGGGTGGTCCTTATTTTGGGTATTTTCGAATTTTTATGCTGACAAAGGCTCATATGGTACAAAATAAATAAAAAAAAATATCCCCCAATTTTCAAGTATTTATCTCAATTATAACGTGTTCCCCCAGCGATGTAAGTTTCTCATCTAAATAACATGGGGTTTTTGGAATTAAAATATCAATTTTTTATTCCGGCCAAAGTAATATTTCAAAAATATTGAAACTCTCTAGACTTTATCCTTATAATACTAGCTATCCGTCAGAATTATTACCGATCATTAGTTATTATAATTTTGGAGTTACAGCTAGATAAAATACTGCTATATCTTAATGTTACTAAGTTATCGACTCCGAAATTATAATAGCTAAAAATCTGTAAAAATTCTGAGGGATAGCTAGTACTATAAGGATAGAGTCTACTGTAGTTTCAAATTTTTGAACCATTACTTTTGCCGGAATAAAAAATTATGTTTCAATGGCAAAAACCCCATCTTATTTAGATGAGAAACTTACATCGCTAGGGGTTCTAGGTTATAATTGAGATAGAGACTTGAAACTTGAAGGATATTTTTTTAATTATTTTGAACCATATGAGCCCTTCTCAGCGTAAAAATTCGAAAATACCCAAAATAAGGACCACCCTAACATTTACGATATTTAACGCGGCTTGTGTCTATGATAGAGCCTACAATTTTAAATAGATCCTAGTGAAAGCACACACACACATGCTTTGAGTAATTATCTAGATTAAGTTCGAAGATGAGCTGAATCGGCTTGTTAATTTTTAAATGACAGTTATTCAATCTTTTCAAAAAAAGAAACTTGTTTGTTTTATGGATTTTTCTTTAAATAACGTAAGTCAAGTTTTTAACCCTGTTCAGAAAAATTGTAGGTGTGTACATGTAATAAAATAATAAATTCTTATATATATATTATATTTTTTTTAATCTGTAAAGGAGTGAGTTTTTGTATTTTTTGTGCAAAATTTTAAATTTAAATTTATTAAAAAATAGTTTTCTATTAGCGTAGCTAATGAAGAGAGGCCTTTTCAATAAAAATAATAAAAAATTATTTTTCGTTCTACTGTATCAGAATAGATTAACAAATTTGCCAATAATTGTGATAGAAAACGATTTTGCGAAAGATTAAATATTTCTGAAATTATAACTAAAGTTAACACTGAGAAAGCAAAAAAATAAATAAAATATAATATATTTGTTAGTGTAATTAATGTGTGCATGGTTCAATAAAACTTAAAAATAAAAATTATATTTTTATATGGGTAAAATCATACAAAAAGTGACCCCCCTTGAACAGAAATCCTGGATACGCACCTGCTTGAGCCCCTGAAGCAAGCCTTTTTTTTTTTTTTTTTTTTTTTTAATGCAATCGAATGCAAGAAGGGGTGCACCAGTAAAGATGTAGCCCCTATGGATCTCGAAAGACCCTTGCATTACCGAAGAGAAGGGAAAGTTGATTAAGTGAGAGGGTGTAGACGTAGGTGTCTATGCACCCTGGTTTTGAAGGTTTGAAGATCATAGGTGCTGGGAAAGATAGAGGCTGGGAGAGAGTTCCAGTTCCTTGAAGTCATGGGGATATATATGTATTCGCGAATGAAGTGGTCCGGCACTTTTCCAATTTGACCGCGAAAGAGTGTTGGGAGTCGGCAAAACGTGTGCTGCGTGCAATGCTTTGGGGGGAATTATTGATTTTATCTCATCAGAGCACCTGTCGTGATAGTATCTATAGAAAAGGGAAAGGGCAGAGACATCTCTTCGATGAGCCAGCGAGTCGAGGGAGTCGGTGAGGGTAGAATCGTCAATTAGCCAGCAAGAGAATATTTTGAGGCTCCCCTCCACAGATGAGAGCCGTATTCGAGACAGGGGCGGATTTGGGCCTTGTAGATGGTGAGAAGTTGTGGGGGTTTGTAAAATCGCTTGGACCTGAATAAGAAGCCAATCTTCCTTGCTGCAGATTTCGCCACAGAGGAGATGTGTTCATTCCAAGACAGGTCAGATGCGACAGAGACGCCCAACATGGATAGGCTGTCACACATTTTCAGGGTATTTTCAGGGTTCTTATCACGCCCAGTGATTTAGTTGTATATTTTATATAACTTGAATTTGAGAATATTTGAAAATATTAATTTATTTTAAAACCGAAGACGGTACTAGCAATTTGATGAGTTCATAATAATAATCAGAAAAAAAAACCGTGACAAATAATGTATGATATCAGAGGGGACAGTCCCGAAAAACTTCTTTCAATTAGAATTATAAATAAGAGAGAAAGAGATCTATTTTATCAATTTTATTTATCTCACTTTCATAATGGCTTGCTTTTATAATAAAATAATAAATAATATTTATTAACGCTTTTAATTATTTAATGCTGAACTTTGTGAAATAGCATGATACTTATGACGAGAGGCTTGGGTCACATTGCCATAAAACAGGCCAAAAGAAATATAAATGAGAAAACAATCTTATTTAATCGATTTCATCTAACTTAACCTTCACAGTAACTTTCTAATATAATAAAATATCATTTCAATTAAAAATGTTGTGGTTTGATTGAAAGTTAATGAAAATATCTAGATTCCTCTCTCCTGTAGCGAGTCTGCTAGAAATCTCAAAAAGTTTTATTTTTTTCTCATTACATAAATAATTAAATCTATTGAAATTTCATATCTGTGTGTTTTTTCATTTATCTTTTATATTAAATCATTTTTATTAATATATTTGAATTTTAAAGGGTAGTTTATTAAAGCCTAATTTGAATAAACGCTAATAAATCCTTTGAAATTTTTTAAAAAATATAAAATTAATAGATATTATAAAACAATTCATTATTAATAATTATATTAAATTTTGAACGAAATTAATTCATTATTTTTGAGAAAATGATCAAAACCCCCGAAAACCGTCTAAAAACGATGTTTTTTGAAAGCACGAGAAAAATGTGGTTCTTATAAAAAGCCTTTGAAAAAAGTTAAAGTCATATGATACAAAACATTGAATTGTGACATGAAGGTGAATTTTAAAATGTTTATAAAACACCGTTTTTTATAAGGTTTTCTGAGTTTTTAACAATTTTCTCAAAAAGTACTGAATCGATTTCGTTCAAAAATAAAATGAATTATTAATAAATAATTGTTTTATAATATCTATTATTTTCATATTTTTAAAAATTATTTCAAAGGATTTATTAGCGTTTATTCAAATTAGGCTTTAAATAAACTACCCTTTAAAATTCAAATATACTAATAAAAATGATTTAATATAAAAGATAAAAGTAAATAACATACAGATATGAAATTTCAAGATTTTAATAAATATCTAATGAGAAAAAAAAAATAAAACTTTTTGTCGTTTCTAGTTGATTCGCTCCCGAGGAGAAGAAATTTTATCGTTTCATAAAATTTCATTTAAACTAAAAAATTCTGTACTATTATATAATATAATAAATAAATAAATAATATAATTTAAATAGACGATTATACGTAGGTATATCCATCAACATCAATGAGCCTGGCGTCCACGAGAAGCGTCAGAGATCAGTGCAAAGCTGTTAAATAATTAAAAACGTTAAGACAAGTTTATTTAAAATCGGTTTAAAAGCATTAATTTAAATGATATATGTAACGATTTTGATTGTTTTATTTGAATATACTCAGGAGAAAATTTTCAAGAATGCAACATCGTATTCTTGCACAGCCACAGATACACAACTGTCTTTAAAAACTCAGATATTAATATAATAATATATATGATAGCCTAGATTAATTTGCAGCAACGCTCAGAGAATGCTGCCGACAGGGAGCGCTGATGCTGTCGGTATATTTGCGGCAAATTTGAAATATCGTTGTAATTTGAACTCGAATTTCGAAATGAAAGACTCCAATTGATTTTAAATTAAGAAACATTAAATATATTGATAATTATTCCCCCCCCCTCACCACTCAAAAATAAATATTCAATTCGCTTTTATTTGCGCACAGATAAAGAAATTAATCACATCTTATTTGATTTATATTTTATATATTACTAATTTGTTTATTTTTAATAATTTGCCACTTTTTTTATAATTTTTTAAAAATCTAAATTTTGTTATTCTTATTTTTTGATTTTTACAAAATTGAACGACTTAAGACACGCATGCCCGAATTTCTCATGGCAATACTGGAGCAGTCTGTCATACAAACACCACCTTAATTAAGTGGGAGATAAATTTAACCTAATTTATCGCGTGGAGAATTTACCACTGCTCGAAGCCCCTAAAACCTTAGTAAATTGGATAGTGAATTGTATCTAAGTTTCTGAGATTGGCTCGTGATCCCGTCTTCTTTTCCTTCTACTCTGTTCTTTTCACGATTGAGGGGCCAGCCCATACAGGCCTTTAGGGGATGGACCTTCTGGTGTATCTCCTTCTCACATCAATATCATTAAAAAAAAACACCTTATCTCTTTTAAATATTTTAACCCTTATATCGATTATCGATCCCAAATTTAAAAAAAAATGATATAATATAATTCTCCTCCTCACACGATTCCACTTATTTAAATAAATCTATTTCCACACAAAAAATATCACAATGCTGTAGATTATAGAAAAAAAATACTTCCAGATTCATATCTAGAGCCTCTTTTCTGTACATAGCTGTGTCATGACGAAAATGAGGCGAAACTTTTAAGAGACTATGTATTTTCGGGAGTTTATATGTATACATTTGGAGTGTGGTTTTTTAAGAGGAATAAAATTTGTGGACCGAGACACCGCTCGCCAGGGCCGAGCTTCGAGGGCGTGCCGAAGGCACGCACGAAAAGCTCATCATCATCATCATCGAGTATACAGTCCTAAGACTGGTTTGATGCAACAATCCGTCTCCACTCGACTCTGTCCCCCGCCAGCTGTTTGACCTCTCTAAATGTCTGGCATCCCATATCCCCAATTATTTGGTTGAAATATTATAATCTGGGTCTTCCCCTTCCCCTTTTCTTTCCCACCTCCCCCTCCAAGATATCCCTAAGCAGTCCCCCATGTCTCAGTGTGTGCCCCATCATCTGACCTCTTCTCTTCTTCAGACTCTTCCACAAGGTTCTTTTTTCTCCGATTCTTCCAAGAACTTCTTCATTTGTAATTTTATCCATCCATTTGATATTCATCATTCTTCTGTAGCACCACATTTCGAAAGCCTCTAATCTCTTTCTCTCCGCTTTTCTAATTGTCCAGGTTTCACACCCGTACATGGCTATGCTCCATACATATGTCTTCAATAGCAACTTCCTGTTTTCTAAGCTGATTGAGGAGGAGCATAGTAGTTTTTGTTTTGAATTAAACCCCAATTTTGCTTGGGCAATTCTTGATTTAATTTCGTTTTCGCTCCTCCCATCCCATGTTATTTTACTTCCTAGGTAGCGGAATTCCTTAACTCCTTCTAGGTTTTCTTGGTTAATTTTGATGCATTCCTGTCTCGTTTGTTCTTTTTTTGTACATACTAGGACCTTGGTTTTATTCTTGTTTATTTTCATTTTGATTTCTTCTATTAGGATTTGGTTAATTCCATTCAGGGCGTCCTCTAATTCTTTTTTATTGCTTCCTAGAAGGGCAATGTCATCGGCAAATCTTAACATAGCGATCTTTTGACCTTGGATTTCGATACCTGTATCAATTTTGTCTTTGAATTCTTTAATCGCTTCTTCTATGTATAAGTTGAAAATCATGGGTGACAGCACACATCCTTGTCTTACACCTTTTTTATTTTGACTTCTCTTTGCTCATCTCCAATATTTATAATTGCCGTCTGGTTTTGATATAGATTGTAGATTAGTCTTCTCTCTCTGAATTTAATTCCCGCCTGTTTTAATATTTTAAACATAATTTCCCAATTGACGTTATCGAATGCTTTTTCTAGGTCTATGAATCCGATGTAGACAGATTCTTCCCTGATAAAAGCCCTTTCTAATATTAGTCTAAGAGAGAGAATTGCTTCTCGGGTGCCTCTGTTTCTACTAAAGCCGAACTGGTCTTCCACCAGATTTTCTTCAACTCTTTGTTCTATTCTTCTTTGGATTATTTTGGTTAGAATTTTGGAGGCATGTGAGGTTAGGCTAATGGTCCTGAAATTTTCACATTTATCCGCGCCTGTCTTTTTGGGAAGTGTGACTATTTTGTTTTTTTCGAAATCTTTTGGGATGATTCCCAATTTATAGATTTTGCTAATTAGTTCAAAAAGTTTGTCAAGTGCCTTTTCCCCAGAGTTCTTTAGGATTTCAGCTTGTATATTTTCTATTCCGGGTGCTCTATTATTTTTTAGTTCCTTCAAAGCTGTCTCGAATTCTGACCTGAGTATGGGGTCTCCTAATTCGTTTTCGTCCCCAGATTCTTCTTCTTCTATTGGGTTCATTGTTTTTTCTTCTCTTTTGCTTTTCTACATTCTCTTATAACTTTCCATCTTAATTTTTTATATGTTTCTTTCCCTTCTTCGTCTTTTCTGTTCTTAAATTTTCTTCGTTCGTTAATCAGTTGCAGTATTTCGTCTGTTCCCCATGGCTTTTTAATTTCGTTTTTCTTTGATTGAAGGACTTCGTCGGCTGTTTCGGTCAGGCTTGATTTCATATCATTCCATTCTTGTTCGATTTCTTCTTCTTTATTATTTGTGGGTGTTTTTTCTTCCAGTTTCTTATTCATTACGTTTTCGAAGAGTTTTTGGGTTTCCTTATTTTTTAATTTAGATATATCCCAGTTTTTTGCGACCCCCCCTTTTTTATTAGTTTTTTAAATTTTAGTTGGCATTTCATCGCAATTAGATTGTGATCACTAGATATATCAGCCCCAGGATAGCTTTTACAGTCCTTTACTTGATTTCTGAATCTTTGTTTGACTAATATGTAATCTATTTGAAATCTCCCCTTGTCTTTTGGCATTTTCCACGTGTAGATCCTTCTTGGATGGTGTTGGAAGAGTGTGTTTGCTACTACTAAACTGTGCTTACTGCAAAATTCAATTAATCTTTCGCCCCTTTCATTCCTATTTCCTAGACCGTGTTCGCCCACCACTTTTTCTTCTTTGCCTTTTCCTACTCTTGCATTCCAATCCCCCATAATTATTAAATTTTCATCCCCTTTTACGCGCTTCATCAGGTTTTCAATTTGTTCGTACATTTCTTCTATATCTTGGTCCTCATATGATGTAGTAGGCATGTATACCTGGATTATCACAGTATCTTTCGGTTTCGAATCCACTGTGATCATAACAACACGAAAAGGTCGTACAATATATTTCTTTAATAACAAATTGAGAGTATTCATGTGATGGCATAATATGGGGATGTCTCAATCATATGATATTTAGTTGTCCAAAATTTAAATTTAGAGACAGATTAGAGGGTGAATTGATTGCCAACGATGTGCAAAGGCCATGGAATTTGGCGCATCTTTTGTCTTTCGAAAGAACGGATATATACAAATCATTGATTAGGTTTATCCTAGCAAATAAGATCAAGCTATAGTACAATTGACAACTACATATATAGTTATTATACCTAATTTATATTTGGTTGTGAAAATTTTATTATTTGTGACATTTTTTTCATTATTTATTTATTATTTTATTGTTTTATTTATTTATTATTTTATCCTATTTATCTATTTATTTATTTATTATTTTATTATTTTATCTATTTATTTATTTATTATTTTTATTCATTATGTATTATTTTCATTATCTGTGATACTATTTAATTGTTTGTAATTAATTACTTATTTATTGTATATTTGATTGTACACAATTTTATAATTGTTATGCATAATTTATATTTGGCTGTGACAAATTTTAGACTCATGGTAGACTGGCTACAATGGAATTCATTCCGAGACCATTAAGAGGAGAGAAAATAAAAAAAAAAAAATAATAATAATAATAACAAATTACAGATTTTTATGTTGGCCCACTAAATATTTAAAAAATAACCTCTTTTTTCAGTTGCTAAAAAATTCCATTGAACCAGGAGAATCAGTTCACGAGAGACTCTTGCAGAGTCAAATTGTAATGTAATTGCAATTTTAAAACTGTTCATATACAATACGAAACTTATTTTGCTATCATTTGTGAATAAAATGTTATTACATAAAATTTTTTTTTTGTTGATAGGTCAAAATTGTATTTTCCCTATGGGTCTCGCAGATATTCAATAGCTAGTAAAAAAAATCAACCTCCACCCTGGGCCCTCAAAGAGTCGGGGCACATGGGCATTTGCCCCCTTGGTGCTGCTCTGGGCGGCCCTGGAAGATTCCCTCGTGATTTGCTAAAAAATCTAATTATTTTATTATCGGCAAAATAAAGTAAAATTCATTTCAGCAATAATCATTCGAGAGGCCTTGGAGTTTTGAAAATTTTCAAAATTCTAACCACCATCACCAATTTTATTTCATCTACGGTTTGTCTGTATGTTTAAATTTAGAATCATACCTATGAACGCGAAATTTTTTACAATGAAGATTCAAATCTTGAATAAGCATTTTTTTAACTCGATAATAGTATGTCAGACTGGTTTCACTTAAAAGGAGAATCATCATTGGCCTGATGTGATTTTGGGTCTTGGGTTCAAAGTTCAAGTGATAAATACATTTCTACTCGATGAGAAATGGTACACTACATGGAAATGAAAAAAACAAAGGCAAGAAATGAATGACTAATTGTGGAAGAACTTGGAGGAGGTGCTTGACCCTCGGAAGAATGGAGGTCCTAAAGAAAGAGGAACAAGAAATGAAGTATAAATGGAATCAATAAATATTTAAATTTTAAATTACTATCATACTGATTCGTATGTAAATAAAAAAGTTATCTATAATAACTGAGATTCAGTAAATTACGCGCTCGTGAAAAATTTAAACTCCTGTTTTATCAGACTATTTTAAGCATAAATGTTTTTAAATAATGAATCCAAAGATTTAAGCATTTTCTTTTTTGAAAAAAAGTGGAATTTTTTCAATCAATTCTTGACAACAACTATTTTCTCATTTCTTGTTCTTTTAATTGAAATTTAAAATTAATTTATTCCACAGACAAGAACAATCTTGTTCAAATTATATAGTTTAAAAAGTAAATTAAAATCATTTTGATTCAAGCAGGCTTCTAATGTCGAAATACATAAGAAAGTTTGTAGAAGAGTTCCATTTTTCCTTTGAATCTTGTAGAAAAAGCCTCAATCTGAAAAAATCATTAAAAATAGAATTAATCTCATAGAAAATGCTATAAAAATATAGACTCAAAATATGAAGGTACTCGGTGGTGCTGTGTATGAACATTGTTTGAGTATAGATCATATTTAATCTACAAAGACAAAGATGGCAGAGTGTTTGAAACAGCTTTGTGGACATCTAATGACATTATTTTTAAAAGGTAAATAACATTTTATCTTGAGCTCCGTTCATTTGTCGTTCAATAAAAATATCTTTAGGCAAGCAAAAAGTTTTATTATTATTTTAAAAACCCTCAGGTGGTTATGCACCATCCTGCTTAAATATGTATAATTGTAGGTATATCTGCCCATTACTTTGGTTAAACTTGTATTCATATCATCATCATCATTGAGTATACAGTCCTAAGACTGGTTTGATGCAACAATCCGTCTCCACTCGACTCTGTCCCCCGCCAGCTGTTTGACCTCTCTAAATGTCTGGCATCCCATAACCCCAATTATTTGGTTTGAAATATTCTAATCTGGGTCTTCCCCTTCCCTTTTTCTTTCCCACCTCCCCCTCCAAGATATCCCTAAGCAGTCCCCCATGTCTCAGTGTGTGCCCTATCATCTGAACTCTTCTCTTCTTCAGACTCTTCCACAAGGTAATTCTTTCTCCGATTCTTCAAAGAACTTCTTCATTTGTAATTCTATCCATCCATTTGATGTTCATCATTCTTCTGTAGCACCACATTTTGAAAGACTCTAATCTCTTTCTCTCCGCTTCTCCAATTGTCCAGGTTTCACACCCGTACATGGCTATGCTCCATACATATGTCTTCAATAGCAACTTCCTGTTTTCTAAGCCGATTGAGGAGGAGCATAGTAGTTTTTGTTTTGAATTAAACCCCATTTTTGCTTGGACAATTCTTGATTTAATTTCGTTTTCGCTCCTCCCATCCCATGTTATTTTACTTCCTAGGTAGCGGAATTCCTTAACTCCTTCTAGGTTTTCTTGGTTAATTTTGATGCATTCCTGTCTCGTTTGTTCTTTTTTGTACATACTAGGACCTTGGTTTTATTCTTGTTTATTTTCATTTTGATTTCTTCTATTAGGGTTTGGTTAATTCCATTCAGTACGTCCTTTAATTCTTTTTTATTGCTTCCTAGAAGGTCAATGTCATCGGCAAATCTTAACATAGTGATCTTTTGACCTTGGATTTCGATACCTGTATCAATTTTGTCTTTGAATTCTTTAATCGCTTCTTCTATGTATAAGTTGAAAATCATGGGTGACAGCACACATCCTTGTCTTACACCTTTTTTTATTTTGACTTCTCTTTGCTCATCTCCAATATTTATATTTGCCATCTGGTTTTGATATAAATTGTAGATTAGTCTTCTCTCCCTGAATTTTATTCCCGCCTGTTTTAATATTTTAAACATAATTTCCGAATTGACGTTATCGAATGCTTTTTCTAGGTCTATGAATCCGATGTATACAGATTCTTCCCTGATAAAAGCCCTTTCTATTATTAGTCTAAGAGAGCGAATTGCTTCTCGGTTGCCTCTGTTTCTTCTAACGCCGAACTGGTCTTCCCCCAGATTTTCCTCAACTCTTTGTTCTATTCTCTTTGGATTATTTTGGTTAGGATTTTGGAGGCATGTGAGGTTAAGCTAATGGTCCTGAAATTTTCACATTTATCCGCGCCTGTCTTTTTGGGAAGTGTGACTATTTTTGTTTTTTTGGAAATCTTTTGAGATGATTCCCAATTTATAGATTTTGCTAATTAGTTCAAAAAGTTTGTCACGTGCCTTTTCTCCAGAGTTCTCTCAGTTTTAACTGTTTATCCAGGTTTCAGCAGCAATTCGGTGTCTTCAAACTGTTAGAGTCGATTTTCAAGGTTTTTTGCCACTGACATTGAAATCACCGCTTCTAAATCATTTAAACCACCGTTCGCAAGTGTCGACAGATAGAGTATCCGCACTGGATGTTTCCACAAGTATTCGATTTGTTTTCGCTACTTTTTTTCTGATTGAATAAGAAAATCAGCACGTTCTGCAAATGCTCTTTGTTTGCCTCAAAACTCGACATGTTTTGAAACTACAAAACGACATATTGGTTATGGCGCCAGATTCTATAGGCTTTGTGGGCCATCTATTGGAAAAAAAACCCGCATTTTAAAGTTACAGATCTGGTATATCATTGATATTTACACGTTATATGCATTCATTTTCTGCAAAACCAAAAATCTGTGTTAAAATTTTATTCGAATCATTATTTTTTGATCATAGGGTGTGACATATCTCTGTAAAGATATTTTCAGCTTGGTAAACTATAATGCTGGCAAAACACAATGCTGCCTAATTTCTAGGCGCGCAGATAGGAACCTTCCGGACATTTCCTTTGATTCGAGCTCATTGGAATTCCGTAATAAAATATCAATGTTAGGTGTCACCTTAGGTTCTGACCTCTCTTGGAATGACCATATTATCTCAGTGGCAAAAGCTGCAGCAGCTTGGCTTTCTTTTCCGAACCAAACGATTTTTCACCCCCACTCAACTCCTTATATTATACAAGGCTCAAATTCGCCCCTGTCTTGAATATTGCTCGCATTTGAGGAGAGGGGCCCCCAAGTATTCTCTTAATACATTAGACGCAATTCAGAGGCGAGCTATCAGACTGATAGGCGATCCTACATTAACTGACACTCTCGACTCCCTAGCCCATCGTAGATCTGTCTCCGCCCTTTCCCTTTTTTATAGATATTACCATGGCTTTTGTTCTGACGAAATTAAATCGTTAATCCCACCAAGGGCTTCATTTGCGCGAAATACACGATTTTCTAAAATTCAACACCCCTACGCGCTTAAACTGGATACTAATCGAACAAACGCATTCGCCAATTCTTTTATCCCTATGACATCTAGAGACTGGAACTCTCTTCCGCCGACCGTCTTTCCAGCAACTTATAACTTTCAATCTTTGTAGACCAGCATCCACAGATACCTTCGACTGCTACCCAATCCCTAAATCTCCCCTTATCTTCACGTTACAAGGGTTCACCACGGACTACAGAGGTTGTACCTTTTTGGTGCAACTTCTTCTTGTATCAGTATCATTAAAAAAAAAGTAGAATTAGGAATAATTTTATAAAATTTCTCTTCAATTTAAGATAATGGTGTGAGAGATGTCCAAATTGGATATTTTTGGGTGATTTTTATACCTGTCGGAGATTAAAAATAGTTTATCTTATATAAAAAATTCCACAAAATCCCTTGTCCTTTTCTCTTTATCATCAATAAACAAGAAGGAATTTGATATCTCTAGGATTTTATGAAATGATAAAATACTGAATCCTCAGTGTACAGCCCGACACTTGGCCGGCTTATTTCAATTTAATGAGAATGATGGTTCCTGGACTAGTTCTTTTTACATGACGTAATGGAGATTGTGAATGTGTCGTGAATCAATAAAAAAGAGAGGAAATAAAAACAAATAACTAACAATGATGAGTAGATTCTCAAACTTGAAATTTTTTCCTTTTTTGCAGATTGGAGATTGCAACACAAAGACATTATATAAACCTATTAAGGATTGCATGAGCTAAAAAATTGTGTATATTGTTTCTAATCGAAGATTATTTCTATTTATCATCTCGTACTCTGTCCCTTCTTTGATTAATAAGTACTTAATTAAGGCTAGGTCCTATTAATGGAAAATGGAGAAAGTAAATTGCAGAGAAAATAGAGCGAGAAGAAAAGAAGATAATGAAAAATCAGGGAAATTTTTAAATGTAAAAATTCTGAATTCTAAAGCCCAAGTTGAAAAGGATGTTTTATGGAACAAATAATAATTAAATAAAATAGAAATAAATAAAGAAAATGGAATAAATTTAAATGATTTATTGTTAATAAATAAATATATATAATTATATAGGTATATAAACATTTAATTAATTAGATAATCTCATGAGTTATGATCAGAACCGTAGAGACGGTGGCTTAGAGGGTGTTTGTAGTCTCTGAGAAAAAGGCCCGGAGTATTTGCCAAATATGCAAATATTTATTGAAATTTGAATATGAAAGATTTCAATTTATATATTCAAATTTTCTTAGAAAATCATAAGATGAATGATCATCTATTAAATCCGATGGAGTGGAATATATTTAATTATATGCCAGACGGGTTGTTTTCTTGAGGGGGTGAAAAACAACCCTTCTGACATATAATTAAAAATATTCCATTCCCTCGGATTTAATAGATGACACCATTTTATGATTTTCTAAGATTTATTAAAATTAATGATTAAATTTCAAAACGAATTAATTATCTTAAAAAAAAACTATCAAATTTACCACATCGTGAGAAAAAATACTTATTTTTCTATATAATTGAGAATACAATGCTTGCAGCTAAAATTATATACGTCTGGAAAATTAACTTTTGAAAAGTTGTTCGAATTATTGAGTAATATTGTGATACCTACACCCATATGGTGCATTCCACGCCAAATCGGACGGTTTGAAAAATTTTAATTTTTGATTTCCTTCATTTTTTGACATTTTTAGTACCCATCTAAAAATTCTTCCTGGTGAATTTTAAATTTTTTCGATCACCGGTTTAAAAGATATCAAATTTAGGATTTTTGTTCATAACTTATTCAATGGTCCAAATTAAAAATTTTTTACATACTTTTTAGAAAAAAACTACAAAAAATTATTTAAGCTGTTTTTATATGCGATTTTTGTGTTTTAAAATTTTAATCTTGTTTTTTAAAATGTATATATTTTCGATTTTTTTAATAATTTTTAAGAGTGAACCGAGATTGGAATTAGGTGTACACGTCTTTGGAATTATGTATAATAATTCTGGAATTCATTAGATGATGCCCCTTCATCTATTGTCTTCTACTTGGAAATGAAAGTGGAAGTGGAAGTAGGTGTACACTATGTTAGGTCGCGATTCACCCCTCGATTTTTTATTTTAAAATTCTATTAATTTTACAAATTTTAAGACCGGGTTGATAGTGGTCTTAAATAAATAAAAGCATTTGTTATTACTTTCTTTAGACAAATTAAAATACTAATTATTTATTTCAACAACTGTTAACAATAAAAATGTATAAAAATCAATTCAAAATAATTAAAAAAAGAGAACTCAATACCAAAAAGTGGGTTTAATAATGGTTAATAGCGAATTAATTTTTTTTTAAACTTTCAAAAATCAAAAAAAAATAGTAATTATCATAGAACCACTATCAACCCGGTCTTTAAATTAGTAGAATGAATAGCAGCTTAAAATAAAAAATTATCAAAAAAATCAAAGAGTATATACAGTTTCAAAAACAAGAATAAAATTTTCAAAGTCAAAAATCGCATATAAAAACACTTTAAATAATTATTTTGTATTTTTTTCTAAAAAGCATGTAAAAAAATCAAAAATTTCCAAAAAAAAAATGAATTGGGACCATTTTTGAAGAAGTTATAATTGAAAATCCGAAATTCAATATCTTTTAAACCGGTGATCAAAAAAATTTCAAAATTCACTAGGAAGAGTTTTTAAATGGGTGCTAAAAAATATCAAAAAATTAAGGAAATCAAAAATTAAAATTTTTCAAACCGTCCGATTTGGCGTGGAATGCCTCATATATTATACTTACCTACATTAGAAATTGGTATCTAAAAAACATTTTTTCACATTCAAATTTTTTTAAACATTTTGAGATTATCAATTTTTCTTGCTCTTCCGAAAACTCATAACGTCATAACTTACTCAAAAATAAAAAATTGATATTTTCTTTCTGTTTTCTTTTGTTTTGATCTTTTTAAGAGCAAATCACAGATGCTTTCAAAAGCTTAATGCAAATATATTGTATACTCAGATATAATATATATATATATATATATATATATATAGATATATAATTTTATTTGTTAGAGACAATAGTTTCGGAAGGCTTGACCTTTATCTTCAGTCTTTTTTAATAAATATTTTAATTGTTTTTTCATTTGATGGATTTAAATGAATAACCGTTTGTAAATATAATTCCTTCACTTTTATGCAGCTTCATGTTCAAAATAAAAAAATAAATAAAAAAAAAATAAATAAACTTCAACGGATCGTTGCTAAACTTTATCCAAATTCATTTGAAATATTAATATGTTCTAGAGTAAAGTACTTTAAAATATAATTTTACTAAAAACTTTATTTAACCTTTTTTGTGGTCCCCAAGGTACTTAATTAGGATATTAAATTTCATCAAAATTGGTTAAGTCATTTTCAAGATATTTAGAAAAAACTATAAAAGTACTGAAATAAAGTACTAATGTTTGTGGACCGATATGTACCAAAACTAATCAGCGCTTCATTTTGTTAAAAGAATGCTAGGTTTTTAATTTCATTTCAATCGGTGCAACGGTGTGGAAAAATCGTGGGCCAAAAAAACGATAATTCTAATTTTCCTGATTTTATGATTCTAGCCACTGAGGAAGTCAAAATAAATTGGCGAAACGTCTTGGCCATTTAAAAAAAGCTCTATGTTTTTAATTTTATCCAATTCTCTACTATTCCTGTTTTAAATCTATATATATAAAATAGAAAAGTATGTGGATATGTATGTGGAAACGATCTGATTGGCCAGTGCATAGCCAATGGCAAAGCGTTAAATTATTAGAACGATTCTGATTGGTCAGATAGTGATCGTGCTTAGCCAATGTGTTAAATAAATCTTTCTTTATTGTTCCTTATTGTTGAATCATTTTAATTCAGCACATTATTTCAATACTTACAGTATCATTTTAAATTTCAATTATTAAATTGGTATGAACGAGACGCTTCCCGCCAGGGTTAGTGACGCCGGGCCGAAGGCCCGGTCGTCAGCTAGTATACTATAAATACGAATGAAGTAACAAATAAATAAAATATTTATAAAAAACACAAAAGATGAGATGAAGGGCTTAATCTCTGACAAATAGAATTACTATATATATATATTAAATAAATACAATTATTTGATAAAAACACTCAAAATAATTTATATATAAATATATTGTAAAATAATCTGGAGGATCTGCTTAAAAGCAATGCGCTAGCGCCACAATCATAAAAAACTTGTTCAAAGAATCAAAATTAAAATTATGTATTTAACGAAAATTATTTAAATTATTTAATTAAATGTATAATTTTAATTTGTCCTATATAGTTTTAAGTTTTAGGCACGATCGCCAGATACGGCTCCAAATATATATATAGTATATATGCTAAGGAGAGAACACCCACTTTGATTGGATCTTAAAAAATCAACAACTATTCTACTCTTGGGAATAATCTTTTTTTTTTAATTTTTCTTTTAATCATATATCATTAAACACTCGCCTCTTTTTGGTACGTGGGTTAAAAACAAATATACATATTTTCGCAAATAAATATTTACATGAATGGGGCCCATGAAACCTCTCGACGGCCCTGGTTATGGTAATACTTATATATTAAACTGCATCTTAAGCGACGAAGTCTTCTTTGGAGGGCAAATCTCTTTGGAGGTGGGGCTGAGCTTCTAATCGAAGGGACAATCTTGGCCATGGCTGATGGTCACGCAATAAGTCCCTGTCGCCCTGCAAAAAGAAAACGTTCTTATTAATGAAGGTTCTAACAAATAACATTTCTACAGAAATAATAGCATATTTTTATACATTAAAAAAAATTTTGATCAAATACTTCATGTTTAATTTATTTTCATTTATCTTTTACTGATATTTTTATTTTTTTAAATGAAAATATTCAAATAAAGATAAAAGTAAATATTCACCTTGCACCAACACCACAATCTCTATTAAGCTAGTTGTTTCACCATATGGGTTTTCTAAGGATTTTTTTGAAATTTAGACAGATTATTATTTAAATACTTCTGCATCGATTGGTGGGAAAACGAAATTTATGAACAATATAGTTTGGGAGATATTAAGTTCCACAAAGGGCGTGACATCTTCATTAAACCTTCGACTCCTGGCCTCTTGATTGGATTGTCTTTGCGTGATGTTTGTTTCCATTGTAACCTTTTGGGAATCATAATTGATTTGTTTTGATGAATTGGCTAAGGGTCTGCCCAAAATAAAGTATTAAATAGAAGTTGGCTTTTATTTCAACTTTTTTCCCATAACTGGAGCCTTAGCCAATTCATTTTTTTTTTTTTTTTTTAATGTAATCGAATGCAAGAAGGGGTGCACCAGTAAAGATGCAGCCCCTATGGATCTCGAAAGATCCTTGCATTACCGAAGAGAGGGGAAAGTTGATTAAGTGAGAGGGTGTAGACGTAGGTGTCTATGCACTCCGGTTTTGAAGATTTGAAGATTATAGGTGCTGGGAAAGATAGAGGCTGGGAGAGAGTTCCAGTTCCTTGAAGTCATGGGGATATATGTATTCGCGAATGAAGTGGTCCGGCACTTTTCTAATTTGACCGCGAGAGAGTGTTGGGAGTCGGCAAAACGCGTGCTACGTGCAAAGTATGCTTTGGGGGGAATTTTTGATTTTATCTCACCAGAGCACCTGCCGTGATAGTATCTATAGAAAAGGGAAAGGGCAGAGACATTTCTTCGATGAGCCAGCGAGTCGAGGGAGTCGGTGAGGGTAGAATCGTCAATTAGCCTGACGGCTCGTTTCTGAATTGCATCCAGGGTAGCGAGAGAGTATTTTGAGGCTCCTTTCCATAGAAGAGAGCCGTATTCGAGACAGGGGCGGATTTGGGCCTTGTAGATGGTGAGAAGTTGTGGGGGTTTGTAAAATCGTCCCATTTATTCAGTTTGTCTAGGTCAAGAGTAATTGAGGAGGCAACATTGATTCGATTATTCGGGAGTGAGGGTTTGCCGTGTAGAGTTCTATCGTCGGCGTAACAATGAGTGGGGTTTGCCGTTTGATCTATAAGGTCGTTTATATAAATTAGGAAGAGTGTGGAGGAGATTACAGAGCCTTGGGGAACACCAGAGTTTGTGGAGAACGATTCAGATGATGTTCCATCCACCACAACTTTTATACTTCGGTTTGTCAGAAAGCTTTCTATCCATTTGCGAAGTGTTGGTGTGAATCCAAAGGCTGGCAGTTTGGCAAGAAGATTTTTGTGCCAAACCTGGTCAAAAGCTTTGGAGATATCTAGGGCTACAGCGAGGGTTTCTTTTCCGGCCTCTAGAGTATTGTTCCAGGTGTGGGTGACATAGGTTAAGATGTCGCCTGTGGAACGATTTTGTCTGAATCCATATTGCCTATCGTGAATTAATTTATTGTTTTCTAAGTGATGAAGGACGTGTTGGTTTATGACCAATTCCATTATTTTGGAAAGAACAGAGGTGATCGAGATAGGTCTGTAATTAGAGATTTGTGAAGAGTCTCCTTTTTTAGGAATAGGTGTGACTCTGGCTATTTTCCAGCTTTTGGGGAATATGCCCGATTCGTAAGAGAGTTGGAATAGCTTGGATAAGATAGGGGCAAGTTCAGGGGCGCATTTTTTAATGAGAATTGGTGGGATGTTATCCGGGCCAGCGGCGGATTTGGAATTTAATTTATTAATGGCTTTTATGATTATTTGGGGCCTGAAAATTATTTTGCCCATGAGGTTGGTTTGAGGGGTATAAGTGGGCGGGTTAAGCCCTTTGTCATCTAAAGTGGAGTTAGTTGCGAAATAGGAGGCTAGTGATTCAGCTTTTTCAGCGGGGGTCGTGGCTACTGAACCATTTGGGTGAAAGAGGGGCGGAAGTGAGGGAGACGCGAAATTTCTATTTATTGCCTTGTGTAACGAGAAAAAGGCCCGTTTTCCATTGGGGCAAGATGCGAGACGGTCAGCTATCCTCTGGTCGAATGATTTCTTTGCCTCAGAGATGATTTTTTTGCATGAGCTTCGCGATTTGGTAAATGCAACTCGGTCACATTCTAGACGTGAAAGTTGCCATTTCTGAAAAGATTTGTTTTTTTCACGGACGGAATCTGCGCATTGTCTACCAAACCAGGGCTTAGAATCCTTGTTCCCTTTAATCAATTTTGAGGGGATATAGATTTCTAAGCCTATTTGAATTGCCTCGTTAAAGGCGTCTGCGAATTCTGAAGCGTTTTTATCTCTGATGCAGAGTTCATTCCACTGGTAAGCGGCAAAAAAGTTACGCATGTCATTCCAATTAATGTTATCGTTATTGACTAGCCATATTTTCCTGGGGTTGGTGTGGGCTGACGGGGGTTTTGGTAAATTGGCGGAGGTTTTAATTTTTATCAGATTGTGGTCAGATTTACCTAAAGGGGCCGAAATTTTTGCTTCGTATGACGAAGGGTGGGAAGTGATGAAAAGATCGAGAAGATTGGATTTTTCATTGGCTTTGTCTGGGATTCTTGTGGGGCCGTTAATAATTTGTGTGAGGCCACACGCCGTAGAGAAGATTTCAGCGTCGGAGCCTGCGGGGGAATTTTGGCTAGAAAATTTTAGCCAATTTTTATTGTGGACGTTAAAGTCGCCTAGGAAAGATATTTCAGAAGATGGAAATTCTTTCAGGATATTGCAATGGCACTCAAGGAGGTAGTTAAAAAATTGTTTGTATCTGGGGTCTTTGGGGGGCAAATATATTATGCAAAAGAATTTAGTTGATTGGCCTAACGTGATTTTGATCCATATGACATCGAATCATTGGATTCTAGATTAGTTAAACGCCTACTGGGGATGTCCTTTCTAATATAACAGCAGACCCCTCCTTCTTTTCGAAATTTTGAATGAAGTGTATACTTTTCGAATTGGTAGTCACGACCGTTAGATTTATTATCGTCGATTATAGTTTCAGATAGACCTAAAAGGGCAGGTTTTTCATGTTCGAGATGTTGAAGTACGTCGTTTAAATTCAAATTACGAGATAGATCGCGAATGTTGCAGAAATTCATTTTAATTGATGTCATTAGTAAGGAGAATTTGAGGTGGAAATAAAAAGGGTGGAGCTGACGCAGCTCTTATTTTCATTATAAAAATTATATTTAGTTTCCTCCGCGTAAGCCCCCTGTAAATTCAAATATTCAAAATTTCCCACCCTAGTCTGACAGTTCAAAATATATAAAAGTTTAAATAATTTAAAATCTTTATAACATATATTTATAATTAATTTAAATTTAGAAGATTTATAATGACATTTTATAAATTTTCTATATTTTATTATACATGAATATTTATAATTATATTCATAAATTTCACAAATCAATTTATACTCTCTTTAAATTAAAACTGATCTTACAAATCAAGTTTATATAATTAATATTAATTTTCGGCCAAGACAAATTAATTTATCTTTTCATATAATTTTATATATTTACTATTTAACACAATTAAAACCATTTAATTTAAACTCAGACTAGGTTGGTAAAATTGCAGTCTCAAAAAAGTAGCTATCCTTATAACGAAGCCGTTTCAATTAGCAACTCGACACCGAATTGCAAGCATTCATTTTCTTTTGTGTGAATTGTTTTTAGTTCTGGATCAATTTTATTTATATCCAATATATAAATAAAAATCGGAATTTCCATCCCATTGGAAATTAATAAATCCAGCAAACATTCGCTATAGTTTTCGAAGACAACTTCGAAAACAGTTTTCTTTCGTTCCACGAGTGAAAGTCAACCATCTTTCGACCCCACAGCGGGTTTCATTTCGAAAATCATATCTTCCTTGATACCACTCGAGGAAATCAATCCATCATCTCATAAACCCACAGTTGGTTTATATCATCTTCATCTTCAGCTTGATCAGGACAACAATCTATCGGCAGCCCAGAAACATTGAATCTGAGGTCCAAATCCATTGTCATCTCGCAACCATCATTTCGCCTAAATCCTGTTAAGTGCACAGTGTATTAAAGTGAACATGTGTTTAGTTTATAATTTCATTAAAATCATATATATGTATAGTATATTTATGAACATATAAATGATATTTAAATTTGTCATAACAAATTTTTCTGTAATTATTATTAACATTATTTTAATGTACTTATATTAACTTTATTTCATTATTTTATATTTTTATATTCATACCTACATGTTAACAAAAAAACCCATTTCAAAGGTCTTCAATAAAAGCCTTGAAAACAACAGCAGTCTTCTTATTTCATTGAAAACAATAATCATCAATTGCAAATTTAGTTTACAGTCCCTAAATCGATCAAAAATGTCGAGAAAGAAATAGAAATTAAACCCAGCGACCTATGCGAATCTTTTGCTTGTGGCCATCACTAGTCAATTGATTCAACCCCCCTCTGCGAGATTTAAATTTACAACTTAAATTAAGCAACCCCCAATAGTTGACAACCCCCGTCAGCTACAAAGGGTGACAAGAAAAGTAAAGATAAGAGAGTCGGAAAACCAATTAAAACTATCGAACTTGGATATATTTTTGAATATATTCAATATCAGTGAGCTCTTAAGGAAATTGGACAGTGGTTTCACACCGGACGATTTGAAAAGGTTTAAATCTACCATTTGGAAAATAAATTAGAGCTACCAAACACGGTTCTTTTTAAATATGATTGATTTGGTTTATTTATTTCCTTCAGCATCCTTTCTTTCCTTGGCTGGTTCAACAGAAGCGCCTCATAAATATCCTTTCCATTTACTGGTGTGAAGCGAGCCTATTTATCCTCATTAATGTACTTCCACTTATATTTATTATCGGATCAGTGTATCTCCCTCCGGCGTCAGACATATGTCTATATCAGGAACACGTCATGCATGTGGAAGACATTTTAAGCTCCTACTTGGATCATGATGTGTTCTTGGTGGGTGACTACAATTTACCGGGAATCTCCTGGAAAATGTCCTCCTCCAGTGCCTCACATAGCTTTGAAGAAAGAAGTACCTCATCTACAAGATATTGTGCGGCGCTTTTGATAGACAGTTTCAATTCCTTAGGTCTAAGTCAGTTCAATTTGTTCACTAATAGTAAGGGTAATATCCTCGACTTATGTTTCTCTAATCTTAATAGTAAAAAAGTAACGATATCTTGTCCAAAGTAGACGAATTCCACCCTGTCTTAAATATATCTCTTAATTGTGCTAATAGTACTAGACGTGTGTCACCGTCATTTAGTTCTTTAAAATCAAAATGGGTCAGTTATAATTTTGCAAGGTGCAACATTGAAGTCCTTAGTCAAAAATTGAAACAAATTGATTGGAATACCACACTATGTAATTTAGATTTATTTTCTGCAGTAATGAGGTTTTATGATATAATAATGTCCCTCATAGCAGAAACATGCCCTAATTTGCATTGCAATAGTGCTGGCTACCCATCATGGTTTTCTAAAAAACTTATTTCGCTAATAATTAACAAAAAAATTACCCATAAGAATTACAAGAGTAATCAGAGTGAAACAAATTATAATGATTTTAAAAACTTAAGGTCTCTGTGCAAAGCCGAGGCCACACTTTGTTATTCTACCTATATTTCAAATATTGAATCTAATGTGCCAAACAATATAAAAATCTTCTGGAACTTCATTAATGCAAAGAGGGGCACAAAGGGATATCCTTCCAGCATGTTCCTCGATGAATTCAATGGCTCCAATGATGCACAGATTTCCAATCTTTTTGCTGAATTCTTTAAAAATGTCTATAGCTTGGCTACAACAAATGCAACATTTGACTCAGACACTATTGCCAATTATTGTGCAAATACTCTAGTCCCCGATGAACACTAGGTGGGACCTAAGGTCCTATGTTTGTATACTTTGTTAAATAAATAAAAAATAAATAAAAAAAGTCTGAACATGCTAGTAATATTCCAATTACAATTTCTGAGGAAGAAATAATCACTGCATTAAAGGATTTGAAGCCCTCTCTCACCGTCGGCTCTGATGGTGTACCTGCTTTTATAGTCAAAAACTGTTCTTTGTCTCTTATTAAACCCTTACTTATATTATTCAACCTCTCTCTTGAAGAAAAATTTCTACCTGAACTATGGAAAAAATAATTTATTACTCCCGTTTTCAAGAGTGGCTCACGCAATAATATCAGAAATTACAGACCAATAGCTATAATAAGTGCGATACCAAAATTATTAGGACAAGATTATGTACAACAAGATTCTTTTTACTTTGCTCTACGCGATTTCCAGTAAACAGCATGGATTTGTACATTCTCGTTCAACGAGTCACTAATCTTACTCTATTCACAAATTCTATTTTCCTCAGCCTTAAAAAAAAATACACAATTATTTACCTTGATTTTAAAAAGCCTTTGACCTCATCAAACATGAAATTTTGTTGCTAAAGCTTAAGTACCTTAATCATCCAACTAATATAATTCTATGGATTAGAAATTATCTTCTCCGATAGATATTCAATCGTCCGAATCAATGGCGCGGTATCCCAACAATTGTAGCACCCTCTGAGGTCCCTCAGGGCAGCCATATTGGTCCCCTATTGTTTCTCTAATTTATTAATGACCTGTACAATGTAATTCAACATTGCAATATATTGCTATTTGCAGACGATATCAAATTGTTTTTTGACATTTCTAAAGTTTCAGACTGCAAAAGCTACAATCCGACCTCAAAAAAACTTAACTATATGGTGCAAAGCAAACTTTATTTCTTTCTAAATTTTGACTAATGCTTCACCATTTCATTCTCAAAAAGTGTAACATTTTGTCCCTCATACAATTACTAATCTGGACGATACTTCGTATTGCATTAGAGTAACTTCCATCAAAGACCTTGGTGTCACCTTTGACTCAAAGCTCACGTTTAATGAACATTAATACTCATGTGGTTAGTAAAGCTAACCGAACTTGAGGGTTCATATTTCGCAACACTAAAGCCAGTAGGAGCCCCAATTGTATCAGATACCCATACATAAGTTTGATTAAATCAGTAGTAATGTAAAGCCTGCAAAAATCTGGAGACCGAATCAAAAAACCAACATAGCTAGACTCTGAAAGAATTCAGCATAAAGTTTTGAGACATCTAGCGTCTTCTGGTGCTCTATGTCTAGATACGATCATGACTAACTGAAAATCGCTGAAACTTTCGATAAGTCAATCCATTCTTTTGTCCATGATTGTTTCCGACAACTCAGTTCACTTTAAAATTGTGTCTCGATACCATTCGTTGTCCTGAGCTTAGAATTCTTTTTCCACTGAACAGTCCTTCGTAACCACTACGACAGAATCAACCACTCTATCCACCAGTTCCATTTACACGTCATTCCGAAACCAACCATATTTATAGATTAAGCATCGCTTATAACGCCCTTTCCCAAAAAACATGCGGCTTGTATGTCACTATACATACCAACAGAATGTCTAGAATTATAAAAATAAACACACTTTCATATATTTAAATACTCACCATCATAACGGTTATATCTGATTTACTCTCGTATTATTGTTTATTATTTATATGTTTAACTTTATTGTTTTTTTTTCTACTTTTACTAAGCAGTGCCTCTTTGCATTACGTTTTGTAATGTTTTTAAAGGCACATGCCGTTGAAATAAATAAATAAATAAATAAATATTTATGTCTGACAACACCCTTGTCTTATTAAGGTAGTTCTTTCACAAATGCAAAAATTCAAGAAGTCTTCCGAAACTTAGAATATAATTAATTAAAAGCATAATAAACACACTGTTAAAATTTGAACACGAATTACCACAACAAGCATGAATTAATTGCAATTAAAAATGAAATTTTTACATATGATAGATTGGGAAAGGGTGCAGAAAATGATCATTAATTTTTTTCATTGAACGACTTTCACCATCTTGATGAAAACTAATATTTGTTAGAATAATATATTCGGAGTAACTTAAAAAATTGAAATTATATACTTCGTAGTATTGATAAAAAAATAAAAACAAACAAACATATTTGGACGGTTATTTTTAGTGTAGGGGATATAATATCAATGGCTTGGAAACGATGCATTCATAAAGAAAATATAGTAGTGAAAAAAAACATAACCTAAAGTTTTAGTACTGTTCATATTTATAGAGTGGTTAAGAGGCTAAAATTTTTGTGTGGATTGTCGCGAAAGAACCTCCTTAAACATTAAACTATACTATAGAATATTAGTTAATAAGCTGCCTAAGAAAAAAATGGACACCAGTCTTGTCAAAAGGGTTAAAAATTCATATCATACTGAATTTTAGTTGTTCCTGAAATCAGTAGTTCATTTGCATTTACAAAATTTTGAGTCGATTAAAAAAAAATAAAAAATTGGTCCAGTAGTTCTATTTTTTATGGGGAATTCAAAAACAGCCCTCCGGATCACTTTTGAATACCTATCCGAAAAACTCGGAATTTTTTGAACACGAAGGAGCTCGTTTTTGACAAAGATTACTCTATACAATTTTAAATTAGATTAAAATTTCTACAATTGAAACAAAGTTTAATCTTAATTGATATCGGTAACCTCGTGCCGCAATACAAGGTTGAAGTTTTGAAAAAACCTGCACGATTTTCGTGCAAAAAATTGCAGTTTTTCTTTTCAGAAATTGAAAAAAACCGATTCATCTTAGAAACTTGATTCATAGTCATGCTGCAGGAAATTTTGATTACTTTTCAACGTTTAGCTTGGACCTATTTTTTGAAGAAATCTTAAACTTATAGATATCTAATATTTTCCATGACAGAAATGACTCACTGCTTCAAAAATCGCAGTTTTTCTTTCATAAAAATAAAAACCAATCATCTTAAAAACTTGATTTTTGTTCCTTCGTTTAGAAATTTTTGATTGACTTGAACAGTTATTTGAACTACTGTTTTGTATAAAAAACTCTGAAACTATGTATACTCCATCTTTTTCTATGAAGGTTTTGGAGGATTCGGATCATATCCTGTCCGGGAAAATGTAGGATGAGTGGTTTTCATTTTATCATGTCATGAAAAATGCTGGATGATCTATAAAATCTAAGAGTTTTAACAAAAAAGTGGTCCAAAAAACGTTTAAGTCAACAAAATTTCTTATAGTAATGAGATAGATATCGAGTTTCTAGGATGAGTGTTTCATTTTATGAAGGAAAACTACAATTTTTTGAAACAATGGATCATTTCCTGCCATGGAAAATGCTAGATATCTATAAATTTAAGAGTTTTAACAAAAAATTGGTCCAAGCAAACGTTCATGTCAATAAAATTTCCTACAGAATGAGATAGGAATCAAGTTTCTAGATGAATGGTTTTCATTTTTTCAAAATTTCAACCTCCTTTGCGGCACGGCCTTACCATTGTTGTGCCGTCAAGAATTTTTTCCTTAAATAAATATAATTATTATTAAGGGTAATATTTTCGCAGTCGCCTTTCCTTTTTATTTTTCGAACGTGACAATAGGAAAGGGACTTTCAGCTTCCTGAACATAAATGTCAATGGCTTTTAGTCCCAGATGTTGATTATAAATTCATTGGCTTTTTGGGAAATTTCCAGAGGCAGTCTTGAGTCAGTCAGAGAGTGAGGGAGTTCCAAGCTGAAGCCCGGTTGGGTCAGTCAGTTGTTAATTGGAGTTGAGAGACGAGTTTTAAGCTCTCCAGCCATCAGTATGGAGAAATGTATTAATTATAAAATAACTAATAAAAATAATCAATATTAAATAATGCTCTTTCCTTCTCTACTTCAATTACGATCAAATCAGCATCAGGCCTGAAACAGGTCGAATCGCTTGGGCACGTTACCAGACCTTTCAGCGGGGAGAGTTGTCTTTGTGGAAAACGTGTTCCTTCATGGTCAAAATGGGAAAAATCGAAAAAAGTGCAAGTCTTTGGGGTATTCAAACGTGATCCCGGGGGGTGTCTTTTGGATATCCATTAAAAATCAAACTACTAGACCAATTTTGCATATTTTTTTTTAATCGACGCGAAATGTTGTACTCTTTAATTTACTATAGGAGGGTTATTTACAAAATATGAACTGTTTTCGAGTTATGAAAAACTGGAAAAAGTCTGAATATTTCGAGTTTTTTCGGCCCTCAAACACTTACCACACCATACCAAACGATCCTAAAAAAAAAAAAAATGGTAAGTCATTTTCAAGATATTTAGAAAAACTAAAAAAGTACTGAAATAAAGTACTAATGTTTGTTGGCCGATATGTACCAAAATCTAATCAGCGCTTCATTTTGTTAAAAGAATGGTAAGTTGAAGGAGACAATAAAAGAGTGTGTTCTGCTGGAATTATAAATTTTATTTATTTATAACGAGACTATAGTTTCGAGGGCTTCGCCCTCTTCATCAGTCTATTACAATGGATTGACAGGAATTAATTGATGAAGACACACTCTTTTATTGTCTCCTTCAATATATAAAAATTCTGCTACTTTCGGCAAAAACTTTCAATTTAAGAATGGTAGGTTTTTAATTTCATTTCATTCGGTACAACGGTATGGAAAAAATCGTGGACCCAAAATACGATAACATCCATACATCCTCATTCATCTGCACGCACTTCCAAAAAAATGGCACTTTCTTCTCGACGAGATCCCATGTAATTTTTTGTCAAAACTGACACGTGCTAAAATTCAACCTAATTGAATACTACAATTTCTGACTTTAATTGACACCATGGGTTCCATAGTCTTTACCTGAGGACCCTTTAAATTCACGCTTGCAGCGAGACCGATTACAATTCTTTACCCATGCTTCGCTTTCGATAAAGTAAAAAATTTTCTCGCAATTAATGTAAGCTGAAACCGTTCTATTTACTGGGCTATTGATTTATTTAATAGAAAATCTTTAGAATTTGATCTGATTAAATCCTATGTTTTTTGTTAATTGAAATAATTATTCACAAGTGGTTTTCTAGATAAAAAATGTATAATTACATTTTTGTTAAATTTCCTTTTAATAATTAATTGGTTTCTATTGTTATTATTGTTATTTTAAATTCCACAAATAGGTTATAAAAAATTATTATATACCTTCTAGAATTTGGGAATTTAATTAATTAAAGATATTTTTCTATAAAATAATTTATTAGAATAATAATTTCATTCTCTTAAAAAATTCGACAATTCGAAGGATCGTACCTCCTTCTTCAGGATTTAAAAGGGTCAACGAAATAACCTCGGTGTAATTAATATTATTTTTAATTGCAATTACATTCAAAACTTTGTGTCCAGTGATACGTCTTGATGATGGCTATAGCGGGTGTAAAAGTTGGTAAAAATATAAATTAAGTTTTATTTCAATTTTATTTTGGCTACGATTAAAAATCGACCTTTTTAACTGAATTTAAAATTAAAAATAATATTAATATATCGGTTTTAAATTAATCAAAAAATTACCGATCATCGCTCGGTGTTCCAGGTACTATGCATAATGTTGTATCACTCGCATCCATAATAAAGATGAATTAAAACAGGAATAGTAGGAAATTGGATAAAATTAAAAACAGTTTTTTATTAAATGGGCTAGACGTTTCGTCAGTTTATTCTGCCTTCTTCAGTGGCCCATTTTATCACTCTTTGTCAAAAAACAATTTTACTATAAGACAAAACACCATTAATCTTTCTTTAACATATTCTTGGCTCAAATTAATCCACAATCTTGGAAGGAACTTTTCTTTAACAATTAGTAAAGATTGTGGTGTTGGTGCAAGGTGAAACATCTTTAATAAAGATAAGAGTAAATAAATATTATATTTAATATTGATTTACTATGAGTAAGTACTAGTAAATAAATTTATATTTAATATTGATTTACTATGAGTAAGTACTCAAAGTAAATCAATATTAAATATAATATTTATTTACTCTTATCTTTATTTTCTTTAACAATTAAAATAAAAAAATGTTGTCGTTTTTCTTCAGAGATAACATGTTATAGTGAAATTGTTTTTTGACAAAGACTGATAAAATGGGCCACTGAGAAAGTTAGAATAAACTGTCGAAACGTCTGGCCCATTTAATAAAAATCTCTGTGTTTTTAATTTTATCCAATTCTTTACTATTCATGTTACTAATTATGGCTTGGGCAATTGGGTTTTATGGGAATTAATATGGATTCCCGAGAGGGTCCTACTCTTTTTGACATTTAATTAAAATTTATTAATAAGACCTTTAACTTTGTTAGCTTTGGTAATTTTTTTACTTTTTACCATACAGGGTATGGTCATGTATTGTAATCGTGCATGAAAAAGTGTTTTTTTCCTTCTTTTTTTCAAAAACGGCTGAAACTATTTTGATTAAAAAAATTGGGCGAAACCATGGCGTTTTGGTCTACAAAAAGCCTTAATAAGTGAACATCGAGAAAATTATATTTTTCGAGATAATAACTATTATGTCAATATGTCTGTTAGGACTAGTGTACGTGCGTGAGTGCGTTACTAAATTTTTGGACCCTCTAGCTCAAAAAAACTAGTGTGAATATCAATACGAAATTTTACATGTAGTTTTGGTGGATTGAGATAAAAAGCTGATTATATTTTCGTTGAAATTTAACAAAAAATTAAGGGAGGGGGGGGGGGTTAAAAATTAAAATTACCTATGTAATTTTCAAACTAATAAAAACCAGATAAAATAAAATATATTATAGTATAAAATGAACCTATAATAAAAAAGAGAGATATTATTTTTTTTAAGGCAGCCGAAATTGGATAAGAGGTTAAAAAAAATATCTAAGTTCTAGACCAGACATACTCAAAGTGTGTTCCGCGGAACCCTAGGGTTCCGTGATTCCCCTGTAGGGGTTCCACAAGAATTTAGCAACAAATTCAAAACACCTCTCTCTGGTCGACCGTTTTGACGCGGCGTATCACGATTCACGAGGCGCAGCCGAACTTAGTCGCCACCCACCAGAGTACACTTTGTTCATTCAAATGATTGGCATACTTTGTTAAGCCGACACAAACGGACTGCCGCTCGAGACAGAAGCTACCGCTGCCTTGCCGAAAGGCGGCGTTTGGCTACTTCAAAGAATCTGATGTAAGCCATTTGGGTGAACGTACCGTACAATTTTACTATGCCGCCTCCGCCGATATCTAATAGTGAGCGCGCAGTCCTTTTGATAAAAGCCGCATTTGAGATTAGACGATATAGTTGTGAACAAGCGACTTTCGGCTCTAACTTCAAAACACAATGTCGAGAATGTTTACACCCCATTTTTTGTGTTTCTATCTTTATTTCGGCTTTTTATTTATCAAAGGCACCGACTCAAGTATTTTTGAGAATGTTCAAGATCGAGACTAGGACTATAAAAGCGAGGATAGCGCCTCGACACTCAGTCAGTCGACGATTAGCGTTCGGAGCGATAAGTACCTACCTGCTAGAAACGAAGTGTTTATTGTTCTACTGCTGTATTCTGATTGTATCAGTTTTGTACATTTCTTCTTTGGACTAACTCTTCTACGCAGTAACGATCGTGCATTATTTTGACCCCGCCATCCTGACATGTAACATTATTAATAAAGAAGAATGGAACGTTGGCTTAAAGGCGTTAAACGTGTTGCAACAACATCTTATAACGAAGCCGAATCTTCAAAAGCAGTACGCGCGGAGTATACAGCAATTACCGATCCAGACGATGATGCAACGACGTCAAGTTCCACGGTTTCAAAGGCGAAAAAAGAAGTATGATGAATCATATATCAGTTTCGGATTTGTTGATTCCAACGGCTCACCTCTCTGCATGCTATGTAGTAAACTGCTTTCTAATAGTTCCATGGCACCTGCCAAGTTGCGCCGACATTTAGAAACTGTACACCCCGAGTCTAAAGACAAGAATAAAGAATTTTTTGTACGTAAAAAAGAACAGTTATTGGAAAGTCAAAAAAACTATGATGCATGTAACCCATACTATCAATGAAAAGGCCACGGAGGCATCATATTTAGTTAGCTATCGCTTCGCACAAGCAGGTGAAGCGCACACTATCGCTCAGAATTTAATAAAACCATGTGTGTTAGACATAACAAAATGTATGCTCGATGAAAAATCTGCAATCCATTAAAAACAACTTACAGTCCATTTTCTTATCGATAATTAATTTTTTATTTTTCTTAATATTAAAATTAATATTCCCAGCTGCAGTGAGCGGCACCATATATTTTTTGAAAAAAATAATCTCAGTTGGAATGATTGCATTGACATTTGTACAGATGGGGGCAAGGCGATGACGGGTAAGACAGCAGGAGTAGTGTCACGAATAAAAAATAAAAGCGCCTAATTGTAGTTCCAGTTATTGTATCCTGCATAGACAAGAACTTGCGATGAAGCAAATGCCGTCAAATCTAAAATTAGTTATGGATGAAGCGGTAAAAAATAATTAATTTTATCAAATCACGACCACTACAATCCCGATTGTTTTCATTATTGTGTGAAGATTATGGAAGCAAACATAAAACACTGCTGCTCCATACAGAATTGCGATGGCTGTCTCGGGATAAAACTTTAACAAGGCTACTTAAACTTAGAGCCGAGTTACAAATGTTTCTTTCAGATACTTCTTTTAATTTGAAAGACCGTTTGTATGATAAAACTTGGTTGTTTCGACTGTCTTTTATGGCAGATATCTTTCAAAAACTGAACGAATTAAATTTATTATTGCAAGGTAAACAGACAAAGTGTTCCAGGCCTGTAACAAAATAACTGCCTTCAAAAGAAAATTAGATTTTTGGATTATTTGCGTTGGTAAGAGAGAAATAGAAAGCTCTACGTCACTCAGTGAGTTTGTTAGCGATAACGACTCAGAAATGTTTCAAGATGATGTATTTGAAGAATTGGTACAATATCTCACTTCGATGCGCGCATCATTTGAGAATTATTTTCCCGAAGAACAGAATACAAAAATGAAACTGAATTCATGGATTCATAATCCTTTTTTACCTAACTTGCAAAAGCCCGAAAGTATGTCAAAGGACACATATATGAATCTCTTTTAGATATGTCATCAGACACAAGTATGGAGACACTCTTTAAAACGACGCCTTTCAACGATTTTTGGTGCAGAATCCGTGATGAATATCCAATGCTTGCCAAAATGGCTCTGAATATTCTTCTCCCGTTCACAACAACATATTTGTGCGAAACAGGATTCTCAACCTATACAGCCACGAGAAAAAAATACCGCAATAGACTGGACGCCGAACCTGATATGAGACTTCAAGTGTCTTGTATCAAATCTGATATCAACCAATTGATGAAAAATAAAAAACAGTTTCATATCTCCCATTAGTTAGATTTTTTTCTTTTTCAATATCTTCTATTATTATACTTGGTGTGTAAGTAATTAGTAACTGTTACATTATTCTTTTATTATACTTATTAATAAAGAATACACTTTTAATAATTATTGTTTTATTGAGGGTTCCGTCAAGTATTTCGCTTTCCAAAAGGGTTCCGTCACCAAAAAAGTTTGAGAACCGCTGTTCTAGACCCTTGAATCGATTTGTACGAAAATTGCATATGCATCCTATACAACCATATGAAAATGACTCACTATGTGAAATTGATAATGACCAAAAAGAGGGGGTTCATAAATAATTTAAAATAATACAATTTTCACACAAAAATCAAAGAAAGCTGATATTTCCAAAAGAATAGTCTCATAATTAAAGGAGATATTATTCATTCCTAATAGGACCAACATTAAGAGGAGGGAGTTCTTTTTAAATAATTATAAATTATTTAATAAAATATTAAATATAAGTGAGGGGGAGGGAGAATTATTATATTTTATAACATCTTATTCTCTCAGAAATGAATTTCCTAACATATGATCAAATCGTATTTTTTTTTTTTTACAATAAACTGCATATTTTCTTTCATACTTTAATTCTTGTGAATCAATTGTAATAGAGTGATGAAGAGGGCAAAGCCCTCGAAACTATAGCCTCTTTATAAATAAATTAAAAATTTATTTTTCCAGCAGAAGACACATTCTTTTATTGTCTCCTTCAGTTTATTAAAATTCAGCTTTTTTTTTTTTTTTTTTTTAATGCAATCGATGCAAGAAGGGGTGCACCAGTAAAGATGCAGCCCCTATGGATCTCGAAAGACCCTTGCATTACCGAAGAGAAGAGAAAGTTGATTAAGTGAGAGGGTGTAGACGTAGGTGTCTATGCACTCCGGTTTTGAAGGTTTGAAGATTATAGGTGCTGGGAAAGATAGAGGCTGGAAGAGAGTTCCAGTTCCTTGAAGTCATGGGGATATATGTATTCGCGAATGAAGTGGTCCGGCACTTTTCTAATTTGACCGCGAGAGAGTGTTGGGAGTTGGCAAAACGCGCGCTACGTGCAAAGCATGCTTTGGGGTGAATTATTGATTTTATCTCATCAGAGCACATGCCGTGATAGTATCTATAGAAAATGGAAAGGGCAGAGACATTTCTTCGATGAGCCAGCGAGTCGAGGGAGTCGGTGAGGGTAGAATCGTCAATTAGCCTGACGGCTCGTTTCTGAATTGCATCCAGGGTAGCAAGAGAGTATTTTGAGGCTCTCTCCATAGATGAGAGCCGTATTCGAGACAGGGGCGGATTTGGGCTTTGTAGATGGTGAGAAGTTGTGGGGGCTTGTAAAATCGCTTGGACCTGAATAAGAAGCCAATCTTCCTTGCTGCAGATTTCGCCACAGAGGAGATGTGTTCATTCCAAGACAGGTCAGATGCGACAGAGACGCCCAATAGCCTATCCATAGGCTGTCACACATTTTTAGGGTATTCGAATCGAAGTGAATATCAGGGAAATCTTTATCTTCGCGTCTCACGGCAAAAACAAACTTTCAATTTAATAAACTATCTTATCACCTTTCAAATCTTTAACACTCAATTAGTATTACATCAAGATGGAGGTTGACTGGGTTGAAATAATTTGAATGGTCCATTTCGTTCTTGAGATTAAACTCTGACTAGGGCTCATATGGTTCGAAATAAATTTAAAAAAAATATCCCCTGTTTCAAGTCTCTATCTCATTTGGCTCGGTGGCGCACATCGATACAAGTTTCCTATCTAAATAACATGGTGTTTTTTGGCATTGAACTATCAATTTTTTATTCAAGCCAAAAAAATTGTTCAAAAAATTTGAAACTCTATAGACTTTATCCTTATGATAGTATCTATCCTTCAGAATTTTTACAGATTCTTAGCTATTATAATTTTAGCGTTACAGCTAGATAAAATACTGCTAATATCTTAGAGTTAGTAAGTTATGACAGACGCCAAAATTATAATAGCTAAAAATCTGTGTAAATTCGGATGGATATCTACTATTATAAGGACAAGGTTTACAGAGTTTCAAATTTTCTGAAGCATTACTTTGGCCGGAATAAAAAATTCATCGTTCAATGCCAAAAATTCCATGTTATTTAGATGGGAAACATGCATCGATGTGCGCCACCGGTTAAAATTGAGATAGAGACTTGAAACTTATCGGATATTTTTTTTATTTATTTCGAACCATATGAGCCTCTGTCAGGGTAAAAATTCGGAAATACTTAAAATAAGGACCACCCTACTACTGAGACATGATATACTACCTACCCACTGGCTAAATGGACTATAAGTATCCTCGATAAAGAAAAAATTTGCGACACACTTAATTATTAAGCCCTATTCCTTAATTTCAATCTAAATAAAATTTACCCTCGTTGAAAAACTTATGCTACTTGATAATCACACCGATTCCTAAAATGATAAGAGATATGAGCAAGGTAAAAATCAATTCTTACCCATCAGGAGTATCTTCCCCCATCGGCATCCGGGGTCCTGGTAGAATGCCGATTCTTTTTCCTCTTTTTGGACAGCTCGAGGTACAAGGGACTCCCATGTGAGTGCGGCTACTTGAAATGGTGGCTGCGAAGAAACAGGCGCTCTGGAAATGACTGCATCGCGCTCGACCTGCAACAAAACAAGCACAACTCATCAGTATCTCAGGCTTCTACCTATTAACTTGGAATACTTTTAAATTCTCTTAAGGTAGTTGTATGACCATATGGGTTTTCTTAGGATTTTTTTGAAATTTAGATATATTTATTATTATGTAAATATATTTGTGCATCGATTGGTGGGAAAACGAAATTTATGAACAATATAGTTCCGGAGATATTAAATTCCAAATATATAGTTTTTCAGACTCTTATACATTGCACTAAACGGGATATCGGAAAGTTCACATACATATTTAATTATAATTAAGAAACTCTCGCTTACCATTATTATAAAAAACTAAACCAACATTAAACAATAACTAATACATTTTCTAAGAAAATTTTAATTAATAGTTACAACACAGTTTCTGGGATAATAATGAATAAATAATGAAAAATGTATAATGAAAAATCTAAACTAAAAATAAGATGGCAACAACGCATGTATTTAACCTAAAAAGTGGGTTAACTTTTGTAATTTTCTGACGTTTTTTCGCTTCAGCCATTGTCGCAACAGCTTTCAATCGAGCACGGGATTGGCTAGTAGTCGTACATAAACAGAAATAAACTGCAACGGATCGTTGCTAAACTTTATCCAAATTCATTTGAAATATTAATATGTTTGTTCTTTTATTATTAATCAGATATCACTTGCAATTTGTAGTTCATGTTGACATTAATTAAAAATAATTCTCATTTAATATTCGAGGAATAACCATTCTACATTGGATTTTTGACATTTCGGTTATTATTGTAACCATTGCTGAAGACAAGGAGGAATCGACTTAAGATACAAAATAGCCTCCGATTCTCATCTAATACTTGAGGAATAACAATTCTACATTAGGTTTTTGACGTTTCGATTATTATTGGTAGCCATTGCTGAAGACATGGAGGAATCGACTTAAAATCAAAAATAACGATCGATTCTCATCTAATACTAGAGGAATAACCTTATTGCATTCCATTTTTGATGTTTTGACCATTAATGGCAACCTCTACTGAAAACGTGGAAGAATCGACTTAAAATCAAAAAGACTAAATTCTTTTATGTCAAACAACTCAAACTTGAACCCAAACCTCCCTTTGTTGATCACTGGGGTTCCGAGGAACCCAGATTGAGAAACACTGGTTTAAGAAATGTTTCGGTCTTTAATTTCTACAGTTTGGTTTAAAAAGTAAAATGAGACTTTATTAGTGTCACTACAATGTCTGTTTGTCAGAAAATTGTAGCTCGTAAAAACTAAACAAATATACAAACTTGAAATTTACAATATATATGTACTCATTTTTTCCTTAAATTAAAAATTATATTCAAATTTTAAATGAATGATTTTTTTAGGAAAGGTCAAATTTTTTAGAGTCCAAAATAAAAATTATAATTATTAAATTATAATTTTGTGTCGGGTAGCATTGATTGCTGTGCTGGGCTGCTGATTGGTAAGCCTCTGCTCCAGAAACTTAGTCTATATATTAGAATAAATGTTATAAAATATTATAGTGGCCACTGATAAATTGTTATTATTTTTCTCGTTCAGGATAACTCTATTTTAATCTTGATTTCTTATAAATGAGAATATAACTATGCATTATTTAGAATTTTTTGAGCTTACATTTAAAAACGACTGTTGATAAATATTTAACAAATTTGCACTCAAACTTATCGCAAGACTGTAGATGAAGAGATTCCATGTATCCATATTTTGACCTCACAGTTTAATCATGTGTTTAAATTGTGTTAGTCTATAAAAACTTTTAACCATTTGTATGATCAAAGATTTATTCAATTTATTAATTAAGTGAAAAATTAGACCTTGATTTACAAAGATTATATGATCTGTTGGACGAATTGATTTAACAGGATGATATTTCAATTTTATGAATCAGTCAACTTAATAGTAAAATCTAAGAATTTTACTTACTGAAATGACAACAAAATTAAAATAAACCGCAACGTTTCGTTGCTAGACTACATCCTTAGTAGGGTGGTCCTCTATTTTGGGTATTTTCGAATTTTTACACCGACAAGGGTTTCAGTACGGTTCGAAAATAAATAAAAAAATTCCCCAAGTTTCAAGTCTCTATCGCAATTACAATATAACTTGTGCCTCGTTCTCATCTAAATAACATGAGAGGTTTTTGCCATTGAAAGATCAATATTTTATTCCGGCCAAAGTAATAGGTCAAAAAATTTGAAACTCTGTAAACCTTTATCCTTATAATATTAGCTATGCATCAGAATTATTACAGATTTTTAGCTATTATAATTTTGGAGTCTATAAACATAGTAACACTAAGTTATAGCAGTATTTTATCTAGCTGTAACTCCAAAAATATAATAGCTAAAAATCTGTAATAATTCTGTTGAATAGCTACTATTATAAGGATAAAGTCTACAGAGTTTCAAATTTTTTGAACTATTGCTTTGGCCGGAATAAAAAATTGATATTTTAATGCCGAAAACCCATGTTATTTAGATGAGAAACTTAATCCCTGTGTAGAACTAGGTCAAAATTGAGATAGAGACTTAAAACTTGAGTAATATTTTTTTTTATTTATTTCGAACCATATGAGCCCTTGTCTTTGTAAAAATTCGTAAATACCCAAAATAAGGACCACCCTAATCCATAGTCTTTTGAAATATTAATATGTTTATTCTCTTTATTATATTGATAAGATGGCTGTTTGAAGTCAATGTAGACTTGAAATCAAAAATAGCAATTGATTCTAATCTAATACTTGAGGAATAGGAATTCGACATTGGACTTTTCACGTTTCGATTACTATTAGTAACCATTGCTGGAGACATGAAGGAATTGACTTAAAATAAAAAATGACGATCGATTTTCCTCTAATTCTGGAGGAATAACCTTGTTACATTCCATTTTTGATGTTTTGATATTATTGGTAACCACTGCTGAAAATATGGAAAAATGGAATTAAAATAAAAATGTCAAATTCTTTTTTGGCAAACAACTCTGGTTGTTGAGAAGAATATTATAAACATTTCTATTTTGATGAGAAAATAAACTTAATTTCTTCATTTTCAAAAATTTGGAGGGTGGCCCCTGAGATTGTCATCAAAAATGTGCATTTCGGGTAATACAGATTTTGTATAATTTAGATATTCTTATTTAATTTAAGGTATATTGTATAATTATTATATTTTTATCATATTAAGTCTTTACAAGAAAAAGAAGAAGATTCTTTATCAAAAGATATTCTAAACCAAATTCTACAACGATTAAGTGAACAAGACAAATCTATAAAAGTACTAACTGAAAAAATCAGTGTGTTAGATAAAAACTTTAAAAAACCAAATAGTTTCCATCAAAAATGAATCTAACAACATTACGTATAGCTACATGGAATGCAAATGGCCTACTTCACCATATTTCGGAATTAGAAATATTTCTAAGAAACGAAAAGATAGATATATGTCTCATTTCCGAAACACACTTCACAAAACAATCCTATGTGAAAATTCGCGATTATAACTTCTATCACAGTCCACATCCATCTGAAAAGGCAAGAGGTGGTTCGGCTATATTAATAAGAAGCATTATTCAACATCACGAAGAACAAAAAATCGAAGATCCTTCTATGCAAGTTACAACAGTTTCAATACGTGCTAAAAATAACGACGTGAAAATTTCAGCAATTTATTGTCCACCAAAGCATTGTCTAAATAAAGATGTTTATTCCAATCTGTTTAAAACCCTTGGAAATCATTTTCTCATTGGAGGTGACTACAATGCCAAGCATACGCACTGGGGATCAAGATTAATAACAACAAAAGGAAGAGAACTTTATCAAGCAGCACAAACCTGTAAATGTGAATTTTTATCTTCAGGATTGCCCACTTATTGGCCAACCGACCCTGCGAAAATTCCAGATTTGATTGACTTTTTTATATCTAAAGGAATTTCAAATAAATATATTCATGTGGAAGGTAGCAATGATCTATCATCAGATCATACCCCGATAATCCTAACACTTAGCGAAAATGTTCTGCAAAAGAAAATCCCTCCAAGCCTCACCAACAAAAAAACTGATTGGAATGAATTTAGAAGAAAGCTCGAACAGTTTATAAACCTCCAAATACCACTTACGACAAAAGAGCAAATTGATAAAGAAGTTGAGCAATTCATAGCTGATATACAACAAGCAGCAGAGGAAAGCACACCATCAGTACGAGAAAATATTTCTCATAAAATATTTTATCCATTGGATATAAAAGAACTTATCTTGTCAAAAAGGAAAGCTCGAAGAAAGTGGCAACAATCCAGACACCCCGATCACAAAACTATATTGAATCGTTTAAATAGCCAATTGAAAAAACGTATTTTAGAATTTAAAAATGAGTCAATAAGTGAATATCTTGAAAAATTAACTCCTGACAAAGAAACTGAATATTCTCTTTGGAAAGCCACCAAGAAAATTAGAAGACCTAAAATTCAAGATTCCCCTCTGAAAATGCCAGATGGAAATTGGGCCAGGAGTTCAAAACAAAAATCGGATATTTTTGCTGATTATTTAGAAAATGTTTTTACACCTAATCCACCTTTAAATTCTAATGATAATCCTACCTTCATACATAAAACTGACAAAAAAGAAATTCCTCTTGTTACCTTAAAAGAAGTTAGGAATACTATCTCCTATAACTTAAATGCAAAGAAAGCTCCCGGATATGACCTCATAACTGGGTACATCATGAAAGAGCTTCCCGATGTAGCCCTTTATAAACTACAATACCTCATAAACGCTTGCTTTATACTTAGGTATGTGCCTCACCACTGGAAAATTGCTGAAGTGATACTTATTCTTAAGCCTGGAAAGGAGCCTACAGAAGTGGCCTCATATCGACCAATATCATTGTTGCCGATTTTGTCAAAAATCTTTGAAAAACTATTATTAGGGAGACTTATGGAAATTATAAAACATAGGAAATTAATACCTTCACACCAATTTGGCTTCAGAAATAAACACTCCACAATTGACCAAGTACACCGAATAACGAATATCATTGAAAAAGCTTTTGAAGAAAAAAAGTCTGTGCAGCAGTTTTTCTTGATGTTGCTCAGGCTTTCGACAAAGTTTGGCATGAAGGCCTTTTAGTCAAACTACATGAGTATCTACCTGAACAGTTTTTCGAAATATTGCAATCTTATATCAAAGATAGACGCTTTCGAGTTCGCCATGGCGATGAGCATTCTGAACTAAAGCAAATATCTGCTGGAGTGCCTCAGGGCAGTGTTCTTGGCCCAACTCTATACTTGTTATTTACAAATGACATTCCACTTGATGAGAATGCTGCTATAGCTACATTTGCTGATGATACAGCACTCCTTGCAGTCGATGAAAATGTTTATGAAGTTACAGCTAAGCTACAAGGTGCCATAAACAAAATCAACGAATGGACCAAACGATGGCGAATAAAGCTCAATGAAACAAAGTCAACCCATATCAATTTTACCTATAAGAAAATAGTTACTATTCCTATCCAAATTAATCACCAAAGAATACCTTATGCCAATACAGCTAAGTATCTAGGCATGACTCTAGATGCAAAACTAAAGTGGAAAGAACACGTAAAGATTAAAAAACAAAAACTTAACATCAAATTTCGAAAACTTTACTGGCTAATTGAACGCAATTCAGAGCTGTCTGTGAGAAATAAAATTTTAATTTATAGACAAATTTTGAAACCCGTATGGACATACGGGATTCAATTGTGGCGTAAAAAAGTCCAATATAGAAATTATACAAAAATTTCAAAATAAAGTCCTAAGAAGTATTGTAAATGCCCCTTGGTACATCAGAAATATTGACCTGCACCGAGATCTACACCTCGATGCAGTCACAGAAGAAATCCACAAATATGCCGTTAGACACCACCAACGTCTACACAAACATAAAAATCAAGAAATGAAACAAATGCTCAACGTTGATGATAATGTTCGTCGACTAAAAAGAAGAAAAACATATGAACTATTTAGTTAACAAATTATATTAATTATTCCATTTGGATAATATTAATCTTATTATTGTATATACGAGCTTTTCGTGCGTGCCTTCGGAAAGCCCTCGAAGCTCGGCCCTCCGGGCTAGTGCCCTGGCGGGCGGCGTCTCGGTCCAAAAATTTTATTCCTCTTAAAAAACCACACTCCAAATGTATACCTGTAAACTCCCAAAAATACATAGTCTCTTGAAAGTTTCGCCTCATTTTCGTCCTGAAACAGCTACAGAAATGAGGCTCTGGATATGAATCTGGAAGTATTTTTTTTTCTATAATCTACAGCATTGTGATATTTTTTGTGTGGAAAGAGATTTATTTAAATAAGTGGTATCGTGTGAGGAGGAGAATTATATTATATCATTTTTTTTAAAATTTGGTATCGATAATCGAAATAAGGCTCCAAATATTTAAAAGAGATCAGGTGTTGTTTGTATGACAGTCTGCTCCAGTATTGCAATGAGAAACTCATATGGCCATGCGTGTCTTAAGTCGTTTAATTATGTAAAAATCAAAAAATAAGAATAACAAAATTTAGATTTTTTAAAAATTATAAAAAGTGGCAAATTATTAAAAAATAAACAAATAATATATAAATCAAATAAGATGTGATTGATTTCTTTTTCTGTGCACAAAGAAAAGCGAATTGAATATTTAATTTTTGAATGGTGAAGAGGGGTGGGGGGAATAATTATCAATATATTTAATGTTTCTTAATTTAAAATCAATTGGAGTCTTTCATTTCGAAATTTGAGTCCAAATTACGATTATATTTCAAATTTGCCGAAAATATACCGATGGCGCTCTCTCTCGGCAGCATTACGTCAGCGTTGAGGCAAATTAATCTAGACAAATATATATAGTATATTGTTAAGTGAGGAATTATATTTGTTAAATATTTTCCTAAAGTGTGCCTTAAGTATGTGAATAACAAATCTTTTGTAAATTATGAAATAATTGGTTAAGATAAATAAATAAATAAAAAAATAAACTGCAACGGATCGTTACTAAACTTTATCCAAATTCATTTGAAATATTAATATGTTTGTTCCGTTATTATTAATCACATTTCACTTGCAATTTGTAGTTCATATTGACATTAATTCAAAAATAATTCTCATTTAATAGTTGAGGAATAACCGTTCTACGTTTGATTTTTGACATTTCGGTTTTTATTGGTAACCATTGCTGAAGACATGGAGAATCGACTTAAAATCTAAAATAGCCATCGATTCTCATCTAATGCCGAATAACAATTCTACATTAGGTTTTTGACGTTTCGATTATTATTGGTAACCATTGCTGAAGGCAATCGATCTTAAAATCAAAAATAACGATCAGTTCTTATCTAATACTAGAGGAATAACCTTTATTGCATTCCATTTTTGATGTTTTGACTATTAATGGCAACCTCTACTGAAAACGTGGAAGAATAGACTTAAAATCAAAAAGACTAAATTCTTTTATGGCAAACAACTCAAGCATGAGTTGTTTACCAAAAAAGATTTTAGTCTTTTTGATTTTAAGTCTATTCTTCCACGTTTTCAGTAGAGGTTGCCATTAATAGTCAAAACATCAAAAATGGAATGCAATAAGGTTATTCCTCTAGTATTAGATATGAATCGATCGTTATTTTTGATTTTAAGTCGATTCCTCCATGTCTTCAGCACTGGTTACCAATAATAATCGAAACGTCAAAAACCTAATGTAGAATTGTTATTCCTCAAGTATTAGATGAGAATCGATGGCTATTTTTGATTTTAAGTCGATTCCTCCATGTCTTCAGCAATGGTTATCAATAAAAACCGAAACCTCAAAAATCCAATATAAAATGGTTATTCCTCAAGTACTAGATGAGAATCAATCGCTATTTTTGGTTTAAAGTCGATACCTCTATGTCTTCAGCAATGGTTACCAATTAAAACCGAAACGTCAAAAATCCAATATAGAATGGTTATTTCTCAAGTATTTGATGAGACTCAATCGCTATTTTTGGTTTAAAGTCGATTCCTCTATGTCTTCAGAAATGGTGACCAATAAAAACCGAAACGTCAAAAATCCAATATAGAATGGTTATTCCTCAAGTACTATATGAGAATCAATCGCTATTTTTGGATTAAAGTCGATTCCTCTATGTCTTCAGCAATGGTTACCAATAAAAACCGAAACGTCAAAAATCCAATATAGAATGGTTATTCCTCAAGTATTTGATGAGAATCAATCGCTATTTTTGGTTTAAAGTCGATTTCTCTATGTCTTCAGCAATGGTCACCAATAAATACCGAAACGTCAAAAATCCAATATAGAATGGTTATTCCTCAAGTATTTGATGAGAATCAATCGCTATTTTTGGTTTAAAGTCGATTCATCTATGTCCTCAGCAATGGTCACCAATAAAAACCGAAACGTCAAAAATCCAATATAGAATGGTTATTCCTCAAGTATTTGATGAGAATCAATCGCTATTTTTGGTTTAAAGTCGGTTCCTCTATGTCTTCTGCAAAGGTAAGGGATAAGAAAACAACGCAGTTGCTATGGTTACTTATAAAATTTCCTCCCAAATTTTTAGCATTTCACAGAGAGAAGCCTATCCATTCTTATTTAAGCAAGGCTAAATGAGCTATATTAAAAGGTTCAAATGAATAAATTTTAAAGAATTAAAAAATTAAAAAGTACTCTCTTACTCTAGAGTAAAGTACTTTAAAATATAATTTTACTAAAAACTTTATTTATCCTTTTTTGTGGTCCCCAAGGTACTTAATTAGGATATTAAATTTCATCAAAATTGGTTAAGTCATTTTCAAGATATTTAGAAAAAACTAAAAAAGTACTGAAATAAAGTACTAATGTTTGTGGGTCGATATGTACCAAAATCTAATCAGCGCTTCATTTTGTTCAAAGAATGCTAGGTTTTCAATTTCATTTCAATCGGTGCAACGGTGTGGAAAAAATCGTGGGCCAAAAAAACGATAACATACATCCATCCATACATACATACATACATCCGCACGCACTAAATGAAAAAATGGCACTTTTTGGCCTCTCGACGAGACCCCATGTAATTTTTGGCAAAACCGTCACGTGCTAAAATTCAACCTAATTGAATACTACAATTTGTGACTTTAATTTAGTCCATGGGTTCCGTAGTCTTTACCTGAGGACCCTTGAAGCCACGCTTGCCCCGAGAGCGATTGCAATACTTTACCCATGCTTTGCATTGGATAAATAAATAAAAAAAAATATTAAGTCTATGATAGTGAAAGAAATGGTTTACCTTTTTTTTATTTTATCAACTCAATTTTTCAATATTTTTTGCTTTAAATGCTCAATTTAGTAGGCTGGGCGAGAACTATTCAGGTTGGGCGCTCGCCCAACCCACCCCTGGCACCACCACTGCTAATAAGAAAAATAGGAAATGAGCTCATGGCAGATGGTCTTCAAATTTTAAACATTATGAAAAAATAAAATATTTATTTAACAAGGACGCCTGCAGCTTAGACTAGTACAATCCAGAGACATCTTATTGGTTGCATAGATACAGGCGGACACCTTTCCTACACTATTCTTAGGTAAACCTGACTTTAGTTAAATATATGAATATTATTTTAGACTATAAATTCAGGTAAAAAGGTCGAATTTTGTCATGTCATCCTAAAAAATTATTTTATTCGAAATTTATGGGTTTCATTATCTTTGGGCATGCTTTGCATCAATTCAGCATTGAGTTCTACCATTTCGTCATCGATATAAAATACCTCATTTAATTAAATTTCCTAATTTTAATATTTAGAATATTTTTAATAAACTATTGATGGGTTTTAAAATTAAAAATAAAGAATTAATTATTAAAAAGACAAATTATTAAGTAAAAATTTAATTATAGATTTTTATTGACTCACCCATCTGTGAATAATTAATTAAATCAACTGGTGTGGTCACCACACGACTTTCACATTTTCACTTATTTGAAATCATCGCAACACTCCTAATTTACAGCCCCTTCCTTTATTTCAATCGGATTAAAATTTATACACGACTAATAACTCGTGACACGTTTTTTAAAGTAATCTCTTATTCACCAGATATTAGAAAAGTGTCTTTTTAGCACTTGATTTAAAAATTATTCTCATGGTTTAATTTAACGTAAAAATCCGAAAATACAACTCGCATAAATAAATAAGAGTATTCAAGGTTTCAGACGTCGTAGGCAATCACGAAATGATGGGTAATATACGTAAAGCACGCCAAGTGTTCACATTTATATGTCAGAAAGGTTCACCTTGTCAGCAGTCAAAATATATTTTTTAATTAAAATTTATTTGAAAAATCGAAATACTTGTGGTAATAGATTTGAAATAATAATTAAACAAATTAATCTTTTAAAATAATTTGAAAAAAATATATATATAAATAATAATTTAGATATTATGCATGGCTTGTGATTGAACCAGAATGAGTCTAATAATTAAATTAAAAATTAATCCGTATTGATATTACTCTAGTAATGTTCACTTAATCCACTGAGCTAACAGAGACGAGGCTCGGAAAATAGGCATTTTAAATGACCTCGGACAAGCATCCCTTGATAAAATATCATTAAATAAATAGCTTTAATTTAAGCAAATAGCAATGTGTAATTTAATTGAAATTCTTTATACAAAATTCAGTTAAAATATGATAAAATTGAATTCAAATATGTCCATTGTTGCAATCTAAGCTTTGAAATTGACATTTTATTGTTTAATTGATATGTTTATTAGTTGATGACTGTCAAGTAAAGTTATTAAAAAAAAATTTCTCAGAATCGATTCTGATTCTATTTTATTTAAAATCTGCCAAAAATTCTATTGTTTATAATTCTGATTAGGATTTTAATGTAATTCCTGAATAAATTTTTATGAACTGATGAGAAATTGCAACAGAGGGGTTTGCATCCTATGCATGAATTAAATATATATTAGTTCCAAATTCTTTTTAGTAAGAAGTCAAAGAACTTACTTGGGAGAGGCAACTCCCAATAAAAACCAGGCAGTTTTGCTACACTCAGACCAAGCGTAAAGTGTATATATGTTTACTTGGATGCCATAAGGATGAATAAGATTAATTTAGAAAAAAATTTAATAAATTATTTTTTATTAAAAATAGCCTTGCCAGGATATGGGTACGAGTAGATTGAATGGAGTCACTAGACAGGCTCTATAAGAAAATCAATTGGGGTATTTAGTAAAAATATTTAACTTAAGAATAAAAATCGTAAAGGAAAAAAAAATTTGAAAAACTTGTCTGAGCTTGTAATCAACGGCGGGATAAGGAGAAAATACAAGTCTGCGCACCTCCTATCGATAATTTCGATAAAGAGATAAATCGGATCCCTGGAATAACTCACTCCCAAGCTTGAACTAAATACATTTTATTAAGATTTCCAAAAAATAAACATTCCAATAATAATTTAGATATTTCTCTATTTCAATATACTAAATAAATTAGATAAATAAATCAACTGGTGTGTTCACCACACGACTTTCACATTTTAACTTATTTGAAATCATCGCGACACTCCTAATTTACACCCCTTCCTTTATTTCATTCGGATTAAAATTTATACACGACTAATAACTAATGAGATTTGATAAGTACACCAAATTTAAACAAAATCGCCAAAATTGCCTCACGTAATTTAGGGACGCCCCTTAATCCGTGATTTTCATCGAAATCGTTAGTCGTTTCCAAGAAACCTATTCATATTCATAATCAACTGATGTGGGCACCACACGACTTTTTCATTCGTTTCTCCCTTATTTGAAATCATCATACAACTTTTCTACATTCAAATTACGAATTACGTCAATTTGGATCCCTAAAGCTAGAGATGCCATCTAATAAGTTCTCTGCATTGAAAAGACAATCATTTTGGCACTAGAAGAAATTGTCTATGGCTTTCGCTTCTTAGTTATTGTGGGCATCATAATCCAGAGAGACACACAGACAAAACAAAAATCATGATTTAAAATGATTTTCTTCACTTTTCAGACGTTTCATTTTTAAACACAGCTAGGAACTCAATTTTTCTTTGGGTGAATTCCATACTAGGACCACCCACAAGTAAATCTTCGCCTGCCTTCCTGGAGTGCCGTGTAAAAGAATTTTGACAATTATCTGTGAATGGGATGGGTACTAGAATAATGAAAAGAAACTCACGAAGTCGATGTCCCTTGCACCCGGGCTGAAAACGTCCCCCATTGACACAGAAATCGACATGGCCCACTTGGGATGTCTCACCCAAAGCACCGGCATTTGTGTGGATCACTTGAACGACATGAGCGTCATCGGTGGTCAATCGGAATGACTTCGATCCGAACCGGTCGATGAGTGGCCTCGCAGGGTCCAATCCTAGAGACACCAACAATGGATTTCAATTAATATACCTGAAAAAACATTATACACAAAACACCATACTTCTTATTGTATTAGAGTAACTTCCATCAAAGACATTGGTGTCACCTTTGACTCAAAGCTCACGTTTAATGAACATATTACTCATGTGGTTAGTAAAGCTAACCGAACTTGAGGGTTCATATTTCGCAACACTAAAGCTTTTAGGAGCCCCAATTGTATCAGATACCTATACATAAGTTTGATTAAATCTGTAGTAATGTATGCTTCAACAATCTGGAGACCGAATCAAAAAACCAACATAGCTAGACTTGAAAGAATTCAGCATAAAGTTTTGAGACATCTAGCGTCTCTCTCTGGTAGCTCTATGTCTAGATACGATCATGACTACTCGAAAATCGCAGAAACTTTCGATAAGTCAACTATTATTTTGTCTATGATTGTTTCCGACAACTTTTTCACTTTTAAAATTATGTCTGATACCATTCGTTGTCCTGAGCTTAGAATTCTTTTTCCACTGAACAGTCCTTCGTAACCACTACGACAGAATCAACCACTCTATCCACCAGTTCCATTTACACGTCATTCCAGAAACCAACCCTATTTATAGATTAAGCATCGCTTATAACGCCCTTTCCCAAAAAACATGCGTTTTGTATTTTACTATACATACCAACAGAATGTCTAGAATTATAAAAATAAACACACTTTCATATATTTAAATACTCACTCATCATAATTATTAGTACCTGGAGGCACCGAGCGGTGCACTGGTAACCCCTGACCCCCCCCAGTCACACACCTCGCGCCCCACCACTGCACCCCTTACTCCGCCCCACCCCACCACAACTGCGCCTCCCGCCCCCGGATCCTCAACAACTGCACCCCACCTCCTGCACCCCCACATCCATCCCAATCCCCACCCAGTTTTTGCACTTCTATCTTTCTAGTGCTCCACATATTATGTGTATATTTGTTTACTCGTACACCAATTTGACCACATTCGTTCATATTGATAAACATTATAAAAAATAAATAGGAAAATTATTAATTATTTATTATTATTAATTGCCCGGAGAAAAGAGAATTGAATATTTAATTTTAATTAGAAGAGTGGGGGAGGCCAAAGAATAATTATTAATATATTTAATGTTTCTGGATTTAAAATTAATTGTTGTTTTTTTTTCAGCTTAATTCAATTATACATATTTCAAATTTGCCTCGCCGCAATTTATTCAATGAATTCTATTTATTAAATACATAGCTATATATAATATATTCAATTATTTCCATACTTATAATAGTCTAATTCAAAAATATTCATTTTAGTAAAAATAAAAGCAAAGAATTTTAAAATAGTTCTATAGTCCAGTGGGTAAAGTGAGTGCCTCTGATGCAAGAGGTCTCAAGTTCTAATCTGGCATCCGGCGAGTCATTTTTTTATTGAGATTTTCATCTATCAATAATTACTTTAATTAAGAAAAAATCAATTAAGATGAATTTTGATGAGGCTCAGGCCTACCCAGATCGTTTTTTCATCCTCAAAACTTGTTAATAGATTTTGTTTTTTCAAAATCGGTAGGGCCGTTTTCAAAATAGAACCAAGATACAAATATATAAATAAATAAATATATATATATAAATAAATATACAATTTTTGCTCGTTTGATAAGAGTAGATATCTGATTTACTCTGTATTATTGTTTATTATTTATATGTTTAACTTTATTGTTTTTCTCTACTTTTTACTAAGTAGTGTTTCTTTATATTACTTTTTGTAATGTTTTTAAAGTCACATGCCGTTGAAATAAATAAATAAATATGTATTTTAAATGTTTTTTTTTAGACTATTCGCCTAATAGCACTCGCATCGTTTACTGGAGAATCGAGCATAAGCATTTTGAGATTTTCAAATGCTCAGTTCATAGTAGGGTTTCTCATTTCTCTGCAAATAATAATTCCCGCGAAACGAGAATATTTCGAAGATATTCCTGGGATTCCTGGAAAAACCGGGTTTTAATATTTACTAATTAAAATAAATTTATTAATTTAAAAAAAACAATTAAAATATTCATTTATAATTGAAAGTAATGGAAGGCAGCCAGGAATTAATGAGGAAATAAAAAATTAACTCATATATAATAAGGTGTACATTTATTGGAATCCTTCCTCCTTTCCTTTCAAAGCGACGTTTCGGAGGATTCTTATCTCCTTCTTCAGGATTTCAAGAGGTCAATGAAGGAGACAAATAAAATGATTCCTTCCTCTCCACACAGTAGTGTTTAAAATGTTTTTCTTCCTTAGCAGAAGCATAGAAAAACTATATTTTTCCTTTTCTTAATTATATAATTAATTTTCTATGCTTCTGCTAAGGAAGAAAAAAGTTTTAAACACTGTTGTGGGGAGAGGAAGGAATCATTTTATTTGTTTCCTTCATTGACCCCTTGAAACCCTGAAGAAGGAGGGAAGAATCCTCCGAAACGTTTGTTTGAAAGGAAAGGATAAAGAATTCCAATAAATTACACCTTATTTGATTTGTGTTAATTTTTCTTCCCTCTCTACCCCTGGGCTGCCTTCCATTACTTTCAATTTCATTAAAAAAAAATTTAAAAGTTCTACCAGACCGTCTCTCTCCAGAGAAAATTTCGTTGCAAATATATTCATTTATTTTTTTATTAAAACAAAAAACTTAATTACTAATAGAACAAAAAAAAAGTTATTTATTAGAAGAGTTTTTAAAATGAGTTCTGAGACAAACTAGGGCATTAATCGAATTGTGGTAGAGTCGTCTCCTAATTTTAATGACAAAAAGGTCAGCAGTCGAAAATACTCTTTCACTTTCTTTTGAGGTTATAACTACGTCTTGGTAATTATGTGGAATTATTTTGGAATTCATTAGATAATTCCCCTTCATTTATTGTCTTCTACTTGGAAATAAAAGTGGAATTGGAAGTAGGTGTACAGGATATTAGGTCGCGGTTCACCCCTCGGTTTATATTAATGCAAAGAAGAGTATTTAAGAGCATTTTCAATTTTTATTTTCCACTAGCTAGAAATAAATTAAATTCTTTTAATATAGTCTTTTAATAAAATCTCGAATTTCTTTCTGACGACATTCTTTTTTCTTCAATAGCCCTTTAATTTTAATAATTCAAATTTTATATCAATGAAATAATAACTCAGTTTTATTGAAATTAAATTAAACTTTACTTTAATTCACAAAAAAACTGCAATCTTTTAATTATATAAACTTTAAATTTATTCTTGTTTTAACTTTTTAAAATATAAAGAGTAAAGAACACACACACTTTGTGTTTTGCAAATATTTGTGTTGCGCAGCTGCATAATCACGAATATAAGATAGTCAAGTAGTTTTGGAATATTTATTTTTCATTTATATGATGATACATGTTATAAATAATATGCAGCGAAATTTTCTCTGGAGAGAGACGGACTGGTAGAACTTTTAATTGAAAGTAATGGAAGGCAGTCCAGGGGTAGTGAGGAAAGAAAAAAGTAACACATATCAAATAAGGTTTAATTTAGTGGAATCCTTCCTCCTTTCCTTTCAAACCGACGTTTCGGATGATTCTTCCCCCTTCTTCAATTATATATAATTAAGAAAAGAAAAAAAAATGTGTGTCAGCTCCGACGCACGGCTGGAGTTTACTCATTCAGATCGACTGTCTAAATAGGCACAAAAAAGGCTTACTAGTCTAAGAAAAAGAATAATACCATATCAAATGATAAATAAACGAATCAGTGAAAATACCTAAATAAAATTTCAAATATTAATTAGATCAATAGCGCCGTCGTTATTAATTACTGTGACTAGAGGCTTATGGTAACTGAAATAAGACACATGAACGTTGGTAGATATGTGGCTCACAAATCTTACCCACAAATCAATACCCACGAATTATAAATAAAATCTATAATATAAATGTTATATAAATTTTAAATAAATATTATAATTAAAATTAAAATAAGAATTATATATAATATAATATATATAATATAATATGTATGATATATCTAAAATAAAAACAATAAAGTATAAATATAACATAAAAAATGAATAGTTATAGTGATTGTCTAATTATGTAAGTTTAACCATAATACGTTAGAGAAAGACGTATCAAATTATAGGGTTGAATTGTATATGATATATATAAATAAAATCATCATTTAATTTTTGAGATTAATTAAATGAAAATTTCTAAATGTCAAGTAATAAAGTTTCAAATGTTTTAAAAAATAAATAAGCACTCGACAGGGATGGAACCTGTCATGTTGCATTTATATATATATATATATATATATATATATATATATATATATATATATAATAATAATAATAATAATAATAATAATAATAATAACTGGAAATCTCCGGGTGTCGATCAGATTCATAATTTCTGGTATAAAAGGTTGACCTGCACTCACCAGCTTCTCGCTCACCATTTTTCGGTCTTTCTGAGAGACCCAATGCGCGTACCACCATTTTTAACTCAGGGTATAACATATATGATCCCTAAGGGAGAATACACTTCAGATCCAGCTAAATATCGCCCAATCACATGCTTGCCTACTGTTTACAAGCTTTTTACGGCGTGCATTGCTAGTGCGATATATAAGCACTGTGAGCAAAATAACATCCTGGCAGAAGAACAGAAAGGTTGTATTAAGGGCTCAAGGGGATGTAAAGAACAGTTATTGATTGATGCTGTGATTTTGGGACAAGCAAAGAGCAAACGAAGAGGTCTGTACATGAGTTATATTGATTATCGTAAGGCTTTTGATTCTGTTCCTCATGCCTGGTTATTGCATGTGCTTGAGATTTATAAGGTGGAACCAAAATTAATTAGCTTGATGAAACATCTCATGACAATGTGGAAAACAACTATTTCTTTATCCTGTTCTGGAGATACTGTCAGCTCTGCTCAAATATCTATAAAACGGGGAATCTTCCAGGGCGACTCATTAAGCCCCCTTATTTTTTGTTTGTCGTTGAATCCTTTGTCTCATATGTTAAACAATGGAGGGTATGTATTTAAAATCGAAAGCGGAGAAATTGTTGAGAAAGTAACACACTTGCTGTATATGGATGATTTGAAACTATATGCATCTAAGAAGGCTGAACTTCGATCTCTTTTAACACTGGTGGAGGTGTTTTCTGAGGATATCCGCATGTCTTTTGGGCTGGATAAATGTAGAACTATAAGTGTCAAAAGAGGAATACAGCAGTCTGTTGGATTCACTCTTGAAGATGGGCAAACAGTTGATCCGCTGAATGAGGAAGAAACGTACAAGTACTTGGGAGTGCAGTAAGCTCTCAGCATAGAACACAAGACCATGAAGCAACTCACCACCAAGAAATTTATAGATAGGGTCAAAACTTTGCTGAAAACTAAACTATCGGGCAGGAGGTTATGCAAAGCAATCAATTCATGGGCAGTTCCAACACTCATGTACACGTTCGGGATTCACTGGACAAAAACAGATTTAGATTTTCTTGAGAGAAAAATAAGGGTAAACTTCACTAATGCGAGAGCCAATCATCCTAAATCTGCAATTGAACGATTTGCGCTTGATAGAGAGTATGGAGGCAGAGGAATTATTGACCTGCGACAGCTGCACAGGAAACAGATTATGAATCTTCGAGAATATTTTTGAAAAAACAAATAACATCGCGTCTCCACGCAGCAGTAGTCCGGGCTGATGTTAATCTTACTCCGGTGAATCTCGGGGGGATATTAGTGGGATTCAGCAGCTCGGCACGCAGGAGGATCTTAAAAACAACTGGAAACGGAAGGTGTTGCATGGGAGGCATCCTCATGACTTGGGCCAGGACCATATTGACGGAAAAGCGTCAAACTATTGGCTGACTCATGGAGATCTGTTCCCGGAGACTGAGGGCTTCGTAATTGCAATCCAAGACCAGGTCATAGCCACAAAGAATTATCTTAAATACATAATCAAGGATCCTAATGTGACCGATGACAGATGCAGAATGTGTGGTGGTATGTCCGAAACTATTCAACATGTCATTTCGGCCTGCCGAGTCCTCGCCAGTACGGAATCAGATGGCAAAAGTCATCCATCAAGAACTTGCTCTTCACTATGAACTAATAAGCACCAGAGTTCCCTACTATGAGTATACTCCGGAAAGTGTACTTGAAAGTAATGGTTGTAAACTATATTGGGACAGGTCCGTGCTGACAGACAGGACTATACTTGCGAATAGACCTGATATAATACTCACCATAAAGAATAGCAAAATGACATACCTTATTGACATCACCATACCAAATACACATAATCTCCAACAAGCCTATGGCGAGAAATTAAATAAATATCTTGAGCTCGCAGAAGAAATTAGGAAAATGTGGAGACAGGATAGAGTGCTAATGGTGCCCCTTGTCAGGTCTGCGACTGGTGTCGTCCCGAAGACGCTCCCTAAGAACTTAAAGGAGCTGGGCATTTTTGGAGGGTATTATCACGACGGTGCAGAAGGCTGTACTGCTGAATACGTGCGCGACAGTCTGGCGGTTCCTGAACCTTCCTTCAACAAGATAATAACAAAATAGAAGCTATCATCTCTGCTGTTTACAGCCGATGTATAGTAAACAAACCTCCTTCAAAAGGAGAGAAAAGAATGAAAATAATAATAATATAATATATTTATATATATATAATATAATAATAATATTTTTTCGATTAATTTTTTCAATGTCAATTTTGAAATCCGCGCCTAAAAAATGTTTGAATGATGTTGCCCTTTTTCACCACCAGAAGAGTGTGCGTACGAAAAACGTAACGCTGTCATTCGTTGACTGAATTTTACTACCCATAATTTTCCATACCGGGCTCCTTATATGCAAATCGATTCTTACGGAGTAAACTCCAAAAAATTGTTTTCCTATGCTTCTGCTAAAGAAGAAAAAAAGTTTTAAAAACTCCTGTGGAGAGAGGAAGGAAGCATTTTATTTGTCTCCTTCATTGACCCCTTGAAATCATGAAGAAGTAGGGAAGAATCCTGGGCTGCCTTCCATTACTTTCAGTTATAAATAATCCCAGAAATTGTCTTTTTTCCCGGGAAATCGGGAACGAGAAATCCCGGGAGAGAAACCCTAGTTCAGAGTAAGTCGAATACAGCATTAATAGTTTGTTGAGACCACGTACCAATAATCTTGTATTGTTTGAACGTAAGATGGTTGCTCATCATGCCACAGATATGGGCCCCGAGACTATGGCCCACGCAGGTGGTCTTTTTGGCTAAGCCCCCCTGATGGGTCACATGTGAGTAGAGCATTGCTGCACATTGTGCGACCAGTCGCGTGTTGCTCAGCGAAGACAGGTAGCACGGGAAGACGGTGAGCGGCTCCCAGTCCACGGTGAACACGTTGTAATCGCCCCGACGCAGATAAGCTAGCCCAAAAGAAACAAACTCACATTAATAATCCTTCTAAATTTTGTATAATAATATTTTTAGTATACTTACAAATATTGTAAAAAAATTAGATAAAGTGGGTTTTGCAATTTTACCTCATTTTTTTATTATTAAAAAATGTTTCAACTTGAACCAACACCTATCTCCTTAAAAGTCATTAAAAATGTTGAACTAATTTATTCTACCATATTTTATAGTTTATTCGTGATTGTGGTTAATTACTTCTCTTCTTTGTTTAGTTTTATGGTGTAGGTTCAAGGTGAAACATATTTAATTAAATTAAAAATAGATTAATCGAATGTTTTCTACATTTGATTCAATCGCGAATCAAATGTAGGGAATTTTTGTCAAATATTGAGTGAAAATAATATTTCAACTTATATATTTCTAAGTTTTTTTTTTTTATAATGATACTGATACAAGAAGAAGTTGCACCAAGAAGGTACAACCTCTGTAGTCCGTGGTGGACCCTTGTAACGTGAAGATAAGGGGAGATTTAGTGATTGGGTAGAAGTCGAAGGTATCTGTGGATGCTGGTCTTGAAAGATTGAAGGTCATAAGTTGCTGGAAAGACGGTCGGGGGAAGAGAGTTCCAGTCTCTAGGTGTCATAGGGATAAATGAATTGGCGAATGCGTTTGTTCGATTAGTATCCAGTTTAAGCGCGTAGGGGTGTTGAGTTTTAGAAAATCGTGTATTTCGCGCAAATGAAGCCCTTGGTGGGATTATCTTGAACTTGAAATAATGATGTTAAATAAATTTTACAATGCATTTCGGATCAGTCAATCACTCGATTCTTTTAAGTAAACTTGCTTCCCAATTTAATTTTTCATCCTCAGCTTGCAAATTAATATCTTCATTTCTAAGTTATAGGACTCAAGCAGTTCGTTGTGGCTCAGATTTTTCATCTTCTCTTTCAAAGAATGCCTGCCTACTGTCTTACTGCCTCCTATTCTCTACAATAACAATAATTCCATTTACTTGCTCAACTAAGAATCTAGGATTGACTGTTTCGTGTAATTTATCTTGGAAAGTCCAAACAACTAAATATGCCGTAGTGCTTATGGGGCCCTTCACTCACTGAAGCGACTCTCATATCTCACGCCATATAATCTTCGCCTCAATCTAAGTAAGAGTTTATTAGCTCCCCTTTTCCAGTACTGCGACATCATCTTTTCGAATTCCCTTGACAGTAAATTGGGCAAAAGACTAGAAATAGCTTTGAATTCATGCACCCGCTATGTCTTAAATCAAAAAGCACGTAGCCATCTTTCCAACCAGGATAAAAAAACTTATTTTAAACACAGATCTTTCTAAATTTTACGCTTGGCGGTGTTGTGTGATTATTTATAAGCTATTAAATTCTGATAAATTAATTTGCCCGTCTTAGTTAGAAAATCTATTTGTCGTCGGTCATTCCACCAGGAAGACAACGCTAGTGTAGGTGCACTATAAAACTAAACACTTCTTTCATTTCTTCAAATTGGCGGGTGCAAAGCTTTGGAATGAACTGATGTAGCGGCTCGCTGTTGCTTTGGCTACGAGCTTTTAGATACGGCCGCTAGATGACTCAGTCAGATCGTTGCGACACTTTTGCATGACTGATAATATTTCAGTCATGTTATAAGTGAAGCAATTCGATCTCGACTGAGAATCGAGAGAGGGGCCATCCACCAACTAGTAGCCCCTCACCCGCTAATTAAGCGGGTGGCGCCCAGCCCGGCTTTTTATCAGGGATGAACATCGCCCTGCACAAATCATTGTTAGGACCCCACCAACTAGGTGGGGGCGCGGACACGCACCACAACCCACTCAATCGAGGCCCTAACAATCTGGTGACCCTGACGTGATCGATAAGCAAGCAGCTCTTGACCCACCAGCTAGGTGGATAGAGCCCTGCCCGGCTAACTAAGTCGGTAAAGCAATCACCAAAAAAAGGAAAGCAAGGGTATGATGTAGCGGCTCGCTGTTGCTTTGGCTACGAGCTTTTAGACACGGCCGCTAGATGACTCAGTCAGATCGTTGCGACACTTTTGCATGACTGATAATATTTCAGTCATGTTACAAGTGAAGCAATTCGATCTCGACTGAGAATAGAGAGAGGGGCCATCCACCAACTAGTAGCCCCTCACCCGCTAATTAAGCGGGTGGCGCCCAGCCCGGCTTTTTATCAGGGATGAACATCGCCCTGCACAAATCATTGTTAGGATCCCACCAACTAGGTGGGGGCGCGGACACGCACCACAACGCACTCAATCGAGGCCCTAACAACTTCCATCCAAATTTCATGCAAACCCGACTCTTGGTGCTCTCAGGTCTTCGTTCTTTATGGATCCCAATAACTGATACTCCTTACTCTTATTTCCTTTATGTGTTCTAATCCTTCTCTACTTTTTTCTCTTCTTCCCCTTCAAAATTTGTGTATCTGTGAAATCTTTTGTCAACATTGTAAAATATTGTTGCTAAATTATGTATAAACACTAGGTGGAACCTAGAGTCCTATGTTTGTATACTTTGTGAAATAAATAAATAAATAAATTTTATAATTTTTCTAATTAATATATCAAAGAATAATTGATATATCAATGAGAATTGTTTTTGACCGCGCTTATTTGAAAAAGATATTTATCGCGAGACTACTGCGGATGACGCTATTGGAGTCTGCGGAGTCTTAAGTCTGGACCAAGAGAGAAAAAGATGTGATCCACTTAGCTACAATCCAACGTCATTTTGCTTATAGCCCGCTAGACATTCGGATGGATCACCAAGTGAATTTGAAATCTCAGATGTTATATATTTAATCTCCCAGTCCAGAGCGCATGATCTATTAGCATGTATGTTAGATGCTTTCCATAAATGAATCGAATGTTTTCTAGATTTGATTCAATCGCGAATCAAATGTAGGAATTTTTGTCAATATTGAGTGAAAATAATATCTGAACTTATATATTTCTAACTTGAAATAATAATGTTAAATAAATTTTCTAATTTTTCTAATTAATATGTCAAAGTCTCGCAATAAATATCTTTTTCAAATAAGCGCGGTCAAAAACAATTCTCATTGATATAGCAATTATTCTTTGATATATTAATTAGAAAAATTATAAAATTTATTTAAATCATTATTTCAAGTTAGAAATATATATGTTCAGATATTATTTTCACTCAATATTTGACATAAATTCCCTACATTTGATTCGCGATTGAATCAAATGTAGAAAACATTCGATTCATTTATGGCAAGCATCTAACATACCGTACATACTAATAGACCAAGCGCTCTGGACTGGGAGATTAAATACATGTATATAACATCTGAGATTTCAAATTCACTTGGTGATCCATCCGAATGTCTAGCGGGCTATACGCGAAATGACTTTGGATTGTAGCTAAGTGGATCACATCTTTTTTTCTTGGTCCAGACTTAAGACTCCGCGGACTCCAATAGCGTCATCCGCAGTAGTCTCGCAATAAATATCTTTTTCAAATAAGCGCGGTCAAAAACAATTCTCATTGATGTATCAATTATTCTTTGATATATTAATTAGAAAAATTAGAAAATTTAAAAATAGATTACTAGGTAGGATTCACAATTAAAAGAAATATTGCTTATGAGCAAGACTCAATATATTTTTAATAGGGCCTCACATCTCCCCTTATAGCCCTCCGATCCTCCCACTCAGGACCCGGTTGAGTGGGTCAGGATGTGTCCACAGCAGAACGGTGTGAAACCTTAGTATGCCGCGACCAAGAATAAAATAATAATAATAACAATAAAAAAAGGAATACCGCATGTCGTCCAAAGAATAAAAATAAATAAATAAATACACTGGGAAGAATAAATAAATAATCAAATAAATAAAACAAAAAATAAATAGTTAGAATATGTCACTGGGTTTGAGGAAATTCTTGTTAAATTATTTAAAAATAAATGATTTAAAAAAAGATAATTAAATAAGTAGACAGGAAGTTGCAGTAGTCAAGGAATAAAAAATAACTAAATAAATAGGCAGGAAACCGCCATGGTCAAGAAATATAAATATTTGACTGGGAATATAGGCTACTGGGTAAAATATTAAATAAATAGACCAACGCTGAAAAAGGGTTGGGCTGGGCCATCTCTCCAGAAGAAATCAATTAGGTGGTCATTATTATTAGCCGTCACGATACATCTGGCAATCGGGGACAGCACTCCGAGTCGCTCCGAGTAAAAACTCTCGAACCGTCTCAAACCAGGGCGAGACACTCTGTAAAAGATATCCAGCCCTGGGATCACCAGGCTACCGTGAAGGGCCCCCATGAAAAATCTGAGATCAAAAATTTACCTTCTACTTTCAATTGAAGAAGAGTCCCAGGACCGTTTATTTTGAAAGTGCTGTAGATAACTCCAATTTTGACAAAAATGAGTTAATGTGAGTTTTAATTAGACATAACAGGTAGATATCTTCTTTTTCATATTTTTAATATCCCAGTCAATGGAGTAAAATATCGTCATGAATTCGTCAAAAATATCGAAATATATATAATATAAATATCGAAAAGAAAAAAAAGTTATTGATTGTTTTTAATTTGATAACTAAATAGAAAACAGAAAAATATTTATTACTAGCAGTTAGGCTTGCCTCCGGCGGCAGGTGAGGTTCCATTTTTTTTGGAAAATGTTTGCTACAGGAGTAGTGAGGAGGTTGGAGATATATGTTTTTTCGGTTTCTGTGGAGAAAGTGTGTAGTTTAGAGATCATGAATTTTCTATTGATTTTTTTAAAAAACATTTCTATTTTTAACCAACTTCAAAAAAGGAGGAGGTTATCAATACGACTGATTTTTTTTGTGTCTATGTTACCTGATTTCTTCACCAATTATGAACCGATTTCTATGATTTTTTTCGCATTGGGTTCAGTCTACTACCCGATCGGTCCCGTTTTTTTCATTGGTATTGCACCTTTTTTGATAGAAATGTTCTCGCTAACTTCTTTGTTTATGGAACTATTTCAATCATTCTTTTTTTATTAGAAAGGGGGTACCTTAGGGGTAGCTCCCCATATTAATTTCAGTCAAGTTCTGATGATATGATCAATGACGAAATAACGTAAATTTTCAATTCTTATGAGCAAATAATCGAAATTATAATAAATAAAATATTTTATAAAAAAAAATAACATTCTTTAAAACCCGCAAATGTTTCGAGAAAATTTCTATATTCATGAATTGAATTATTTTTATCATTTTCTGATTCATTCGCTCGACGCTTCTCTTACGAGATGGATACAAAAAATTATCTTAAGTCACTATTAATAACATCACTAAAAAGAGAAAATAAAAATAATTTTTATATAAAAAAAGTAAAACCGACTTCAAAAAAATTAAATGCATCAAATAAAATAAGCATAACTCAAAAATCATATAAAATACACGAAAAGGTTGTAACCAAAATAAATTTGGCGCGGTTATATTCCGGGAGACTAATGTCTGAAGAGAGAATTAGTCGAGTAGGACTGACTTGGACACGTGGAAGTATTAGAATGATTATACAGTACTATGTGGCGTGTTGGCAAGAAATGAAGTGAAGGGTGTGTTTTCGTTTCGTTTTTTATCGTTATCGTCTATCGTGGGGTTAATATCATTATTTATCGATTATCGTTCCGTGTGATTAAGTGTCATTGTTGTTGAGAAGTAATCAACAATAATTATATATATATATATATATATATATATATATATCTTACATTTTAAATATCAATAAATATTTAAGTTTATCTATTTAGAGAAATGGCTCTTTGCAGAGTACAAATATTGTTTTAATAATATCATTATTTGTTGTTTGACTTTAAATTGTATAACTTCATTGATTAATAAAATTCAAGCTTGTTAACCACATTGTAAAACACATACACAAAGACCCGGTTTAAATAATTATACTAATTTTAAACACACATTTTTATATTTTATTTATTTGTTGCCCTCAAGAGCAAAGTGATAATTGTTGAATTTTCCAATCAGTACAAGGTATCAAATAATTATCTAATTTAGTTACAACTAAACGACGAAAACTTACATGAAATCACTTTTTGAAGTCGGTGCTAAGCATACTATAAAAGCGAGCTTACCCGCCAAACGTACTAAGTAAGATCCGTCGAGTACAATTCATAGAATGTATATGTTTAGCACCGACTTCAAAAAGTGATTTCATGTAAAAATTTCATCGTTTAGTTTTAACTAAATTAGATAATTATTTTATACCTTTTAGTGTATTTTATTTGATTTTTGAGTTATTCTTATTTTATTTAATGCATTTAATTTTTTTGAAGTCGATTTTTTTTTATAAAAATTATTTTTTAGTTATGTCGTATCCATTATTTAGAGCTATGGTGTCAAGTTCAGTGTTGAAATTAGCTGTGTTCATCGGTGTTCTTATTAATCTATTGATCATTGAATAAATGGAAGAAACGATTGCTCCGATCAAAAAATGCATATGAACTTTTTTGTAGAGAATTTTTATCCTCTGTACCGATTTTTTTCTATCAGCAATAAACTATAAATGAGAAATTGACGCTCCTATAATTAATTGAGTCTGAGTCGGTCTGGGAAATGAGAAAGTACCTATACTCTCCTCAGACTGAGTGCAGAATTAACCATAGCATAATAAAACCCTGCCAACAACTACAGTTTGTTGAGTGACCAGCTAATTATTACAACAAAACGAATTTACTCTTATCCATTCGAGTATTTGAACCCATGAGAAATAACAAATAGTATATTTCTAATTATAAAAAACTAATGATGAAGGCCAAACCCTCGCAACCACCCTGCTACTTTCTCCAAACTAAGCCTTTTTAAATTAAATCTGTAGCATTGTCTATTTTTAAAAATATTCACATGATCATAATTGCTTTATTATTGAAAGTTTTTCCGCCGAGGGTAGCAGAACCCTTATATATTGAAGGAGACAATAAAAGTGTGTCTTCTGCTGGAATTATAAGATTTTATTTATAACGACACTATAGTTTTGAGTTCTCACTTATCCATTCATACATTAATTCCTGTGAATCAATTGTAATAGACTGATGAAAAGGGCAAAGCCCTCGAAACTATAGCCTCGTTATAAATAAAATTTATGATTCCAGCAGAAGACACACTCTTTTATTGTCTCATTCAATGCATTATTATTCTACCATAAAGCGAGTAATTTTCCAATTGCCCATTGAATAAATGGAGAATCTCCCGAAACGTTTGGACATGTTTCGAGATTGTTTTTTTCGAATTTTATTTTTTCAAGATTTATCCATAGCTGAAGCATTGGTAAATTATTGTAATCGGTCTTGTGCAAATACGACTTCAAAGGGTTTTCAGGCAAAGACTGCGGAACTCATGATATCAACCAAAGACACAATTTTTTTTTTTTTTAATGCAATCGAATGCAGAAGGGGTGCACTAGTAAAGATGCAGCTCCCATGGATCTCGAAAGACCCTTGCATTAAGAGAAGGAAAGTTGATTAAGTGAGAGGGTGTAGACGTAGGTGTCTATGCACTCCGGTTTTGAAGGTTTGAAGATTATAGGTGCTGGGAAAGATGGAGGCTGGGAGAGAGCTCCAGTTCCTTGAAGTCATGGGGGATATATGTATTGGCGAATGAAGTGGTCCGGCACTTTTCTAATTTGACCGCGAGAGAGTGTTGGGAGTCGGCAAAATGCGTGCTTCGTGCAAAGCATGCTTTGGTGGGAATTATTGATTTTATCTCATCAGAGCACCTTCCGTGAAATTGTAGTATTCAATCAAATAGAACATTAAAAGACCAAATTCTTTTCATCTGATTAATAATAAAGAAATAAACATATTAATATTTCAAATGACTATGGATAAAGTCTAGCAACGATCCCTTGAAGTTTATTCAAAATTAAATTACAGAGATCCTCTGATAAATCAAAATAATTTATTATAGTTTACAAAATGTATTGCTTAGATTGTGACGAGACAGACAAAACAATATTTAAAATCTAGAGTATAGATATAGATATATTTATATATTTATAAGAAAGTTTCCTTAAAAATGGCTGATATAGAATGCTTACCGTCCCGAATATAAGTCATGGGCACTTTGCTTTCAGTGCCATTGAATCCGTGGATGATGATGGCATTCTTCTTGCCTGGATCCCACCCAGCATAGCGAGAGAATTCGCGCTACGTACATCAATCCGCTTCCGATATGGACTGTGCTGCAAAATAGAGAGAAACTTTATTTTTCGACACATCCAAAAAATTGAGATGAAACATTTAAAGATTGAAAGATTTGTTTATTTGTGATTAGACTATCTTCAAATCTATACTAAGTAGGTTGGTCGAGAGAATAGGATTACTGTTTCACTGCATTATAAACAGGACCGGATTTAGACTTGATAAGACTCTAAACCATTGTGAGATATAGGTACCTTTATAAGTCCAGATATTATATGTCAGTGCCAAATATGATTTTCGAATATCTAGAGGCTTAAACTGAAATACAATTAAAGTATATAGATAGTCAGCGCATAGCTGAGCGTAGCGGATCAACACATGGGAACCCCCGTGTTTATAGTAAAATAAATTATATACTTTACACGTTTCATTTCTATTATAAAATGATAATGAAATAATTTTAAAAATTACCGGCATTTGCTGTCGAAATTTATCATTAATTTTGGTAGTCACGAGTACCAGTAATACCGGTTCACCGGTTATCGGTAATGCAAACTCTAGGCACAATGGCGCTTTGTTCAGCTAGAAAGGATGGGCTAAAAATGTGGGTGAAGAGTATGGGACGTGAGGCACTGGGACAAATAATGCTGCAGTATATTTAAGTATATATGACAATTGCTCACTCGGACAATTTTTTTTGTGGGGGGGAGGGGGCAAGAAAGTGGGGACCCAAAGCTATAGCTTGTATAGCTTTAGTATATATAAATCCTGCACTGATTATAATTGTAATAGACATTGTTTTCCATTCTTCTATGTTCCCGAACATGTTTTAAGGGCCTTTTACTAGTCTATCGTGTTTAGATTTTCATCTATATATATTTTTGACTTTTAGGTTTATTTATGAAAATGAAATATGAATGATATGTCCCTCTTGTCTTCTATGTTTTGTAGTTTTATTACTACTGATCTTTAATTTCTTCCATCCTCTCATCCACAGAGACGTAGGTAGATCTGGGTCCATTCATAAAATACATCACGCAAAATTTCGCTTTTTTGGACCATCTTCGTCACGCTGCGTTACATTTTCTGATACCTCCTAACAAATTTAACTTCACACAAGTAGGACCCCCCCCCCCACCTATACTATTAAACGATTTAAAAAAGTTAAAATAAAATTGATTATGTTGCGAACGTCACGTTTCCTTAGGCCCCCCCCCCCCTTATCCCTTGTCACATATAACTCTAAGCAATACCCCTAAGGGTATTTCTTTTGATTTTCTTTATTTTGGTTTTTGGTCTTTACCATTCAGTCAAGTACATTTATAGTAAAAACAACACACAATAATGTAAAGTTGTTACCAATTTAATATAAAAGAAAAACAATGAAGAATAATAATTATCCAATACAAATTAATGATTTTTTACATTTTTAACTTAGGTTAAGGTAATTGTTTAACCATATGGGTTTTCTTAGGATTTTTTTGAAATTTAGATAGATTGTTATTTAAATACTTCTGCATCGATTGGTGGCAAAACGAAATTTATGAACAATACCGTTCCGGAGATATTAAATTCCAAAGATAGAGTTTTTTAGATTCTTCTACATTGCACTAAACGGGATATCGGAAAGTTCACATACATATTTAATTATAATTAAGAAACTCTGCTTACCATTATTATAAAAAACTAAACCAACATTAAACAATAACTAATACATTTTCTAAGAAAATTTTAATTAATAGTTACAACACAGTTTCTGAGATAATAATGCATAAATAATGAAAAATGTATAATGAAAAATTTAAACTAAAAATAAGGTGGCAACAACGCATGTATTTAACCTAAAAAGTGGGTTAACTTTTGTAATTTTCTGACGTTTTTTCGCTTCAGCCATTGTCGCAACAGCTTTCAATCGCTTATTAAGAACTTTTTGTTTTATAAATCTTCCTTTATAATGTACTGACATTTCTAAGATAAAATATATACAAGCTCGGACAGTGTTGCCAGATTTGTCAAATGAGCACGGGATTGGCTAGTAGTGGTACATAAGCAGCAAAAAGTTTTGGGCTTATGAATTATGAATCCTTTTGTCTGTTCTATATACTCTGGCATTAACTTTTTGCTAGTATTGTCGCGAAACAACTATATAAAAACACTATAGGTATCTTTAAATTCAATCTTAATATTAATCTCCGCAAAGCATAACATACTTTAGCATTATGTTCAAAGATATTTAATAAAGGCTCAGAGCTAAAAGGAAACAACACTGTCACTTAGTAATGAAGCTGTTGAAGATTTTATTTTTGTGATTAATTTGATTAAAATTCAAATTTTACTGTCACTTAGCTCAAATTATAAGAGATTAGTCCATTTTTTATTTAATTCACACTCAAATCACTCATGTGATTAATTTCTTCTTCCGATATGCTTAGGAGCGGCGCAATGAAGGTTTAGCGCGTTCGCCGGAACTAGGCCCCGCGGTCTACGAAAATTATCCAATTAAAAATCACCGATTTTGATTAACTTTTTACAGAATGATGATACCATTAGAATCCAGTTCGATATGCAGCCGTTGCACAAAATTATAAAGTGCTAGAGTTACTACGTTATTAATTTACTCCAATAATAATGGTGGGGGGGGGGGTCAGCCAAAAACCACCCTCCAACAAATAATAGTTATCATAATCTTCATTAAACAAAAATAGACAATGAAAGACAATCCATCCAATCCTTTGCGAAGAAAAATTCGAATAACGCTCTATTGGATTATCAGATAACAAAAGCGAATTCGAAAATGAATCAAAGGGCATTCATTATTCCAATCGGACATGGAGGTTTCGGTTATAAATCAAGAACGACATAAATTCAAAATTTTCACGCCTTTTTAAAAATGGATATCATATACTCCCAATTTTATTGAATCAACATGTTTGTATGTTTTTTTGTTTGTTTTTGTTTTGTTTTTTTATAAAAACAGGGCCAGTGCAAGGTAGGTTCAGTGCGTTTGCAGGAACCCGGTCCCGATTTTTGAGAGGCCCCGCGGTCTACGAAAGTTATCCAATTAAAAAACACCGATTTTGATTAACTTTTTACAGAATGATGATACCATTAGAATCCAGTTCGATATGCAGCCGTTGCACAAAATCATAAAGTGCTAGAGTTACTATTTTATTAATTTACTCCAAAAATAATTAATAGAAAATCAATGGAGATTTATTGTGCTTGCTTAATAAATTCTTTCTATAATAAATTCATCCAAATTATAACTTTTTGAAATAACCATCTTTTTCTAAACATAATAAATGAATATTTTTCAATTTTATTTCTAAATAGACCAAATAATAAATTTGTTGAAAAGTTTTTATTTTGCCGAGAGTGTTTGACCAAAGAGAAGACAACCTCTTTGTGGGGTGCAGGGTGGGTGCGGAGGTGGAATGGGGTTGGGGTGCGCCGGTGGGGGTCCAGAGGGCGTAGCCCTCTGCCTTACGGAGAGGCCGGCTGAAGGCGGTCTTCTCAGCTAGTCACAGAAAAGAAATTTAAAAAGGGTAACCATAAGAACAATTTCTCGATTTTGAAAAAAAAAATAATATTATTTTATGTGAAATTTTTGCTTTTCTTTAGTAGACTAATTTCACTGGGCAACAAAAAAAATAATTTTTTAAATTCTTCGAGCACTTGATGAGTCAATTCCTACCAATTTTGGAGTTGAGAAAAACGAATATGACAATGAAAATTTTTTCTTAGCTCTAGTTTCTGTGAAATACAGTAGGTGGCGGATCAAGAGAAAAAGATACATTTTAATTACATATGCTAACAACATTGAAAGTGCATTTTATTTTTTTACAAATTGTAGTTACATTCTAAGAGTTCTACATTGCTGGAATAATACTTCACAGATGGTCGTGTCTGAAGAGATTTATGTGGTGCCTTCATCAGATCGTCGTTTTTTAGCTTGCCTCTTTTTTGTTGCCCAGTGTTATTAGTCCATCAGGAATTTACAGATTAGTTTTTAACCTGTAAACTCCTGATGATGGACTAATAATCCGAAATATATTGAGATTGTATACACCTCTTTGAGTTTTATTTCATTCACTCTGAAACTACACTCCCTTTACTTTATTAATGTTTATTATCCTTTATAATCACGTAGTTTTAGTTTTTTAGTTATAACTCGAGTTCTAATTGAGCTACAAACAAGTGGTAATTTGTAAATCCAAGAGGAAGCTGTTTTCTATTAGTTCAACAAAATATTGTGATCTCAAATATTGTTGTTTAATATCTAACGGAACTCGAAAAATAGGTCAAAATGGTCTTTTTCACCGTTTTGATCGATTATATCTCCAAAACAAGAGCTAATCGGTAATCTTTATGGTGATTTTTGAATTCAGCAGGTGGAAATACATAAGAATCAGCTATTTTTGAGCCCGAAGCATTTTCATTGTTGAAAGTGTTTTTACAGAGAATCAAAAATATTATCAGCAAATCATCTTTGAAAAAAGATATATTTTCTAATCCTTTATCACAGATAAAATTGGTGCAAGGTCTCTAATGACAAATTTGGTGATTTTGATAGAAAATTAAGATATTCTTTTGATTAAATTTTTACTAATTTTTAATAGAGTATTACTTTTAAAGAATAACAATTATTATACTATAATCAACAAGTATGCTGAAAAAATGTATTTTTTGAAGAACTAATATATTTAGAGCTATTTTTATGACGGGCAACTTTTTATTATTCATTCCGTCATTAAATAGCTCATAAGTACTAATCATCAGAGGCAGAGCACACAAAAAATGCAACTCATTGGTGCTCTAAAACTTTCTGAAGGTTTATTTATCTAATTCTCTTATATACACTCATCAACCCAATAATTAAGACACTTGATAATATTAAAATAATATTTATTTAAAACAAATTGTAAAGAAAAATTTTTTATTACTGTTTTTTCTATATAATTATAAATTTATTATAATTATTTTCATAGTATAATATTAATAGAAAAAAGTGCCTAAGTGAGGGCTAGAATCGAGGTTTTTTCACCTGTCATTTCAATTTATAAATTTTTAACAACAAAAATTATTTAAAAAAGTTTTTCTATCCGAAATTAGCAAATTTGCTAATTTTTTAAGATCAAATCAAAGATGGGGCTTTGTGAAAACAAATATACTTATAAGTATATAAATATATATAACATATATACATATACGAGCCCCGTCCCATCTCAATTGGCCCTCCAAAAGAGCGAAGAATAAAATAAAATTAAAAAAAAATGAAGATCTATTTTTTGGACACATCCCCTGGCTGAAAATTCACCGCTCGCCACTGATATATAGGTACGAGCCCCCTCCCATCGCAATTAGCCCACCAATATTTTTCTTTTTAAATAAAATTATGCTAATTCACGGTAAATTTAATTTAAATATTTATTTTTATTATCATTTGGAACAACATTTTAAACAATTTAAAACATTTTATTGTAACATTTAACTTAAAATTATTTTTTTAATTGTTAAAAACATATTTTTATATAAAAAATAGTTCTTTGCTTTTCCCGATTTTTTTTTTTTTTTTTTAAGAATCTTTGAATATGTGAAATAATCAAGTAGGCTTTGCCTTTTTCCAACAAAAGAAAGTTTGTTTTATTTATTATTAGTAAAAATGACTCGTGGAAAGGTTGTTGATGAAAAAATTCGCTCAATTATTATCAACTTGAAAATCATAAGATGGTGTCATCTATTAAATCCGATGGAATGGAATATTTTTAATTGTATGTCAGGGTGAAAAACAACCCCTCTGACATACAATTAAAAATAATCCATTCCATCGGATTTAATAGGATGACACCATCTTATGATTTTCTAGTAAATTTGAATCTATTACCATCGGCAAATTCATATCTTTCATATTAAATTAGGAAAAAGTCATTCCATTGCCCTTCGAATTTTGAATTTCTTCAAAATTCGAAATACTCAACCACCTTTATTTAAATTATATGGCATGGCTATATGTTTAAATTTAGAATCACTATATCGCGAAATTTTACAAATTAAGATAACAATCTTTGAGTAAAATATTTTACGCGTTTGCATATGTCAGAGAGGTTCGTATCCCGCAGGTGAGCCAGGTGGCCCGGATTGCTGTTACTGGCACTCGGGTTCGATTCCCGAGGGGGTGAAAAACAACCCATCTGACATACAATTAAAAATATTCCATTCCATCGGATTTAATAGATGACACCATCTTATGATTTTATAGTAAATTTGAATCTATTACCATCGGCAAATTAATATCTTTCATATTATCAACTTATTTAAAAAGGGAAATCAAACGCGGAAATTGGCGATCTAGTTAATTTATCAAAGTTTACTGTCAGAAATATTATTCGAGTTTATAAAACAACGGGTAGAATAGCTACAAAACCTCGGTATGCGTCGAAATCGAAAATATCAGATGCTGATAGACGGGCATTGAAGAAAATTATTAGAAAAAACAGGCGTTCGAACTATGGTGAATTATCTGTTGTTTGGAGCGATGCTGTGGGGCGAATTGTTTCAAGATCCACCTGCCATAGAGAAGCCCTTAAGTTAGGTTTTAAAACTTACAAGGTAATTTTATTGCAACTTATTCCAATTTTTTTTTTGTAATTTTACTATTTTTTTTTAGGCGAAAGAAAAGCCACGCTTGACATTAAAACAAAAGAAAAACCGGCTTAAATGGGCTAAAAGTCACATTCATTGGACGAGTGATGAATGGAATAGTGTCCATTGGAGTGATGAGTCTCGTTTTGAAGTTTGTGTTGGGGACGTCAGAAAAATGAAGATTTCAATTCAGATTCTTTAAAAAGAAAGTAAAATTTTCTGCTTCAGTTATGGTATGGGGTTCAATGTCTGCTAGAGGTGTTGGAAAACTTCACTTCATTGATGGAATTGTAATCACCAATAAATATTTATAGATTTTAAAAAATCGTTACTTCCAACAATGGCAGATGCATTGCAGAATAATAATAATTTTGTGTTCCAACAAGACGGAGCGGCCTGCCATACATCAAGAAAATCTTTAAAATGGCTTTCTGATTATAATGTTCCACTTTTGGAGTGGGTGGCAAACAGTCCCGACTTGTCACCAATAGAAACTCTTTGGCACACAATGAAAAAGCTATTACGAATACAACCAGCTAGAAACGTAGTCGAATTAAAATACAAACTTCAAAATATTTGGGATACTTTCACTCAAGATGAGTGTCAAAACTTAATAAGTACGTTGCCCAAAAGAATTCAAGCCGTAATTAAAAATAAAGGCGACGTCACACAGTGGTAAAGGTTTTGGATTTTGTATGTTTTCCTTGTTTTTACCAATTAAAAAATAATTTTAAGTTAAATGTTACAATAAAATGTTTTAAATTGTTTAAAATGTTGTTCCAAATGATAATAAAAATAAATATTTAAATTAAATTTCTCGTGAATTAGCATAATTTTATTTAAAAAGATAAAATATTGGTGGGCCAATTGAGATGGGACGTGGCTCGTATATACATGTGTGTTAGGGTGCTTCTTATTTTGGATATTTTCGAATATTTACGCTGACAGGGTCTCATATGATTAGAAATAAATAAAAAAATATTCCCCAAGTTTCAAGTCTCTATCTCAATTTTAACCTAGTGCTACACAGCGATTAAATCCCATCTAAATAACATGGGATTTTTGGTAATGAACGATCCATTTTTTATTTCGGCCAAAGTAATAGTTCAAAAAATTTGAAACTCTGTAGACTTTATCCTTATAATAGTGGCTATATCCCTTAGAATTTTTACAGATTTTTAGCTATTATAATTTTGGAGTCTATAACTTACTAATATTAAGATATAGCAGTATTTTATCTAGATATAAATCCAAAATTCTAATAGCTAAAAATCTGTAAAAAATTATGATAGATAGCTACTATTACAAGGATAAAGTTTACATAGTTTCAAATTTTTAGAACTATTACTTTGGGCAGTATAAAAAATTGATCGTTCAATGCCAAAAACCCCATGTTATTTAGATGGGAAAATTAATCGCTGTGAAGCACTAGGTTAAAATTGAGATAGAGACTTGAAACTTGGAGGATATTTTTTATTATTTATTTCTTACCATATGAGCCCCTGATCGGCTTAAATATTCGAAAATTTCAAAAATAAGGAGCACCCTAATCTGTACCATCTATAAACAAATACATATAGCTACATATAATTTTATTTGTTCGAGATTATAGTTTTGAAAATCTGGCCTTCATCTTCAGTTTTTTTTTTGATCCACCATATTGAACATCATGAGAAATTAATTGAATGAATATCTGTTTTTAATAAGTCATTCGCTTCAAAGAGTAAGTATTAGTAAAACTATTAAAATAAATAAAATATTTGCAAAAACTATAGCCTTATTGATTTGCTCTTGAAATATTATTTTCATCAAAATTACTTGCATTAAGGTAGAGGGATACATTTTTTGAGAATTTTAAATCAAAGATTTGTAAAATGAGACAATGAGAGAGGGTCGCCAAATCTGAGCTGATTTTTTAGATTGATAGTGACCGACTGGGTCGTCAAACTAAAATTACCAAGAGAATATTAAATTTAACTATAGGAATAGAAAAAAAAATAAACAATTGTTTCAAGTCATTTTTATTTTAAATAATCCAGTGTTATTATTTTACTGTTGAGTGTATCATAAAATTTTTTAATTTTTTATTGTTCAATATTTAATATCGGAAATATTTAAAAGAAATCAAATGATGAATTTACCTGGTATATAAGAAAAATTTGATATCCTCATCGGGACACGTGGTAGTTTTCTTGAGCACACATCTCCAATATCGTATGTCGAGAGCATTCATGATTCCTGCCAATGTCACTGAAACAAAACATTAAACAATTTAATACTTGTTTGTTGTTCTTGGGGCTTTGGTAGTCGAAAATGTGAACAGTTTTTTCTTCAGTAAATCAAATCTTAAATCTCAGACCATATTTATTAAGGTAGTCCTTATTTTGGGTATTTTCAAATATTTACGCTGACAGAGGGTCATATGGTTCGAAATAAATAAAAAAAATATCCTCCAACTTTCAAGTCTCTATCTCAATTTTAACCTGTGCCCCCAGCGATGTAAGTTTCTCATCTAAATAACATGGGGATTTTGACATTGAACGATCAGTTTTTTATTCCGGCCAAAGTAATGATTAAAAAAATTTTAAACTCTGTAATCTTTATGCTTATAATACTAGCTATCCATCAGAATTATTAAAGATTTTTAGCTATTATAATTTTGGAGCTATAGCTAGATAAAATACTGCTATATCTTAGTGTTACTAAGTTATTATGAGACTCCAAAATTATAATTTCCTTTATGTCTTCTAATCTTTCTCTACTTTTTTTTTCTTCTTCCCCTCCAAAATTTGTGTATCTGTGAAATCTTTTGCCAACATTGTAAAATATTATTGCTAAATTATGTATAAACACTAGGTGGGACCTAAGGTCCTATGTTTGTATACTTTGTGAAATAAATAAATAAATAAAATAAAATAAATAATAGCTAAAAATCTGTAATAATTCTGAGAGATAGCTACTATTATAAGGATAAAGTCTACAGAGTTTCAAATTTTTTGAACTATTACTTTGGCCGGAATAAAAAATTGATTTTTCAATGCCAAAAACCCGATGTTATTTAGATAAGAAACTTACATCACTGGGGGAACAGGTTATAATTGAGATAGAGAATTGAAACTTGGGGAATATTTTATTTATTTATTTCGAACCATATGAACTCTTGTCCGCGTAAAAATTCGAAGATAGCCAAAATAAGGACCACCCTAATGTTTATCAAAAGATATTTAACTAATCTAAATAATGTTTGAAAGTTTGTCTATAAAAAGACTTTGTTTTTGTTAGGAAAAATAAAAAGCTTGGATTTTAATTAAAACTTTGATTTATTTTTATAATTTAATTAGTGAATTTTATAGAAAAGCTACATTATTGTAATCAGGGACTTCCAGAGAAAATACAAGGCCCGGAGCAACTAATATGGTATTTTTGAGAGCCTTCAAAATTCAAAATAAAACTCTAGACAAGAAAATGAAAACGATTTTATTTTATATTTATTAAATTATAAGCATTTGTTATTTTACAGAAACTTTCCCCGTTTCATCATAAACAAATTCAATTATTATTAGAAGCCCCTAAAATTGTGAGACACGTGTGCAGCTGCCCCTCTTGGCCCCTTCTTTGATAAGCCCTGATTTTAGTTATATTTAGCTGAATGATATCAAATTCTTAAGGTCCTATTAATTTATTTATTTATTACTAGACGTAATGGCGTTTATAAGGTAACCTGAGCTGGCTTCTGCCAAAATTTGGGTCTGTCTTCTCCCCCACTCCCTTATATTTTGAAATTTTAAGCATATATTTGGATGAGTATTCTATATAGAGATGAAAATATCTATAAAATATATTGAGACAATCTTCCAAGGATTACCCTTATGAGTAATTTTTTGATTTTGATATGAAAATAAAATTTAATTTATGTGAAAATTGCACTTTTATTTAAGGAGGTCCTTTCGCTCCAGTTGAGTCAAAAGAAGTGTAGTATCTAATATTTAATAAAATAAGTTAAAATACAAATGAAAAATAATAGAATTAAAAAATAAATAGTATGAAAGCCGTAAATGTTTGAAATAAAAACAATTATAAAAAAAATAATTAAATACAAAAGTTAGTTTGATTTATTCAAATCAGCTGATAATATCTCTTGTATGATTTGGCAATGCGTTGTATTAATACAGTTTATGTTTATATCCAAACAGAGCATTTATGTGATTTTTTAAAGTAAATTTCTTAGTAAATTCCTCGGTCAATGATATATTTTAGTGCAAAAAAAGAAATCTGCATGTTTCAAAAAGCTAATTTTTAGATTTTTTTATCTTTATAAGTTCAACTAAATAATAGTAGTATAATTCAACTTTCTCTTGAAGTCAAGATCACAATTTTCCATAAGACTCTGTGAAAATGTTTATATTTTCAAAAATTTGCTCGCTACTGTGTAATTGAAATTTCACCAAAGCATAGATAGAGAGTTAAACTATTTTAAAAAGTTAAGTTATAGTTCTAATCTAATATTTTTTATTTAACATTGGCGGCGAAAGGACCTCGCTTAAATGAGTATTTTAAACAAAGATTAAAAAATTCAAGAGTTGAAATTTTATTAAAATCACAAATAAATAATTAAAATTATTTATTGAAGACGAATAAATAATACAATAAAACTACGACGTTTCGATCGACGTATTATGCGTAACAAGTATGAGCATTGAGCATTGAGACATTGAGCATTACATGTTTTTAAAAACCACAAATTGAAAAATATTGATAAATCAATAATAATAAATAACAATTAATTCATGATATATGAAATTGTTAACAATTAATCCACATATCAAAATACTATAGTTTGCATAGTTTGATTTTTTTAAATTATAAAGGTATATTGCTTCCATTAACTAAATGAATTTATCAACACGATATTTTCAAAAATATTTTTACAATTATAAGTTACATTATCTGGGTGCTCATTCTTGAAGAGCGATTGCAGAATAAGTTGATCGAAACGTCGTAGTTTTATTGTATTATTTATTCGTGTTCAATAAATAATTATAATTAATTATATATGATTTCAATAAAATTTCAACTCTTAATAAAATTAATAACAAAAATAAAAGCTTCAATAGCTTCATTGCTGATTAAAGAATTTGATTTCGATTAAAATATTTAAAAAAAAAATCCTTTTACTCCCTTCATCAATTTTACAGAGCTCTACTCCCCAAAATCTTGAGCATGTCTTCTCCCCTAGCTCCTATATTTTAAAATATTTTTTTTTCTTTCTGGACTGTCTCACTCCCTTCTGTATTGCAGGGGCTATAAGGAAATTATTTACTGAATAGCTGATCTAAATGTTTACAAAAAACTTGTAAATTTCAAGTTTGTATCTAATTTAGTTTACGATCTTCAATGTTTTTACAAACGGTGAAAACAAAAATTTTTTACTTTATCCAGTGCGAAGCATGGGTAAATGTATTAAAATCGAGTCTCGCGGTAAGCGCGACTTCAAAGGGTCCTCAGGTAAAGACTACGGAACCCATGGTCTCAATTAAAGTCTCAAATTGTAGTATTCAATTAGGTTGAATTTTAGCACGTGACGGTTTTGCTAAAAATTACATGGGGTCTCGTCCAGAGGCCAAAAAGTGCGATTGGAAGGATGGGTGTGTGTAGGTTATAGTTTTTTCGTTCACGATTTTTTCCACACCGTTGCACTGATTGAAATGAAATTGAAAACCTATCATTATTTTAACAAAATGAAGCGCTGAATAGTTTTTGGTTCATATCGGCTCACAAACATTAGTTATTTCAGTACTTTTTTATTTTTTCTATATACTCGTATATTGAAAATGACTTAACCAATTTTGATGTAATTTAATATCCTAATTAAGTACCTTGGGACCACAAAAAAGGGTAAATAAAGTTTTTAGTAAAATTATATTTTAAAGTACTTTTCCCTTAAGTAAGATAGTACTTTTTTAAATTCTTTAAAATTTATTCATACGATCTGTTTAATATAGCTCATTTAACCTTGCTTAAGTAAGCATGGATAGGCTTCTCTCTGTGAAATGCTAAACATTTGGGAGGAAATTTTATAAGTAACCATAGCAACTGCGTTGTTTTTATCCGTTACCTTTGCTGAAGACATAGAGGAATAAAGTTAAAATCAAAAATAGCGATTGATTCTCATTTAATACTTGAGAAATAACTATTCTACATTGGATTTTTGAAGTTTCGATTATTATTGGTAACCATTGCTGAAGACATGGAGGAAGCTTGAGTTGTTTAAAATGAATTGTTGTCTTTTTGATTTTAAGTTGATTCTTCCACGTTTTCATTAGAGGTTGCCATTAATAGTCAAAACATTAAAAATGGAATGCAATAAGTCTATTCCTCTAGTATTAGATAAGAATCGATGGTTATTTTTGATTTTAAGTCGATTCCTCCTATGTCTTCAGCCATGTTTACCAATAATAACTGAAACGTCAAAATCCAATGTAGATTGGTTATTCCTCGAGATAGAGAATCCATTACTATTTTTGAATTTAAGTCAACATGGACTGCAATTATCAAATGTTATCTGATTAATAATTAAGGAATAAACATATTAATATTTCAAATGACTTTGGATAGAGTTTAGCAATAGAGTTTAGCAATCCGTTGCAGTTGATTTTTTCTGAATGTTAAAAAATGTTGCAGTTGATTTTATCTGATGTTAAAAAATGAGCTAAACGTTATCATTTAGCATTCTTTTACCATATATCTGATGAAGCAATCTCTATTAAAATAATATATTAACGATTCACATGGAAAGTTGAAGTAATAAAAAAATTTGCATCGAATGGACCTGTCTTGGAAGAGTGACTTTAATTAATAGTAACCGCTTTAGCGGGTGTGGATCCTGTCATGGATAGATCTCAGCTATTTAGGATAATCGGATTAGCATATGTATAACTAAAGCAGCGGTTACCGAACAATAGGAATTTCTCTTTGTCATGAGTACCTTTCATAAGCATCGAGGATTATTAAAAAATGTGCAAATAGAAATACAATCCCAAATAAGAATACAAGAAATTTTCGCAAAAATCCTCTACGTCACTTGGCGCTGAAACTTCAGATTTTATTTAAGAGCTAGTGAAGAAAAAATTTATGAATATAAATTTTATTTGTAAAAGTTTTTAATTCAGTTCTTGAAAATATTCATTTTAGAATCCAAAAAATAATAATTATCATATAATTTAGACGAGTCGCCTAAAGATGTCTTTTAAATCAGTCTCTGAGGACGACAGATCCTCTCGATTTAACAGACCAAAAGAATTCATAAATGAGAAAGGAATCGATTTTATTTTAACGATTTCATCTATCTTGAAGTTGATAGTACGTTTTTAATATAAGAAAATGGCATTTTGAATAAGAACTTTGTTGCTTAAAAGACATTTTATGAAAAGATTTAATTTCTTCTTTCCTAGAGCGAATCAACTAGAAATGCCAAAAAGTTTTATTTTTTTCTCATTACATATTCAATAAAATCTATTGAAATTTCATACCTCTGTGTGTTGTTTTCTTTCATCTTTTAAAGTGAATCATTTTTAATTGAAAAGTTTTTGTTTGTGAAATAAGAGATAGGGTTGAATTTTAATGGGTACAAAAACAAGCCAAATTAGACAATAAAATTAAGAATCTTAAAGCAAATCAAAATTAAAAGCCAGAAAAACATATAGAAGCAAAAACAAGTAAATTCAATGATAGAGTAAAAAACTTCTCTAAAGAAAAATTTGATAAAATAGAATAGAATTATTAGAAAAAGGTTTGAAACACTGCATGGAAACCCCAATTAATAGAAGCATTATGGAAGACATCACAGTCACCTTGCTGAAACAGAGCTATCTAAAAATAAAGAAGCAACATAAATAAAACTATTTGCGAGGAAATTCATTAGAGAAGGAAATTCAGAACACATTAAAAATAATAAAAATAAAAACAAAATTAACCAATGAACCCCAAATCGTAAAAATCACTCAAGCGAAAATAAAAGAAAATAAATTAGGCTATAGTTAAAAGCGACAAAGGAAATTCAGTTGTAATTTTAGATCAAAAAACATACACAGAAAAAACCGAACAATTCATAAAAGCTTTAAAATTCTTGAAATTAAAAACCCGGTCAATAAATTCCAGTAAAATCGTTAAAGAAAAAATAAAAGTTCAGAATTACTTTCAAAATTTTATCTTAGAACATTCATATTAAATATTATATTAATTATTTTATCTTAGAACATTCCTTATTAAATTAATTCAATTTCAACTCTTCTTAATTCTAATTAAACTTAGACTCAATCTCTAACTTTATAGCTAGCCTAATTTACCTCTATCGTATCATATTAATTCTTATTAATTTATATTTTAATTCCTTTTTTTATTAAGCCTAAGTAGTAATTAAGTATATAATATACCATTTCTTTCCCTACAGGTACAACCTAAATAATTAAGTGGTAGATAATTTTAAACTAACTATCGCTCGGCGAAACACCACTGCTCAAGTTATTAAAACTCAGTAAACTAGATTTCATCTATCTTTCTGAGATCAGACTTGTGATTCCGATTTCTTATTTCTTCTTTCTTTCTATTCAATAATTTACACCCCCTCGCTCATTCTACATCATGTCTACGTTGAGCATCCACTATTCCAATATTCGCGGTCTCTTTAGCAATAAAACTTCCGTTTTCCAGCATCTCGAAGACGAAAGACCCTCCATTTTGGCCCTCACTGAAACCCAAATTGACACAAACAAATCCGATACTCCAGATCTCAAATTCGGAAAATATATTCTACACCCCAAATTCCGCAGGTATAACGGCGTCTGTTGCTACGTTCGCGATAACATCCCCTGCGAACGACTTGGATTTTTAGAAAAAAAAGCTTACGACGCATTATGGCTTAAAATTAATACTAAGACCTCAAGTAGAATTCTCTGTACAATCTATAGATCTCCTAATGATAAAAAATTTAAAGAATTTTTCGACTATCTCGGCAATTGTGTGAATGTAATTCTTTCACGTTTTCCAAATTCTGAAGTCTCTTTCCTAGGTGACTTCAATGTACACAATAAGGACTGGTTGACATTCTCCAGGTCCAACACCCCTGAAGGCAACGCTGCTCACATATTTGCAACTTCATATGATTTAACCCAAATTATAGATCGCCCCACTAGGATTCCGGACAACACAAACGACACCCCATATCTACTCGACCTCTTTCTGTCATCTGCCCCTTCTCAATTCTCTTTTATTATCTCTGCACCTCTAGGTAACTCAGACCACAACTTAATTAAAATAAAATCACATATCAACTTAGTAAAACCCGCTCTACCCTGCCCAAAGCCCAGAGAAATAAGGCTTTTTCTTAAAGCCAACTGGGATGAAATGCGTAACTTCTTCAGCTCTTTCCCATGGAATGATTACTGCTTCAGAAACAAAAATGCCACCGAATGTGCCTCTGCATTCTCGGAAGTGATTCAAATGGGCATTGAGTTATATGTCCCTTTCAAACGGGTAATTGGAAAACAGGACTCCAAGCCCTGGTTCAATAAGTCTTGCTCCGAAGCAGTTAAACAAAAAAATCATGCTTTCTATAATTGGTCTTCGACACCATCAGAGGATAATCGCGTTCTCCTCACTAAAGCCCGCGCCCACTGTAAAAAAACAATCGATAATGCGATGAAGTCCTTCATTCAGAAAAAAGCTGACAGGCTAGCAGCTTGCCCCAGCAATTCAAACCAATTCTGGTCCCTTGATAAGTATGTAAAAAGAAATTTTACAAACTCATCATTTCCACCTCTCAATCTCTCCGACAACTCGATAGCCATTGACGCCCCCGACAAAGCCGAAGCTTTTGCCTCATATTTCGCGTCCAACTCAAACCTGGACGACAAAGGGCTTGAACCACCCACATACCCCCCAGTACTAATATAATGTCAGATACTGTTTTCAGGATACCAGCAATTCTAAAGATCATCCAGAATCTAAAGAACAAATCTTCTGCTGGCCCCGACGATATCCCTGCCATTCTCATTAAAAAATGTGCCCCTGAACTTGCTCCTATACTATCCAAATTATACAATCTCTCCTATAACTCTGGAATATTTCCGGAAGCCTGGAAACTAGCCAGAATCCAACCAATTAAGAAAAAAGGCGATTCTTCCAACATAAAAAACTATCGACCCATAGCAATCACTTCTGTCTTATCCAAAATTATGGAAAAGGCCATCAACGAGCAAGTTCTACGACACTTAGAGTCAAATAAATTTATCCACGATAGGCAATACGGCTTCAGGCAATCCCGGTCGACAGGTGACATCCTAGCATATGTAACTCATATCTGGAACAAAACCTTGGAGGCCGGGAATGAGACCCTCGCGGTAGCTTTAGACATTTCAAAAGCCTTCGATATGGTCTGGCACAAAAATCTTCTTGCCAAATTGACCTCCGTCGGCCTTGCACCGAAACTCTGTAAGTTGCTCGAAAGTTTTCTTTCAGACCGTAGTATTAAGGTTGTCATCGATGGAATATCATCTTCCCCCTTCCACACCAACGCTGGAGTTCCTCAGGGATCGGTTATCTCCCCTACGCTTTTTCTTATCTATATCAACGACCTTCTAAACTTGCCCTCCAATCCGGTACATTGTTACGCAGATGACAGCACCCTACATAACGCCCCTGCATCGCATAAAAACCGTGCAGACATTGCCTCTTCAATTAATTTAGACTTATGCAAACTTAAAAACTGGGGATCCCAAAACTTAGTTAACTTCAATGCAGGGAAAACTCAGTGTTGCCTTATTTCTAGGCGCGTCGACAGAAACCTCCCAAATATATCATTCGACTCAAACTCACTAGAATTCAGGGATAAAATTTCAATGCTAGGCGTAACTCTAGGGTCTGACCTTTCATGGAATGACCATATCTCAACCACTGCTAAAGCTGCAGCGCGCAAGCTTGGTCTCCTATTTAGGTCTAGACGCTGTTATACTCCCAGTCAACTCCTTATGCTGTATAAGGCTCAAATTCGTCCCTGTCTCGAATATGGCTCTCATCTGTGGAGGGGTGCCTCCAAGCATTCTCTTGCCACACTGGATGCAATTCAGAAGCGAGCAATTAAACTAATAGGAGAACCGGCTCTAACCAACTCACTCGACTCCCTGGCTCACCGAAGAACCGTTTCTGCCCTTTCCCTGTACTACAGATACTATCACGGTGTCTGTTCAGTCGAGCTGAAATCAATTATCCCCCCTAATGCCCTCTTTACGCGAAACACGCGGTTTTCTAACGCTCAGCACCCCTTCGCTGTCAAATTGGATAAAATTCGAACAAGCGCTTTCGCCAACTCTTTTATCCCTTTGACCTCCAGAGACTGGAACTCGCTCCCTGCCACCATCTTTCCCGCGACCTATAACCTTCAGCTATTTAAGACCCGTATCCACAGATACCTTCGACCCCCGCCCAACCCATAAAATTCTTTCTTCTTCTTTTCACGATGGAGGGGCCAACCCAGGCCTTTAGGGGTTGCACCTTTTTTGGTGTAACTCCTTCTCTCATCATTATCACCAAAAAAAAAAAAAAAAAAAAAAAAAGAAAAATACATTCTAACAGAAGAAATCCATTATGCCCAAGGTTATATGGACTTCCCAAAATACACAAGTCAGAGGAATTGGAAAAGATTCCATCAGACCCGTCGTTAGTTATATAAACTCATCAATATTGAAACTTGCAAAAAAACTAAGCAGCATTTTCGAGAAAGAACAAAATTCAAAGCTGAACATTCATCAGAAACTCAATCGAACTTATAGACAAAATTAAAGATATTAAAATTCCTAATAATGCGAAGCTTCTATCGCTATAGATATCACGAGTCTTTTCACTAATATACCGCCAAACGAAACAAAACAGTTAGTAGACAAAATTATTTTCAGGTCAGTTGGCCTAAACAACCTGGAAAAAATGGATCTAAGCAGTATGGATCCACACATGTATCAACCACAATTTCTTTCAATTTGGGAACAAATTTTATGAACAAAAGGGAAGGATTACCAATAGGATCTCCATTGTCCCTGTTATTAGCAGAAATATTCTTAAATGATTTTGAAAATAAATTCCTTGACAATGAAAAATATTCAAAAAACATTATATACTATTATCGATACGTAGATGATATAATTTTACTATGGGAGGAACAAATAGACAATTAGCACACATTTATCAGAATATATAAATAATCATTCATGAGAAAATTGAATTCACAGTAAGAAAAAAAAAGAGAAAATAGTAAATTTTTTGAGATTTAAAAATAAATATCTCCGGAAATAAGCACACCTTTGAAATTTATAGAAAACCCACAGCTACTGACATTGTAATACATGAAAATTCTTGTGACCAATATCACATAAACATGCAGCCTTCCATTCAATGATACATAGAACTAATAAATATACCTTTATCAGAAAAAGCATATTCACAGAATTAGAGACAATTAAAGAAATCGCGGTAAATAATGGGTACGAAGCAAGCCTTATAGACCAAATGTTAAATAAAAAAATTGAAAAATTAACCCTGGAATCAGTATATTCACAAAAGAATGAAAAAGAAAAAGAAAATCCTAGAATAGTTCTTCCATATTATGGACAAATTTCGGAAAAATTAAAACAAAAAATGAAAAAATTAGGGTTCAAAACAGTATTCAAAACTCCAATTACTCTAGGAAAAGATTTAGGTTCAAATAAAAAAGACAAATTACCAAATATAGAAAAAGAAGGGGTTTATAGTTTGAAATGCAAAGATTGCGAAGCAATATATGTGGGAAAAACCGAGAGAAATCTGAAAATTCGACTAAATGAACACATAAGAGATTATAAAAATAAAAAGTACGAAAATTCTTTTGCAGAACATTTAAATTCAAACAATCACTCCTTCCCAGAAGGTATTAGATTAATAAAAGGAGAAAAGAACCCGAAATTGATTAGCGCAATCGAATCTTTAGAAATTTTGAAGTCATTCAATAGAAATTCAGAACTCTGTTTAAACAATCAAATTGAATTATCCAATAGTAATCTACTTAAGATGTTTGCTAACAAAAGATAAAAGGGAAAAAAAGGAAAAAATTCCTCCTTTCTAAGAAGAAAGGAGAAAGGGAAACATATTGTTATATTTGAATGTGAGCCCAGATAGAGTGTCTTTATTAGTTCCTAGCCCTCCAGCAGTGACGAAAGAACACCAAGTTTTCAATATCCATATGATATTGACTCCATGAAAAACATTTATAATTGAAGAAAGACTGATGATGAAGACCAAGTCTTCGAAACTATAGTCTCAAACAAATAAATAATATATATACAGATATATCATCTTGAGATATATGTGTATATGTTTGTTTGCATCAGGCAGAGGACAACCTCTTTGTTTCTCTTTTTGAATCATTTTTATTAGGATATTTGCATTTTAAAGGGTAGTTTATTTAAAACCTAATTAAAAAAACGCTAATAATTACTTTGAATTATTTTTTTAAGATTATGAAATTAATAGATATTATAAAAAATGCTTATTAATAATTAGATTTAATTTTGAACAAAATCGGTTAAATACTTTTTGAGAAAATGGCCAAAAACCCCGAAAACCGTCTAAAAAACGATAATTCAAAAAGAACCAAAGAAATTGTGTCCTCAATTAATAGCCTGTGAAAATAGTTGAAATCACATAAAAATTGTAGCTCATATGCTATAAGATAAGAAATTAAAATTTACAATTTAAATGTTTTCTTTTCACTGAAATCGAAAATCATATTAAAATATTAATAGAATGATTATTTTGGAGGTGAGTCGAATTTTTTTGTAAAGCGAAAATTAAAAAAATATATTTCATCATAAGGTGTGTTGCGAGGTTGCAACTCCATTATCTCCATTGATTCCGCCTCGATCAGATGCAAGTAACCCAAATAGAATTGGCTAGAATGTAATGATTTTCCTTTCTTTATAGATCGATAATAATAAGAAGATAAAAAATTGCTAAATTTTAAAATCTTCATTAGAGCATATCAGCAGCATATTTTTTTTAGTCTTCACTTGGCTAAAGTTGAATATTATATCGTTACGGTATATATTACTACAAAATGCTACTTTGAATTAATTTCTTTTGAATTGTCAATTTATTGATATTCACATTGGAAGATGGAAACCAAATCCCAGTATTAATATATTTTTAGAATCGCTTAAATGAAATAAAAGTTTTTTCTAAAACTAACTAGATTGTGGATATTCAATGAGGATATCCATAAGAATATCTGACGTTTCGTTACCTATTTTTTGAAGCCTTTTTCAATGATATGTAAGATGTCTATTGATAGGACTTTTCAAGTTTCCTTGGAAGATGCAACTTATATAGCAGTAGTAATATATTTTTGTAATAGCTTGAATGAAAGAAAGGTTTTGGCTAAAATTACCTAGATTGTAAACTTTCAAAGAGGATAGCCATCAGAATCCAGGACGTTTTGTTACCTATTTTTGAAACCCTTTTCAAGTGATATGGAAGAAGTCTATTGAGAGGCTTTTTCGAGTTTACAGTGATTTATTGGGAAATCAGCTAGGCTTGACAAATTAGAATGTAATGTCTACACATAGGTGAAATCTCTATTTTGATCTATTAACTTCTGAGCTAGCACTATGGCAACTCTACTTTATGCACGTGGTAAAGAAATCTAGTGTATGTTGAAGAGGCAAAAGTCTTCATATGATCTTTCGGAAATCTTCAGGAAATTCCATCAACAAACATGTTTTTCTTTGTAAAACGATGACCATCACTTTTTAAATTTGAACATGTCCCCAGGTTGCAGTTATCTGACTTACAGGATCATTTTTTGTACAATTTTTGCTTGGAAATCACATTCATGAAGCAAAACCTATTTTAACAAATTAATGATCATTTTTTTCAAAACATTTTGAAATCAGTAAAGACTGGCAAAAATATGATCTGGGCAATTAGGAAATTTCATTCCGAAGAATACCAGACTGCATTTATATATAGGCGTTGGAACCAAATATTCAATATAAGGCCATGTATTTTATTTTTAAACAAATTTAAAAAACAAACAAAAAAAAATACATGTCAGAGAGATAACATCTCAAGTCTGTCCGCACCGTGGTGTAATGGTCAGAGTAACTGACTGGCAACCCGGAGGTCTCGGGTTCAATTCCCGGCTATACCCAGACATTTTTTCTGTAAGTATAGGGTCTGGTAATAAAAATTAAGTGGGAGATAAATTTAACCCAATTTATCGCGCGGAGAATTTACCACTGCTCGAAGTCCCTAAAACCTTAGTAAATTGGATATTGAATTGTATCTAAGTTTCTGAGATTGGCTCGTGATCCCGGCTTCTTTTCCTTCTGCTCTGTTCTTTTCACGATGGAGGGGCCAGCCCATACAGGCCTTTGAGGGATTCACCTTCTGGTGTATCTCCTTCTCACATCAATATCATTAAAAAAAAAAAAAAAAAAAAAAAAAAGGGTACGGTTAGCAAGTTTGATTGTTTGATATTTGGGTTCAACTTCTGAAAGGATTTGCTCAATCGACACGAGATTAAATATATCTAACAACATCCTTGATACGACCTGATATAACCTTTAAATTCTTAAAATCTATTTCTTTTATAAATAATTATTGTGGCTCTTTCATAGCCGCCCGCGATAAATGAATTTCAGAAAATGACTAAATTTTTTCAAAATTTTAAAAACTTATTTGTTTTTAATTGAATATCTAATCGATGCTTGCTTTCTTCAGCCATCCGAAAATAGATGTAAATAGCTGTTTAGTTTCTGGCCCAAATTATTATTAATATTATGTAAAAATCTCATTTGCACTCATATTAACGATAACCTTACAGAACATAATTAATGTAAGTGGTCTATTTTAAGATTTATTAAGCCAAACAATGTATTACCAATCACATTCGCAGTAAATACAAAATACCTTGGTTATAAATGGCATGACACCATGACAGTTTTTTCTGAACCTGCCTTTACCATGAATTTCACCCCAAACACTTTAGTCTCGTCAGTTGCTCTACAAATCCTGACGGCAATCCTTCAAACATCTTAGTGAGCCAATCAATTTTCAAGTCAAGTTTTTGTAAGCAGTATCCCGTTCGCCTACATTTCCATGGATTCTCATAAGGTGTGTTTTGTTTTAAAGTGGAGTCGCCTCTTACGACAAGCAGGGGATACTATGGACCAATTCTAACCCCGGTCTACAGGGGTGAATAGATATAGTGGTAAGGTAAAAATTAGTGCAAGACACTAGGCGAGGGACAAGAGTAAGTAGCAAAGTTATTGACTAATAAGAAAAGTCAATGAGGTTTTCTCTGCTTGATGTAAATAAACTTATACTAGTATATATAAATTTATTTGTTAGAGACTATAGTTTTTAAGGCTTAACCTTTATCATCATCAGCCATTTAAATTAGAAATATTCTGTTATTTCTCGTGAGTTCAAATACCCGAGTGGATTTAGACAAATTCGTTTTGTTGTAATAGTAAAAATAACTGGACACTTCACAAACGAATATACATACATATATGCACACACACAAACACACGCACGCAAATACACATATATATATATACAATATGATATATTCATTCTTTTATTCGCACGTTCTGGGCGCTCGCCCCGGCCACTCTATCCGAGCTAAGCGTCAGATTTTAAAAGCGTAACACGAGTGGTGCGTGCGCACTGTCCCCCGCCTCAGTAGGCGTGGTCTGATGTCACACTTTGGTCTCCTGTCAGGGCAGCCACTTGTTGGAATATTTCAATATCCGTTGCGATCAGCTGTTTCGTTTAACCTTTCTGCTGATTACAAATAAATCGTGTAAATTGTAGTTTTTATGAGACTTGCAAGATGGACAAACTCTAGTTCTGATAGCTATTTATATATCTCCTGGACATAGCGTTAAAGATATAATAAATTTCATTGCAAGATCACTAATGATTTATTCAGAATATGGATCAAAATTTACGGGAAGTAATGAACATACTATGCCAATTATTTTAGGTGGAGATTTTAATTGCAATTTTAAGGATGAGAAATCTAAGCCATTGGTTGATTTCCTTACAGACAAATTTAATTTAAAGATGAATAATGATCCAAACTCTGCGACAACTAAAACAGGAACAACTATAGATGCAATATTTACAAGATTCATTGAAAAAATTCAATCAAAAACTTTTCTATCATATTTTAGTTACCATCATCCAATAGTTACTTTCGTACCATATAACAATGAGAATAGTGGTGTACAAATAACTTAAAGTACTTATGATGAACATACAGATAATAATGCTTTTTTGAATTATTCGATAATTTTATGTTTAAACTTTGTACATATAATACATTATATATGAATGCAATAAATTTTATTATGCAAAAATTGCAGGATTCAAATTATTTTCTTATTTGTATTACTTGAAGGATAAAAAAAAGTGCCGTCTAGGGACGCCCGAAAGAAGCGAAGCTTTATAATATAAAGCGAAGGAACTAAGCGTTCAAAAAAATTAAGACTTGAGAAAAGAAAAAGCCTTGAGGGATGATTTCATCCCTCAAGGCTTTCTTTCTCAAGTCTTAATTTTTTGAACGCTTAGTTCCTTCGCTTTTTATTATAAAGCTTCGCTTCTTTCGGGCATCCTAGACGGCACTTTTTCAAATTTTTATAGAGGTATGTTTATTGCATCGAGCAGAGGACAAGTTCATTGATTTCTCCTTATGAATCAACAACTCGGCTACTCTCGGCATACTAAATATTTTTCACTGACTAATGCTTTTATTGTAAGGAGAGTGAAATACGAGGTGGCTGTGTAATTTATCTAATTTTTACAGTGAAAAGAAATAAAAGAATAAAATTGCAACAATAAAATATTTTTTTGAGTTGTGCAATCAAGTTTAGGAGGTCCAATTTCAGAGGAAATCTTAGTAGCTCTTATAATCTCAATGTATTTTTGCAATTTTATGTTTTTTTGAGTTAAGGTATACGAAATTTCAAACAAAAGCACAAATATTTGAAAAATTATTTTTTGATTCAGGAAAGCTTAAGATGTTTAGTTGTTTCTTTACCATACTATATAATATAGTAAAATAGAAAAAAAAATATTATAGACCAATGATGAATTAATTAAATCTTTTATTAATTCAAGTTCTAATTTAATGAATAAACAGATGGCTAGGTAATAGTCTGGTAAATATAAATGTGAATGGAAAATAAATATTTGTAGAATTGTTGACTTAGAGAATTAATAGATAGGTGGGAAATTAAAATTAGCCTACAAATTCGAAATTGATTCCTCCAACTATCGAGTTGAAATTCACAATGATAATCGCATTCTCAAGGTCCGATTGAGAATTAATTTAATAATTTTTCCCGTTAAAATTGAATATAGCTATTTTATCCGCATCGGTCCTAGGGGTCCTATCTTTATCAGTGCTTTATATTAACATTAAATAAATAACTATTTTTCATTGCAATTAAGCCATGATCATTCAAAATTTATAATCCATTGACAAATTATTTAATCAATAAAATTATTGTAAATACTATCGTAAAATGTTTAGTAGAATACTGAGCGTTTCGTGAATATTATTTTATTTATAAATCATGAAAGTAAAGACCATGATACTTTTAAATTAAGTTTATATTTATTTCTCTTTAATTTTCTCTAATTTATAATCAGAAACTAGGCGTAACATGTAGTAAAAATATTTATAAAATAGGGAAAACGCGGAGACATTTATTCAATATTAAATTATTATTTTTTATTCGTACAAATATTACTTTTTTATTATTAAAGTCCTTAGCAACCATATACAATTTATTTTATTTTATTGTTTTTTTTTAATTTGAATGGATTTTTTATATTCAAAAAGATACAAAGATATTATAAATGTAATTTTGCCGATATTAGCAGAGGTGTTTAATTTATAAATAAAGATACATCTTCTTCTAAATATAAATAATTTAAATATTATTGAAATGGTAATGTCCGTTGAAAGCTATTAAAACAATAGCTTCAATGTGTTACGAATTAAAAATTGGCCAAGGTGTTGATCAAGAGCAAAAAAGGACCGAAACATTATATATATATATTTGTTCACCTTCCGAAGACATAAAATTGAATTCTTTATTAAAGTCCATATCTTCAATATTATTTAATTAATCAAGTATGTTAGCAGGTATTTGGACGGGAAAGTAGCAAATCAAAAAATTCTCATCGATTTACGTGACGTTTCTCAAATTTTATTTCGGCTTCAACAGGCGTCTAAATGATTATAATTAATTGTAAGATATAATAGATATGCACATATTTCTGAATTAACTCAATTGTATCTGATTCTTTTTATTTAAGGGAATGTTATAATAATCTTGTCATTTGAATCTTTTTTTATATAAATTAAATATTTGTTCCGCCCTTAAAAAGAATCAATTACAATTGAATTGATTCAGAAATATGTTCATATCCATTATATCTTAAAATTAATTATAATCATTGAGACGCCTGATGAAGTCAAAATAAAATTGGCGAAACGTCACGTAAATCAATGAGAATTTTTTGATTTGCTACTTTCCTGTCAAATACCTGCCAACATACTTGATTAATTACTTTTTTTATTATTTATCATTATATTACTTTTTGTTAAATAAATAGCTTTTTTGAAAAATAAAACTTGCTTTTTAATATTAAAATAAATTTTACTTTGAGAAAGTGGTGTAGGTTTTAGGTGAAACAGGATATTAATTATTAAAGTAAATTCACTGTGAAACTACACACCCTTTACTTTAATAATTAAAATTAATGCCGACCTGGTCTTAGGCTTAAGAAATATAAAATAATACCGAATGTTCTATTATATATCGTCACCCCATTGCAAGAACTAGGTAACATGATTTTTCAAGTTCTTATGAAATGGTCGAAAAACGTTTTAACTTTTCCCTGTCATGCCTTTTTAAAGTGCTTATCTGAATAAAATGCTTAATATAACTACACATTATTATTGCCACAGTTAAGAATAACAATTCTTATGTATTTTAGCTATGGAATAGCCACCAGGTATCTCAAAAATGAAATTTTGAGTTACCTAGTTCTTGCAAAGGGGTGACGATATACTAGTATTATAACTATTAATAAAATACTTAATACTTACTTATTTACTTTTACTTTAGAAACTAATGTAATATATTTTTATCCCCATTTGGTAGAGTTGGTCTGGCTTAGTGTTTGAATTGGTTTTTAACATAAATTTACAATTTATATTTATTTTTAATAAAATATCTATTCTCAGTTAAGTAATTTTTATTCAATTATTGTACTTTTTATCTCTTATCTCTTTCATACCACTAAAGATAGAATAAAGGTTATATATATTTTTGTATTAGTTTGTTAGTATAGTGTGTTTCCCAACCCATAGAAATGTTTAACTAAACAGTGCAGACCCCTGCTACCTGGCACATAAGATTTAAATTTCGCGACTCCGTTGGGTTCCTAGGTTGGGTTCCAATGTGAATCAATACGTTATATTATAGATTTTCTAAAAACGAGAGGGTTCCGGGACCCAATCTAACAGAAAAGCAGATCCGTAAGGGGGTAATTCCACACAACTCTTATCGATTTTATTCCCCTGGAAAGCAGCAACGTGATATGAAAAGGGATATAAAATACCCAGGGAGCGGTTTTCGCAACCCTCTTGTACGATTTTATTCTCCGGGCAAATAACAACAAGTGGGAACACGGGGGGTAGAACTGTCAGTAGGTGGTTTTGCTAAACCTCTTGTTCGATTTCACTCTCCGGGTAAATGGAAACAAGTGGGAACATGGGGGGTAGAACTGCCAGGGGTGGTTTAGGCAACCTTCCTGTTAGATTCCGTTCTCCTGTTAACAAGCAACCGACTTACCATGCGTGGAACTGAGCCAGGACCGACAGGAGTATTGATAGATAGTTTGTTCCATTAAACATGACCGATCAGGGAATGGAGAACCAAAGGGGATCATTTCCTCCACTACTCAATTTTCACTCCCCTATTTTCTTAACATAAATAATTCCTATCTTGCCATTGAGCCATTCCATTGATAGCAGTAATCAAATAAAAAGGATAAAGTTTCTTTCAATAATAATTATAACTTAAAATTGAAATAGTATTTTAATATACTAGTACTATGTATATAATATATATATATATAGATATAGATATATAGTTACATTTAAAAAAATATATTGTATTATACAATTAGATATTATGAGATAAAATGGTAATTATTTTATTTTACTTTATCCAATGCGAAGCATGGGGGAAAGTATTGTAATCGGTCTGGCGGCTAAGCGCGACTTCAAAGGGTCCTCAGGTAAAAACTACGGAACCCATGGACTCAATTAAGGTCACAAATTGAAGTATTCAATGAAATTGAATTTTAGCACGTGACGGTTTTGCCAAAAATTACCTGGAATCTCGTCGAGAAGCCAAAAAGTACCATTTTTTTGGAAGTGCGTGGGGATGGATGTATGTATGTGTGTTATCGTTTTTTTCGTCCACGATTTTTCCACACCGTTGCACTGATTAAATTGAAATTGAAAAACTACCATTAATTTAACAAAATGAAGCGCTGATTAGTTTTTGGTACATATCGGTCCACAAACATTAGTACTTTATTTCAGTACTTTTTTAGTTTTTCTAAATATCTTGAAAATGACTTAACCAATTTTGATGAAATTTAATATCCTAATTAAGTACCTTGGGGACCACAAAAAAGGTTAAATAAAGTTTTTAGTAAAATCATATTTTAAAGTACTTTACTCTAGAATAAAATAGTACTTTTTTTTAATTTTTTATTTTAAATTCTTTAAAATTTATTCATTTAATCGTTTTAAGATAGCTCATTTAACCTAATTTAAGAATTTTACTTATGGAAAGTGGTGTAGGTTTTAGGTGAAACATGATGTTAGTTAATAGAGTAAAGGGTGTGTAGTTTCACAGTGAATGAAATAAAACTCAAAGAGGTTTATACAAACTCAATATATTTCGGATTGTTGGTCCATCATCAGGAGTTTACAGGTTGAAAACTAATAATAATTGAACGAGTGGTCGCCGTTGGCGACCACTCGTTCAATTATTATTAGTTTTTAACCTAGTAAACTCCTGATGATGGACTAATAATCCGAAATCATATTGGTTTATATAAACCTCTTTGATTTCATTCATTGTAAACTACACCTTTACTCTATTAACTAACTTAAGAATGGTTAGGCTTCTCGCTGTGAAATAGTAAAAATTTGGGAGGACATTTTATAAGTAACCATAGCAACCGCGTTGTTTTCTTATCCGTTACCATTGCTAAAGACATGGAGGAATCGACTTAAAATCAAAAATAGCTATTTATTCTCATCTAGTACTTGAGGAATAACCATTCTATATTGGATTTTTGACGCTTCGATTATTATTGGTAACCATTGATGAAGACATGGAGGATTCGACTTAAAATCAATAATAACGATCGATTCTTATCTAATACTAGAGGAATAACCTTATTGCATTCCATTTTTAATGTTTTGACTATTAATGGTAACCTCTACTGAAAACGTAGAAGAATCGACTTAAAATCAAAAAGACTAAATTCTTTTATGGAAAACAACTCAAGTTGGAGTTGTTTGCAATAAGATTATTCCTCTAGTATTAGATAAGAATCGATCGTTATTTTTGATTTTAAGTCAATTCCTCCATGTCTTCAGCAATGGTTAGTTAATAAGAATAATCGAAGCGTCAAAAATCTAATGTAGAATGGTCATTCCTGGACTGTTAAATGAGAATCGATCATTATTTTTGAATTAAAGTTAACATGAACTGCAAATAGCAAGCGATATCTGATTAATAATAAAAGAATAAACATATTAATATTTCAAATGAATTTGGATAAAGTTTAGCAACGATCCGTTGCAGTTTATTTTATAATTATATATTTGGAGCTAGATGTCACTGATTGTCAAAAGAGGCGTTGGAGGAGAATTTATAAACTTGGAGGTGGAATATTTTCTCCCCCCTGCCGTTAGAGAGAGGGTAGTTTCAAGTAACTTTGAATAATCTATATTAATTTACACATGTATAGCATTCGTATTTGAAATTGAAAATAATTTGGCAACGGTGTATACTGAAAATTATTGGCAACGTTGGGATTAGTGTTATATGATTTATTGACAGATAAAAATAATATTATAATTTTGCAACGAATTTTTCTCTGGATAGAGACGGACTGGTAGAAATTTTAATTGAATGTAATGGAAGGCAGCCCAGAGGTAGTGAGGAAAGAAAAAATTAACACATATAAAATAAGGTGTAATTTATTGGAATCCTTCCTCCTCTCCTTTCAAACCGACGTTTCGGAGGATTTTTCCCCTCCTTCTTCAGGGTCTATAAACGAATATTACAAAATTATAAAAACGGGGTTGGTCATCATTCATTTCAACAATAAAATAATACAATTATAAATACAATGTAAACAGCCAGATTATCATTAGAAAAAAATATATAATTTACTCACTTCAAAGGGTCAATGAATGAAACAAATAAAATGTTTCCTTCTTCTCTCCACAGTAGTGTTCAAAAACTTTCTTCATTTTTAACAAAGGCATAGAAAAACAATTTTTTTCCTCCTTATCTTAATTAAATAGCTAAATGGCTTTTGAATCTAACATATATAGACCAAACCCGTTCCATGACAGAGTGCGTACTGGGATTAGTTATTAACATATTCTCAAATAATATGGTTGGTTCATATAACCCAATATACAAAATATACAAATAGCAACAATTTCACAATCGACACCTCATTCGTTCATTGATCAATTCACTTATTCAATTTTTTTGAAGCGAAGCTTTTATTCGGACGTTCTGGGGGCTCGCCGCCCCGGCCACTCTATCCGAGCTAACCGTCAGATTTTAAAAGCGTAACACGAGTGGTGCGTGCGCACTGTCCCCCAACCTCAGTAGGCGTGGTCTGATGTCACACTTTGGTCAGACGAGGCATGGCTTTCGTCACTTTTAATGTTCAAAGTATCAGAGCACATGCCATGGATCTTACAGATTCTATAATCAGCAATAGTAATATTTTACTCTTATCTGAAACAAGAATGTTGAACAATGAAACGATAAGTGTCCCGAATTTTAATTGTGTAGCTCAGTTCCAAAGACAGAATTATAGGTCTGGAGGAGTTGCTATTTTACAACATCAAAACGATAATACAAACTTCATTACACGTAATATGTCTTTACAATTCAGAAGGAACGAACTGAATGAAGTTCATGCAGAATTTTCAGATATTGGAGAGATATGTTCTTCTCATTTAGCAATGCAAGATGGACAAACTCTAGTTCTGATAGCAATTTATATATCTCCTGGACATAGCGTTAAAGATATAATAAATTTCATTGCAAGATCACTAATGATTTATTCAGAATATGGATCAAAATTTACGGGAAGTAATGAACATACTATGCCAATTATTTTAGGTGGAGATTTTAATTGCAATTTTAAGGATGAGAAATCTAAGCCATTGGTTGATTTCCTTACAGACAAATTTAATTTAAAGATGAATAATGATCCAAACTCTGCGACAACTAAAACAGGAACAACTATAGATGCAATATTTACAAGATTCATTGAAAAAATTCAATCAAAAACTTTTCTATCATATTTTAGTTACCATCATCCAATAGTTACTTTCGTACCATATAACAATGAGAATAGTGGTGTACAAATAACTAAAGTACTTATGATGAACATACAGATAATAATGCTTTGTGAATTATTCGATAATTTTATGTTTAAACTTTGTACATATAATACATTATATATGAATGCAATAAATTTTATTATGCAAAAATTGCAGGATTCAAATTATTTTCTTATTTGTATTACTTGAAGGATAAAAAAAAGTGCCGTCTAGGGACGGCCGAAAAAAGCGAAGCTTTATAATATAAAGCGAAGGAACTAAGCGTTCAAAAAAATTAAGACTTGAGAAAAGAAAAGCCTTGAGGGATGAAAAAAATAAAGACTTGAGAAAATAAAAAAAATAAAACTGATAACTTGGGAAAATAAAAAAATGAATACATTAAAAATAAAAGACGCGCCCAAAAACGCAAGGCTACAGCGGAGCTCTCTTCACGATTAGAACAAAAAAAATAGGAGAGCTCCCCTGTAGCCTTGCGTTTTTGGGCGCGTCTTTTATTTTTAATGTATTCATTTTTTATTTTCCCAAGTTATCAGTTTTATTTTTTTTATTTTCTCAAGTCTTTATTTTTTTCATCCCTCAAGACTTTCTTTCTCAAGTCTTAATTTTTTTGAACGCTTAGTTCTTTCGCTTTATATTATAAAGCTTCGCTTCTTTCGAGCGTCCTAGACGGCACTTTTTTATATACACAAATATACACCATACATTCACAATTCATACAAATATACATCATACATCTATACTTCATTCGTTCATTGATCAATTTACTTATTACAATCTTTACATATATATACAAATATACAATTTTTTTTTTTTTTTATAACATATACAATACAATATACAAATGCACAGATAGCGAAATTCCATTATTTACAACTCATTCATTCATTGATCAATTTCAATCCATTCACAATTCCGTCATAGCATATATTCAGATCCAACACGTCCGATCTATCATTTAAGGCACGATGTGAGAGATTTTTTATGCATTTTTATAGACCCTGAAGAAGGAGGGAAAAATCCTCCGAAACGTCGGTTTGAAAGGAAAGGAGGAAGGATTCCAATAAATTACACCTTATTTTATATGTGTTAATTTTTTCTTTCCTCACTACCTCTGGGCTGCCTTCCATTACATTCAATTATAATATTGTATTATGTTGGGGAATAAGTTCGTTCGGTTTTTTTTCAAAGAAGATTATTTAAAGGATTTGTTTGTTGTTGAGCAAAGGGTTTGTATTCATTAGACAGTGCCTTTTCTGATCTACGGGACTGTGTTATTTGTTTTTTCGAATATTTTTAGTTTTTCCTATTTTCCACGCTTAGAATTGGAATACCCAGGTGGCAAAAATCAGCATTTTCGACACTTACTTTTCTTCGCTTTTCATCGCAGTCAAAAAGCAGCTGAAGCCGCTCGTGACATATGCAACGTGTATGGAGAAGGTCTCATAGGGAGAGCGCAGCACAGAAATGGTTTGCGAAGTTCAAAAAAGGGCGACTTTGACCTCGAAGACATGCCTCTCAGCGGACGACCTGCAGAATTCGATGAGGAGCATCTCAAGGCACTTTTGAAGGAAGATGGTCTCCAAACAAGTCGTGAATTGACCGAAAAAATGAACTGCGATCATAAGACGATCCTTAATCATTTTCACTCAATGGGATTTGCCGAAAAACTCGGAGCCTGGGTGCCTCACAAGCTTAACGAAGTCAACAAAGAAAATCGTCTTCAAATCGCTGCTCAACACCTTGCTCGCCATCGAGCAACACGCGGCCATAAACAGCGCTTTTTGTACCAAATCGTCACGGGGGATGAGAAATGGTGCCTGTACGTCAATATGAAACAAAGAAAGGAGTGGGTGGCCCCAGGAGACACGCCGACGCCAAGAGTCAAGCAAGATCTCCACCCGAAAAAGACCATGATCTGCGTTTGGTGGGACTGGGAAAGCATGATACACTGGGAAATGGTTGAAAGGAACGCAACGGTCAACAAGGAGCTCTACATTGCCCAACTACGCCGCGTAAATGAGGCTATGCGACTGAAAAGACCTGACCGACAGGCCAAGTCATCTTGCTCCACGACAACGCCCATGTTGCACAAGTCGTCAAAACCGCACTCCAAGAGCTCGAATGGGAGGTTCATCAACATCCACCGTACTCTCCGGACCTTGCGCCAACAGATTATCACCTTTTCCGCTCCTTGTCGAATCAAATGAGGGGTGTTACCTTCGACGGCGAAGAGGACCTCAAAAACTGGCTCAACAACTTCTTCGACACCAGACCGGGCGATTTTTGGCGGAACGGCATCAACAAATTGGTCGAGAGGTGGGAGGAGGTTGTAAAGAGTAATGGCGAATACATAATTGATTAATTTATTGTTATAATTATTATTTTTTGTTTAAAGAAAGCTCTTTGAAAAAAACCGAACGAACTTATTCCCCAACCCAATATATATAAATTCCATTTTTTCTTACATTATTTTAAAATTTTTGTTTATCTATACCAATAATACATCTATGTCATGTATGCTGAGAAAATTAGCGTTTTTGGTTAAAAACTAAAATTACTTGGAAGAGAATTCTAAAGAAATGATTAAAGATTGTTCAGAGTATTGTTAAATAATACCATAAATAAATAAATATATGTTAGAAATTTTAAGAAAATCTACTATATAAAAGTAGATCGAAATTCGAATACTAGATTCTACCTAGACAAACTTATAAACAGACAAAGAAAATTCAACTTAAATAAAAACAAAAGCTCAGTTTTTGAATTATGGTCTATTATTTTTAGCCGAAATTTTTTTTAATTTAATTATAGAGTCCTGAAGAAAACAAGCTTAACGAGGAATCGAGTGTATGTAGTGTGTTATGGTTGATAATTTCAAATAATTTTAAATTAGTACAATTTTTTTAGCTAGATAAATGAAAAGTTTTTACATATTATTGTAATGTGCCATGGTTATTAGTGAATTGTTGGTCTCTTATATTTAATAATTAAGTTTTTACTGTTCATCCTAATATAATTAGCTTGTTTTTAGTGAATTATGTGTTGCTTATTCTTTACCCAAAAGAAGCAATTACACGCAATAGAAGTTTTCAACATTAAAGATTGAAGTGCGTAAGTAGACCAGGAGGCAGATAAAAGGGTAAGTTAAATCTAAGTGTTATTGTATTTAATAAAAATATAAAGAATTTGCTTCAATGATAAAAATTGTTTTATTTTGTAGCTGTCGCATCGAAAGAATAATTTTCAATAATTGTCTATAAATTAATTAAAAAAGTGTAGCGAATTCGAATCGACTACTATTATCTCAAACCAGTGGCGGATTTCCCATAAGAAGGCAAGTTGTCGACGTTAATTTTTCGATTAGAAGTGGCTTGTAAATTTCAAGTATGTATATTATGGTATTTAATTTACGAGCTATATCTAAAATCTATCTAAAATAATAGGGGTCAGTTTTTGGTTTTCAAGGAAACTTAAAAATGATGAAAATGCAAATAAAAACTAATTGATTTATTCGGAAAATTCTGGAAATATGGGTCATTTGTTAAAGATTCGCAAAAAAGATTTTATTTAATGAATGGAAGATTCAATAAAATGTGTCAAGCAGCAGGAGCGAGCTATCCAACAAAAAAATACAATATTAGCTTTAAGGACAAGCGGTCCTTAGAATAATCCAAAATTTGAAATCATTTGAATAAAAGAACAACGAATATTGTAGAAACAGAATTTAAAGAAGAGAATTAAAAGAAATTATAAATTAAAACATATTCAAATACTAAAATATAATTATGATTATTTAGTTAAATTAAATTAAAAAAAATTGACCGTATTTTAATTTCAAAATTCATCAAAGGGTCGATCAAAGACCGCGTAGTGGACAGCCCTGATGGCTTATATGATACGATTCTTTCAAAGGCTCTGTCTGCCTCGTCTTTCAAACAAATCAGTTTATACTCATTGTATTGTATTTAATAAATTTATTTTTCCGCCTGAGACTTATGCACCCATATTGTCAGATTTGAAGAGAAGCCAAGAAGTGAGAGTGGTTTCAGGGGCTATAAGATATTTAGAAAAAGCCTTAAGAAATTTGTTTATGTATTCAATATGGATTGATTCTATTCTATTAAATTAATATATCTATTAATGTAATAAATATGAGGTAGGAAGATTTGATATTTTAATTGAATGACTATTAAAAAAATAAATTGGTAAAATTAAAATGTGTTTTTTTTTTTTTTTTTCAGATTACCAGATTTAAACAGTTAATTCATGAAAAATAAATTAAAGAGTGTGCCTTTGGTTAATATAACGGGTGTTCATTCTCAAGTGCACACCCTGGCTATTTTGATATTTTTGGAACTATGAAGTCGATAAATTAGTAGAATTTGTTTATGAAAAGTATTTGTTTATTAAACAATCTTTAAGATACATTGCTCAATTTTTTTTTAATGCAATCGAATGCAAGAAGGAATGCACCAGTAAAGATGCAGCCCCTATGGATCTCGAAAGACCTTTGCATTACCGAAGAGAAGGGAAAGTTGATTAAGTGAGAGGGTGTAGACGTAGGTGTTTATGCACTCGGGTTTTGAAGGTTTGAAGATTATAAGTGCTGGGAAAGATGGAGGCTGGGAGAGAGCTCCAGTTCCTTGAAGTCATGGGGATATATGTATATTGTTTTCGTATTTTCAATAACAACCAAGTTATTACTAGTTCTTAAATTTTATGCGTCAATCCGATTCTCGATACTTTTTGAAAGTTTTAAATCATTCTATTCAATTAAATTTCTCAGACATTTTTGAAAAATCGAAGAAAGCTCCTCTTGATAACAAAATGCTTGTATTTCAAAAACAAAGAACTCATTTTGGGATTTTTATCCTCAGAAATTGCGGTTTTAAAAATATCAAAAATCAGGAAAAATCGCAAATGGTAAGTCCTTCAATGGTTGTTGCTTATAAAGTGATTATTTCATACTTAATTTTGTATTAAAAAACTGTAGTTTTCTTGGCTCAAGCCGTTCGCTGCCAAAAAAACTTTCAAATCCCAAAAATTTGCTTAAAGTGGACTGAGTCTTGACTAATTTATTGCTTTTGTTAGATATTTTTTAGAAGTACAGGAGCAATGTGACATAGGGCCCAAAGCCCAAAGAATATTAAAAAATATTCCAGATTTCCTATTTTAATCACTTCAGCCATCTTGTGAAAAATACTTTCATTTTATGAGGTTAAAAGTGAATTAATTTGCATGTACTCATCCCATGACTCATTTAAAAATATATAAATTGCATTAAATAAATTAATTGTGAAAGATGAACTAAAAGATGTTTAAGCAAAATTATTTGCTTTAATGAATTCCAATTGAATATTCTGTCTCTATATAACGAGTATCGTTTTGGTCCGAGTGCAAAAGGCCATTCCTAGAATAATAGAAATTAAGAAATTAATCTATAATAGTCTGAAACAGGTTTGAATTTGTATTAGGCATCCTTGCAAAACATCTTAGCTCTAAAGAATGAGAAATGATTCTATTCACGCCCTCTTTGTCTTTATTTTCATCGATCAGATTCTAATGAACTTTTTTAAGACTCGGTACACTAGAGCTGCCCTATTAATTATTAAAAAAATAAACTGCAACGAATCGTTTCTTAACTTTATCCAAATTCATTTGAAATATTAATATGTTTTGCTGGCTTGGTGTGTACTGGATATATTAATTATTTATCCTTTAACAATAAAAAAATAATATGTTTATTCCTTTATTATTAATCAGATATCACTTGCAATTTGCAGTTCATGTTGACTTTAAGTCAAAAATAATGATCGATTCTCATTTAATAGTCGAGGAATAACCATTCTACATTGGATTTTTGACGTTTCTGTTATTATTAGTAACCATTGCTGAAGACATGGAGGAATCGACTTAAAATCAAAAATAGCCATCGATTCTCATCTAATACTCGAGGAATAACAATTCTACATTATATTTTTGACGCATCGATTATTATTGGTAACCATTGCTGAAGACATGGATGAAACGGTTTAAAATCAAAAATAACGATCAATTCTTATCTAATACTAGAGGAATAACCTTATTGCATTCCATTTTTGATGGTTTGACTATTAATGGCAACCTCTACTGAAAACGTGGAAGAATCGACTTAAAATCAAAAAGACTAAATTCTTTTATGACAAACAACTCAAGTTTGAGTTTGGTGATATTATATAATAATTCGCCAGGTGGCTTCTCATGCACTATTTGAATTACAATTCAGATTATAATATTTAACAATATATATACATATTCCAACAGTAAGTATTGAAATAATTAAAATATAGAAGAGTAATATTGAATTTTACTATTTTTATAGGTCTATGAATCATACTTGACTACGCCGAGCTCTATCGTCAGTGAAAAACTCTCTGAAGTGTTCAACGTATTGTTTTTGTCTACGAATCTTTTAGTCCAATTTAAAATTAAAATTCTGAATTTTATGACACGTTAAGGTAGTTCTTACACAAATGCAAAAATTCAAGAAGTCTTCGAAACTTGGAATATAAGTCATTAAAAGCATAATAAACACACTGTTAAAATTTGAAGACGATTTACCATACCAGACATGGAATAATTGCAATTAAAAATGAAATCTTTTACATATGGTAGCATGGGAAAGGGTAGGAAAATGATCATTATTACATTTTTTTTCATTCAAGGACTTTCATCATCTTGATGAAAAACTAAAATTTGTTAGAATAATATATTCGGAGTAACTTAAAAAAATTGAAATTATTTACCAGGTTGTTTTAATAAAAAAAAAAAAACATTTGGAAGATTATTTTTAGTGGAGGGGGATAAAATATCAATGGCTTGGAAACGATCCATTCATAAACAGAATATAGTAGCGTAAAAAGTACAGTCATGTTAAAAAACATAACCTAAAATTTTAACACCATTCATATTTATAGTGGTTACGAGGCTAAAATTTTAGTGTGGATTGTCGTGAAAGAACCTCCTTAAATAAAAAATATAATTACTGTGGGAAATGATCCAGATGATGAATGAAGATGAGTTTTTGACTCGAAAGGCTTGATGGATAGATATCGGTGGAGCTCCGGTGTCGGCGATTTTCTTCAGAGGTGAAAACCTCTCTTGGTGGCGTAAAGCCGTGAAATTTGCTTTCCCAAAATAAGAATTTGCCCGGAGGCTGTGAAAAATGCTTTTTTTAAATAAGAAGTTGCCCGGAGGCCATGAAATATGCTTTCTCCAAAATAAACGGCACAAGGCCCGTAATTTATTATTTCTTCGTGGTTACAGAATATCGTAATGAGACAGTTTTGTCTCTTCAATCGTTCCAAAGTCAGGCGAACTTTTGGAGAGTGTATTTACAGCAGTTCACTCAGTGAGAGCTGGATTACAACTGATTTGTTAATTACGGCTTTGCCTCTTTTATAGCCCTCGATTTAATTGGCAATTAAGGTGATTGGTTAATAATTTTTCCTAGATCGCGCTCGATTAATTATAAAGGGGCGTGGTCTTCATTCTCGATAATTAGTCTTTCACAAGCCATGAACCGATTAACATCGAAAATTAAATTACATTTGAAACAAAAAAAGAATCGGTCCCTATATTACGAATGCAGGAATAGGCGCTTCAATTGATTTCGAACTTGAGTGAATGACTTTGTAGGTTGTTTTTATCCATTCCGACCATATTTGGCGGAGATAGAAAACGAAATGAAATTTTCTATTAAATACCTCCACGTCAATTGAACTCTCATTTGTCGATGATCGATAGGTATCCATCGCATAATGGCAAATCTTAAATCCATGATTATAATCTAAGGCAACCAAACAAGTTGAATTGTTTGAATTGCTCAATTTATAATAATCCTTGTTGTTAGGACTCTTTGACAAATCGACTCAATTAATTCACTTTAGAAAGCATTTCATATTAGATTATTTTTCATTAAGTAGAAAGTGGTTGACATGCGACTGGATTATTGAAAAGTACCTATCATAACTATTTAAACTTGCATATTATTGAATTCATTTTCTATGATATAATTGATATTAGAATAACTAAAAACACATTATTATTAAAAAACCAAAAAAAGTATAACGCATTGTATGTATACCTATTCGAATAGAAAACGTTCAAAATATTTTTCCTCTATCAACTAATTATGAAATTTTAATAGCATGTAAATTTAAAAACATTCGACAAGGTCAAACATTGACTCAGAGATAGAAATTTTCTTCAAAAAATAATTATAATTTTTAAGGGTAAATCAAACAGGGTGTCCTTTAAGCCTTGTAACAAACTTGTAAATAATTTTAATTTAAACTTTTAACGTACATATTAAAATATTTGTTTAAGACCTCCCATTTATCTTTAGTGGATGTAAGCCACAACATCTGGCATAATTTTTGACGGCTGGCGTTTTTTATATATAAAATGTAAACCTTTTCTTTTTCTTGTAAAGGGCTGCCCCCCTCTGCGTGGCGCAATAAACACAGTCAATTGAAATCGGAACACCGTAAGTGGACATTTACATGAAAGATTATTTTTTTCAAAAACGGCACTAACGATTTTTTTTAAATTGGTGTACTTATCAAGTGTCATGAATTATTAGTCGTGTATAGATTTCAATCCGATTGAAATAAAAGAAGGGAAAAGAAAAGAAGGGAGTGTCGTAAAATAAATAATTTGAATCATTCATGTATCATCATCGGTAAGTCGCAGAGCCTTGAAATTTGAAACTTAAGTTATTTTTCGTTGTTTTGAAGCAGGCATTCTTGTGATCAGTCGTAAATCACTGACCGCTAGTCCCCCTCTCGAGTGACCTATTCAAACTATTCGAATTATTTTCTCAGAGAAATTACTTTCTTCAGGTATCCAGGCATTGTAATGTAGATCGAATTCCCAATTAAGAGCCACCAAGCGAATCTATTTGGCTCTTCTTTGGATTTAAGTAAAAAAATGGAAAGTATAGTTTAATGATAAAATGGCGTTATTCGAAACGGGTGCCGCTTCTGGGCCATGTGATGCGATTGAGCTCTGGTGAGAGTAGCTCACCTTGCGCTTGACCGCTAAACTATCGGATGTCCCAGTTGGAAGCGACCAAGCCGAGGGCGATGCCTAGCTGTGCCCCCAGGCTCCCGAAATGCTTGTGTTTTGCCAGGAACAGGAACCCGAAAGCCAAGGTAAAGGGCGTAGGACAGAGGGCTCTGCTCTGACATGCTCCACTTTGAGCTGTGGCTGTTTCACTTTTGCTCACCCAGTGGCCTGGTTCTATATATTCCGTCAATCGAGATCGGCACCAACCATGAAATCCTGGCCAAGGCTCATCTTCTGACTTCCACTCTCGTCGACGAAACCATTCGAAACCACGCGACGGCAGACAGACACATTGCGATTACTTTTACCCCCCCCCACAGTCCTCACCCCTCGTTAAAAAGAAAAGTGTACCGAGTTATTTGTTATTGTATAACAATTTATTAGTTTCATTCAGTGATGGGCAGAAATCATGTAATACAAGTAATTGACAGATTCATATTACAATTTGTATAATATACACTCAGCAGCAAAATTAATCGCCCACCTAAGTTTTATTAAATATTTTACAATTAAACAAATTTTCACTTAATTTATTTATTACATTCAATTTCTAGGATCATAAAAGATTAAAAAATTATAATTTAAACAAGAATATTTATTTTAATTTAAAAAAAAGACATGAAATTAAAAAAAATGTCATTTTTAAATAAAAGCCATTTTTATCATCACTTAATTTTTCAAATTTATTTATTGAATTTAACATTTTAATAACAAGTGTAGTCTCCTCTAGCTTTAATTCCTCCTTTAAGCGATTGGGAATACTATCGATAATGTTTTAGATATAGGCTTGTGCTATGTTATTCCACTCCTCCAAAACCGCATCTTTCAGTTCAGGGATAGTGGTTGGTGGGGATTTTCGACTCCGAATAAGTCTTTTTAAGTTGTTTAAGTGAACATATTTCGAAAATCTATTTATTTCCATACGGGGACAGACCTTTAAGACTAATCATTTCCACCCTTAATGGCCCACAAAATAATTTAGAAAAATCCATTGCTCACCTCTTAAAAACATAGTTTCTAAAGAGGTCTGGGTAAAAAATTCTATACATGGCTGTAGATGTGTAGATTCAATAAGAGGAATAACGATGTAGCGAGATGAGACTCTCATTTCGTTCGATGTACATAATCTGATTCCAAGCATTCCAGGTGATCTAATTTATCGGCTAATGGAAGAAAAATGGAATGATATTGAAAAATTTACATATCTTACGAGAGAGCAATTTATTGAGGCTATGAGCTTGTATCTCAAAAATTGCTTCTTCAAGCATGATAAAAAAATTTACCAACAAATAAAAGTAGTGTCAATATGTGGTTATCTTAGTCCTGTCATTGCGGAATTCGGTATGCGAAGGTAATCAAGCCAATGAAATTGAAGCTTTTTATGCAGTATGTCGATGATAGTCTGGATATTATCAGGAAAGACAAAGTGGACTGCTCGGGGCGCGGAGAGGAGTAACACACACATTGGAGCGAAGTTCTGTTAAAAGACATTATTACAATAAATAATTAAACTTTAATTTCTTCCAATTAAGTGAATATTTTGAATCGATCACCCAATACGTTCCATCTCATTGTGTTATTAATCCTGAGCGCAATAATCAGCTGATTTACTCGCAAACATAGATTTCTTTGATAAAACAGGCAAGACTCCGAAGACACAAGAAGAATGAATGACAGATGAAGCAACCAAATACGAATTGGTGTTTCCAAAACGACACATTTGAATAATGATTATTTCCTTAGTATTATAGTAATCCAATTAACTTGAATGTAATTTATAGAATAATGTACGCATTTACTAAGAGATCAAAGTGCCTGAGAAATAAGAGTTATTTTGATGTGGCAATTTAAACGATTGAATAATTTTTATCAGTTAGATAAAAAATACCGGTTGGTTTAAGAAGTAGAATTAAACAAGCTATTACTATTAACATCGAAGGAGAAATTACATCAAGTACATAATTGTGATTATATTCAAATGAATAATGGCAGGAAATTGAAGACATTACTTTTACGAAATTGGCTGATCAGTACCCAACTAACTTTAGATGGGATAAAGCACGGAAGAATTAATATCGGTAGAAATACTTAGATAATCAACTAGTGTGTGATCCACACGTCGTTCACTTACAACCTCACTTCTTTTAAATCTTCATTCTAATTTGTCCTTTTAAAATTAATCACCCGGCAGTGTACTCATCACAGAACTTAGGATCAGCAATTTAAAAAAAAAATCAAAGGTATTATTTTCGGGGGGGGGGGAACACTCGAACCTCCTTCAAGTAAAGGAGTACAAGGAGTATGTTGATTTGGACTAAGAGCTTATAACACCTTTGCTGGCTTATTCCTAGCTTAAGCTCCAAATTTCCTCGCCTGTGACTTACTGATGCTGAGAAGTGCAATCACACGCCGATCCTTGAAATTTCGGATGAGCTTTGACTCTTACACCTTATATCTTATATCTTGTACTTTATATCTTAAAGGGATCAAATATTATTGCGTGGAGTTGTCCGCGTTAGTTTTGGAGATAAAAAATTTCGAAAAATGAACCTCCTGAAAGTGAATACAATACCTATTTTAAATTTTATGCCTTCCTTTGTAAGTGAAAGTAAAAATATGGTTTGACCAGAGACAGTGGCGTAACTAGGATTTGGTGGCCCTCCCCGCAAAACAAAATGTAGGCGCGATAAATTTCTGAAAATTCAATGATTAGGCACAAAGAAAAAAAGTAATAAGTACAATATTTTTTATAATTCTCTAAAGGTAAAAAAATAACAAAAATATATAATAAACCACAAACTTAATATAAAATTAAATTAAATATCAGTTCTTCGGGCTTTTTTATTAGCAAAATTCGTTATAAGAGTTTTTAAATTTAAATTTTCTGCTGCATAATTTTCTATTGCCAAAAGAGCGAGATTACTTAATCTATCTTGATTCATGCTGTTTCTAAGATATGATTTAATTATTTTTAATTTGCTGAAGGATCTTTCTGCTGTAGCCACAGTGACAGGAATGCTTAAAAATAGTAATAAGACAGTGCAAACTTCACATAAATCACTTTCTATAAAGGAATAATTGATTCAAATAATATCTGTCATTTCTGTATAGTTGTTTTGGCATATTTTATAGTTTTGTTATTTTTTGTTTGGGGACTTTATAAGATTTCTTTTTTCTGTCTGTCTTTGTACGTGTGAGCGTGTCTGAATTCCGATAACCAGAGAAGATGAAGGTAGTAGAAATTTAATTCTGATGGTAAAACTTTTGCACTTTCGATTGAAAAATGCACAAAATCAGAAAAGATCAAATCTTTATATGGAGACCTCTTGAACAGTGGTAGGTGATGGGCTGAAATTTGGCACAAAAGTTTATATTAATTAATTGATTCATTTTGTTCTGATTTATCTTTCTAGCTCAAACATTTTACTGACTAAAAAGTTGCCAAATTTCTGAGATTAGCAGGGCAGACTTAAAAAGTTTTCATTTTTATCCGTTTCCCTGAATATGTGTTTTAATTTTTATCTGAATAGAATGTATCATTATTGCCTATTGGATCGGCCCAATATTTACATATTTAATAGTTTGTACAATATATTCTCTTAATTTTGTATATTTTTCGAAATACCTACTTGAAAAGCGATGAAAAAATTTTTGACCAGAATTTTAGGCCTACAATAAAGTCATATATAGTAATAGCCCAGTAAATAGAGGATCCAAAAAGTGCTTCAGTTTACATTAATTTCGGGAAAATATTTTTTCTAGGATCGTTTGGTATGGTGTGGGTATGCCAAATCTAAGTTTGTGACCTCGAAAGTATGGGGGACAACTTTTGTTGTCCGAAAAACCTCGAAATTTTCGGACTTTTTCCAGTTTTTCGCTTATAACTCGAAAACGATCTATATTTTGTAAATAACCGTCCTATAGTAAATTAAAGAGGGCAAAATTTTGCGTCGAGTAAAAAAAATAATGCAAAATTGGTCAAGTAGTTCGATTTTTAATGAGGATCCAAAAAACAGACTCCGGGATGACTTTTGAATACCTATCCCAAAAACTCGCACTTTTTTCGATTTTTTCCCATTTTGACCATGAAGGAGCACGCTTTCGACAAAGACCATTCTATACATTTTTAAACTAGATTAAATTTGCTATAATTTAAACAAAGTTTCATCTTGAATTGGATAATGGTAACTTGTGCCGCAATGAGGTTGAAGGATACTAAAAAAAAACCCCTTATTTACTGGGCTATAAACAATCTAAATAAAATTGTTTAAGAAATAGTATTATTTTTTAAACAATGGCAAAATTAAACTTCAAGTTATTCTGATGCAATTTAATTCAAAATCTAATAAGCTCTTAAGTATGAAATTCTGATCTAATTTTAACAAACAATTCTATAAAAAGACGGTTAATAATAAGCTAAACCTATGTGCCATGTTACAGCTTTCTAGCTCAAAGCATTCCTTAACTAAGTTTTGAAAAAGTCATCAGTTTCTGTTATTTGCTTGCTCTTGCTATTTGCAGTTCATGTTAACTTTAATTCAAAAATAATGATCAATTCTCATTTAACAGTCGAGAAATGACCATTCTACATTAGATTTTTGACGCTTCGATTATTATTGGTAACCATTGCTGAAGACATGGAGGAATTGACTTAAAATCAAAAATAACGATCGATTCTTATCTAATACTAGAGGAATACCTCATTGCATCCATTTATGATGTTTTGACTATTAATGGCAACATCTACCGAAAACGTGGAAGAATCGACTTAAAATCAAAAAGACTAAATTCTTTTATGGCAAACAACTCAACCTTGAGTTGTTTACCATAAAAGAATTTAGTCTTTTTGATTTTAAGTCGATTCTTCCACGTTTTCAGTAGAGGTTGCCATTAATAGTCAAAACATCATAAATGGAATGCGATAAGGTTATTCCTCTAGTATTAGATAAGAATCGATCGTTATTTTGGATTTTAAGCCGATTCCTCCATGTCTTCAGCAATGGTTACCAATAATAATTGACAGCGTCAAAAATCCAATTTAGAATGATTATTCCTCAAGTACTAGATGAGAAACAATAGCTATTTTTGATTTTAACACGATTCCTCTATGTCTTCAGCAATGGTTGCCAATAAAACCGAAACGTCAAAAATCCAATATAGAATGGTTATTCCTCAAGTACTAGATGAGAATCAATCGCTATTTTCGATTTGAACTCGATTCCTCGATGTCTTCAGCAATGGTTAACAATAAAACCCGAAACGTCAAAAATCCAATATAGAATGGTTATTCCTCAAGTACTAGATGAGAATCAATCGTTATTTTTGGTTTTAACTCGATTCTTATGTCTTCAGCAATGGTTACCAATAAAAGCCGAAACGTCAAAAGTCCAATATAAAATGGTTATTCCTCAAGTACTAGATGAGAATCAATCATTATTTTTGATTTAAAGTTGATTCCTCCATGTCTCCAGCAATGGTAACGGATCAAGAAAACAACGCGGTTGCTATGCATACTTATAAACTTTCTCCAAATTTTTAGCATTTCACAGCGAGAAGCCTAACCATTACTTACTTAAGTTAGGTTAAATGAGCTATCTTAAAACGATCAAATGAATAAATTTTAAAGTATTTAAAATAAAAAATTAAAAGTACCACTTTACTCTAGAGTAAAGTACTTTGAAATCATGATTTTACTAAAAACTTTATTTAACCTTTTTTGTGGTCCCCAAGGTACTTAATTAGGATATTAAATTTCATCAAAATTGGTTAAGTCATTTTCAAGATATTTAGAAAAAACTAAAAAAGTACCGAAATAAAGTACTAATGTTTGTTGACCGATATGTACCAAAAACTAATCAGCGCTTCATTTTGTTAAACTAATAATAGGTTTGCAATTTCAATTCAATCAGCACAACGGTGTGGAAAAAATCGTGGACGCAAAAAACGATAACATCCATCCATCCATCCGCACGCACTTCAAAATAAACTGCAACGGATCGTTGCTAAACTTTATCCAAATTCATTTGAAATATTAATATGTTCTTGAGTAAAGTTACTTTAAAATATAATTTTACTAAAAACTTTATTTAACCTTTTTTGTGGTCCCCAAGGTACTTAATTAGGATATTAAATTTCATCAAAATTGGTTAAGTCATTTTCAAGATATATAGAAAAAACTAAAAAAGTTTGTGACCTTAATTGAGTCTATGGGTTCCGTAGTCTTTGCCTGAGGACCCTTTGAAGTCGCGCTTGCCCCGAGAGCGATTCCAATACTTTCTCCCATGCTTCGCATTGGATAAAGTAAAAATGGCACTTTTTAGCCTCTCGACGAGATTCCAGGTAATTTTTGGCAAAACCGTCACGTGCTAAAATTCAATCTCATTGAATACTGCAATTTGTGACCTTAATTGAGTCCATGGGTTTCGTAGTCTTTACCTGAGGACCCTTTGAAGTCGCGCTTGCGGCGAGACCGATTACAATACTTTCTCCCATGCTTCGCATTGGATAAAGTAACAAATAAAAACCCGGAATGTCATTAGACCAATATCTGAAGTTACAAGAAAAATTAATAAAATCTGATCGCTTGATGAAGAAAGATATGTGTGGAAAAACAACCATTTTAATAACCATTATTGTTTCTTCTTTATTTCATAACAGATCATTTCACATATATGCCTTTATTAAAATTATTTTTTTATTGAATTATTATTTTCCCATCTCACGGCGTCTTAATCATTGTATAGAAATCAATAACAAATCGAAATTGTAATTACAACATAATAAAATTCTGCCTGCCATCCAGCAATAAATATTCATAAACGTGTATAGAATTTCGAGAATGGCCCACGCTCGGATTTAATAATCTATAATCAATTGACAACAATAAGCTATTACAAAAAATAGCACCATAGCAAAATATTATTATTTCTCAAGTAATTAATTTACATGAAAGATAAACTTTTTCAAAATTCGGTAAGCTGTGTGTATGGAGATTTTGGATATCTAATTCAGCAATGTCAATATGTACAAGGAATGAAGGTCTTTTAAGATATAATCAACGGAGAGTGCATCTGGTTGATGTGAATTATCATTTAGTATAAATGAATATATACAGGGTGATTCACAAACAGTATAAAAAGATTTGGGATATTGTTGGGGGGGGGGGGGGTCAGTTTAAGCAAAAAATGTTAATAATTTCCAAAGAGTTAGGTGTCGGTTCAATGTAAAACATTTTTTGAATAATAAAATTAAGTAAAATTTCAAGGTAAGTTTTACAAAAATAAAACAAATACTATATGTTTTGAGTTTTATCTCGATATATAGGTATATTTCGGGTATGAGTCCATCAACAGGGTTAACATAGAAAACTGTTTGCTATGTTAACTCGATGGGATCGTATCCAGAAATATATATATATATATCGAGATAAAACTCAAAACATGTATAGTATTTGTTTTATTTTTGTAAAAACCTTCCTTGATATTTTACTTACTCTTATTATTCAAAAATGTTATAGGAACACAGCTGATCAAAATTTTGCTTAAAAATATGTACTTGCATACATTTAAGGGAGTTCGGGACAGCTTATCTATCTGGTTGATCTTCGAAATAATCTTTTCTATTTCTCCAGAGTGACAACTTCTGACTAATAAATTTTTTTAATAAAAACATTGTTAATAATGAGTTTAATTTTGAATAAAAATCTTTGTTTTGATAATATTATTAAAAAGAATATTGAGATAAATTTTTTCTCATTATAAAAACATTTATTAAACACAAAACGATTTCAAGAAATAGAGTTCGAATTCTACACTAGTGCTTTTGTTATATTCTCTTGGCTGCAAATAACTTTTTATTTTTACATTTATGAGTAACTAATTAACTAGACTGTCAAATCTATTGAAAAATGTATCATTCGATTCATAAAAGTTGAATTATTGATCTGTATAAATTTGTTGAAAATGGTATAATTTGTGTAGAAGTTATAGCACTTTTAAAAAGCTCGGTCCATTTACTTCCATGTTAAAAGGACAATTTTCAATAATTTATTTCTCGGTAATCCCATTGACTGACGATCAACTTAAAATTTTGGGAATAAACATTTAATACATCAATGATTCGATGGTAAAAATTTGAGAATTTTCTTATAAAAAAGATAAACAATCTCGAACCCCCTTAATCTATAGATTGATTCACGAGTATATAAAAAAACTCTTGGGAATTATTGGGAAATTCATTATAAGCAAAAAATCTTATATGAATATAGGTTTAATTTCAAAACCTTATACTTCTGCTAGTTATAAATACTCGTATATAGCTACATCATATATGTATAATATCTAACTATTTAACATTGAAAACAACACAAAATTAATATTAAATATAATTTTGGCAACAAAATTAATGTTCCCAAAAACGGCTCAAAATGAGCTTTTTGAAATAGTATGCAAGTCACCTGCAAGTCAATGAGCCATAATCTCATACCACCATATTATATTATTATTTCGAATTAAATAAAAATTGGTGAGTGTTTCGAATTTTGAATTTTTTCTAAGCTCAAAGGGAAAATGAATGTCTGTTCCTTAAATTAATATAGAAGTTCAAATTTCATTTAAGCTTAATAGATCTCTAAGCTTTTTTTGTTCTGTCATTGGTTCAATGAATTTATATATAAATTCTGATTCCTGATTTATGAATAATAATAGAACTAAAACTCAGTAAAAAAAACCTGAAAACAATTAGACTTTTTTTTTATTTATTGTCACCGGGAACAGAGCCCATTTAGACAGCACATCAGTAAGTGTTAGTAGGGTTACTGAGGGAGCAGAGTTTTAGCCGGAAGAAATTTTATATGCTAGCCAGGCTCGAACCCGGGCCTCCCGATTGAACATCGTCATCAACTATGCTGAAGCCGGCCCAGCGCCTTAGCCAGCTCGGCCAACCCGACTCCCAATTAGACTTATATTTGATGATATTTTAAAAGATAGCAAGTATAAATTTCTCACGTGTCAGCAATTTTCTTTCTTACGTGCCTCTCTGGCACATGTGCCATTGGTTGAATATATTTATTATTTTTGATGGTGTGATGATATAAAATAAAGTTCTTTACTTGAACACATAGTTACATTTAAAAGATAAATGAATAATTTATAAGGGATTAATATGATATCAAATGTAAACTATACACGTGCCTGTAAAGTTTTCGTACGTGCCACCACTGAGCCAGTAGGTATGCTATAGTTTTGCCATGCATAGAATAGGGGATTCACAATATAGAAAGCTGGTCAATGAAAAACAAAGTTCTTCTCACCAAGCGAGAGTTAATCTTAATAATAATATTAATAATAATTAATAATAACTTAATCTTAAACTTAATCTTCTAGGTATTGTACCTGTCAGTGTTGTTAAGTTAACAGATACATACCTATGCTGTGTAATTAGATATAATTACAAACAAATTTTCCAAAACATCCAGTTAAAGACAGAGATACAGTTTTTATGAGAAATATCTAGATACAAGAAAATATTCAGAAATTTCAGACCCTAAAGTTGGATGATTGCTAAAAAACTTATGTATTTTTCAATACTAACAGATTTTATTCAAAATAATTAATAAAGATTGTGGTGTTGGTGCAAGGTGAAACATCTTTAATAAAGATAAAAGTAAATAAATATTTTATGAAATATTGATTTACTATGAGTTAGGTTTTCTAGGTCACTGGTTTCACGTTAAAAATTAAAAAAAAAATAAAAGAGGTAAATTTTTTCAATATACCTACTTATATATTGAAAATATTTACCTCTTTTATTTTTTTAATTTTTAACGTGAAACAAGTGACCTAGAAAACCTAACTCATAGTAAGTTATTATATTAAATGAATATTTCATAAAATATTTATTTACTTTTATCTTTATTCAAAATACTTAAATTATACAAAACTACATAGGAAATAAATACTAGAATTAAAATATACAGCGTGATTAACGAATATTATTGGGACTAGATATTTTTTTTCTAAATTTTTCTTGATTTAGCTCTGTGTGATCAATTTTAATAGCTATTCTAACAACTAGTTTTTGAGTTACTTGCACACTTTTAAAATTTTGAGCAATTTTAGGGCTCAAACTAGAACTTATTAACTATCATTTTAATGATCCATTTTAAAATTATTTCATGATACATTTAAATAAGAATCAATTGAAAAAAGTATACAAAAATAACATCTCTAGCACCAAAAGTTTTTAACCTTTAAAGGGTCACTTTTTGTGTGTTCAAAATTTTTATTAATTTTAAAAATAAAAGGGCATCAAAATTATTACCAGAGAGTCGTTTTAGAAGTTAAAATCTAATCATCCATGGTATTCGATCATCTAAGAGGGATGATTGTAACTTTTGAATATGTGGAGTATATATGGTTGGTTATGTGAAAAATCGATTTTAAATCTTTATTCTTATCCTGGAAATAAGAGAGAATTTCCACTTATAAATATATATATAATCCAAGATAAAATGTAATAATATAGACGAGCAAAAAGAAAATTAATAATAATAATAATAATATGGGGTCGATCTTGGGGTGCCTTTGTACTGTGGTTGTATAGTTTAATGAGAAACAAGTTTTAGTCTAGCTCCAGGTTCTTGACAAACCACGGAGCATTTGACGAAACAAATGAACAGGTTAAAATAAAAGTTACAATTTTAAATTTAAAGATGTATCTTGAATCTTTTGTTAAATTAATAAAGCTGATAGATACCGATAGAGATACAATATTTTTTCAAATATCTAACACTAGATACTCAATAATGTATCTAGATACCTACTTGTAGTTACTTAACAACACTGAGTACTATTTATTGTACTAACGTCTTTTGCATCAATATCATAAAAAATGTTCTTATTTAGATAATTATAAGATATATATTAAACTGGTTCTTATTTTAGAAGTATGTGGAAATCAACGGGACAACCCGGAAACTTGTTCGTATAGATGAAAAATTAATAACTGTAGATTTTGAGCCACATTGAACATCGCGTAACCGAGCCCTAGCCCTCTAAACTTTGGAAAAATCGATTAATTCCCTATTTTTCATTTTGGTGCACCCTAATATTATACAATCCAAAACATGTTTATTTATTGAAATCGGACTAGAATTGACGGAGTTATGAATTTTTTAGTTACATCATATTTGTATATTTCAAAATTTTGTACATTTTCTAGATACCTATCTCATTTTATTAAAATTCGAATATTTCTTGCGATACTTTTCAATGGTTAATAATAAAAACTCCGTCAATTTTAGTCCGATTTCAATAAATAAACATGTTTTGGATTCGTATTAACGTCCTTTATCGATGTAATATTTATCGTTTAATATTAGGGTTTACCAAAATGAAAAATCCTACTTTTTTCAAACTTTAGAGGGCTAGGGCTCGGTTACGCGATGTTCGATATTTCTCAAAATTTACAGTTATTAGCTTTTTGGCACGCCGCGACAGTCCTACTTTACTTTCCTTTATTTCAATCGAATTAAAAATTTGATACAACTAATAACTCATGAAACTTGATAAATACACCAATTTTTGAGAAAATCAAAAAAAAAAAAACGAAAAATCTTGCATGTAAATGTCCACTTCTGGTCTACCGATTTCAACCATAAAGCTTGATTTGTACTCCTTCTAGCCTATATCAAGCTTAAGTTTCGAATTTCGTATCTCTGAGAATTAACGTTGCGAAACGCAGGGAGGGGTAAATTCTTACATACGTAAACATCAACTTCCAGTTTTTCTATTTTAGCCGAAATCCTTATTTTACACCTTATTTTATATGTTTTTAATAATAACGGGTTCTTATTAGTTATAACTCGTTTCACTGAATACCTTTGTGGCAACTAGAATTTACTGATGTTGGTTGAGTTTGTTTCAAAGGTCTAGAATCTTCATTTTTGAACTTCCGCCTCATTTTGGGTGTTTATTTCCAAAAATTTTAAACGAAAATGTCAAAAATTACATCCTCTACAACTTTGGTTCTAATTTTTGACATTTTCGTTTAAAAATTTTTGAAAATAAATACACGAAATGAGGCGGAATGTCAAAAATGAAGATTCTAGACCTTTGAACAAAACGCAATGAACATTAGTAAATTCTAGTTGCCACAAAGGTATTCAGTGAAAGCGTTTTAACTAGTAAGAACCCGTTCTTACTAAAAAACGGGTTTTTACTGCAACATCTATATTTACTTCATTAACCAGAGGACATTTTATTTTATTTAATCATAAAATCTCAACAGCTCTACTAGTTTTGGATAGAAAACTTTTTTTAAATATAATCATCTTAAGAATTACTTCTGTTCATTGATATCCATTCACTCTAATTAATTTACATAATAAACGATTTGCTTGATGGTTTTCTGTTCGTCACGAATGGTTACCATCCATGTAATTGACTATTTCAACGTTCGTGTTTTGTTAAATATACATATTCAATTCTTAGTTTTTTTAATTAACCAAATTACTGGATTTAATCTTATTTGGGCCAAAACTAAGATACTTGTTTAGATTCAGAGCCTTGCGATGAATGCGATATAAAATTATAAAGTTCAGTTAAAACATTTTGATTTTTGTGTAAGTACTTACTGGAAAAAATATCTGATACAATTCGCTCTGATTCTAAAATAAGTGTAATACAGCAGAAAATAATTAGCTAGAAATTGGAAAATCTACTGAAAAGCCTTTGAAAAATAAACCAGATGAATTTTAAATTTTGAATTTGAAACTATTGGGTGCGTGCGAAAGTTCTTGCGGAGGTTGTGAGTAAAAGTCACACAGCGATTAGGCAAACAAAAATCTTTATTCAATCAATGATATATTCTCCATCGTTTCTTTAATCTTTTTCCAACGTTCTGGCAGCAGACGAATGCCTCGATCACAAAAACTGCGCGGTTTAGATTCCAAGAACGAAGACACGCCGTTTTTTAAGGCCTCCAAAGAGTCAAGTTTTTTCCATTTAAATAATTTTGCAATGACCGGAACAAGTGATAGTCAGATGATGCGATATCAGGAGAATACTGTGGATTCGTTAGGACATCCCATTTCAGCCTCTTCAGCTTGCACAGCGTCTTTTTCGAAACGTATGGTCTGGCGTTGTCCTGATGATTATGACTCCCTTGCGATTTGACAAAATCGGACGTTTCTTTTTGATTTCTCGATTCAAATTGGTTAATTGGCGACAGTACTTGTCCGAATCAGGCCAGCAGGGAGAAGCTCAAAATAGATTATGCCCTTGCAATCCCACCAAACTGAGAGCATCACCTTCATCGTCTTCAAGGTTAAATTCTCCGAGGCCGAAATTTAGCAAACCATTTTTCCACAGTTCGTTTAGCTGGTGCTTGATCCTGATAAACATCTTGAATGTTTTTCACGGCTGCGGCAACGTTTATTCCCTTCCGAAACTCGTAAAGCATAACATGCCGTAAATGCACTTTATCGATATTCATTTTTAAAGTAATATTTATCGAAGCAGTTTGTATGAAAACAAATGATTTTTTTAAATGAAAGCTGAAGACGTCACCTTTCCAAGGATATATAATATGTAGGAGTAGGCATTAATGCCAACACGTTACGACGCTCCTAACTCCATCTATTGAAACTCCACACGAACTTTTGCTAACTAGGTTTCAAGACTTACAAAGAAAATAATCAAAATTTTGGAATATTTGAAACTCTATTTCTATTAGATATAAATATTGTACCTGCGAACTTTCTGACAGAATCTATAAACTTACATCAGACTGAGAAATGAAAAAATTAATTAATAATATTTCTTTCATAGAATTTTACCTAAATTATCTACCTAGAAACAAATAGTATTCCTGGCTTCAAAATATTCATGTTTGTCACTTTTTGGAAATATATAGGTAAGTTATTATATATGCGAATGCCTTTTTCAAGAATGAAATCCCGAAATGTAGGTTCCAAAGCAGAATATCAGATAATTTATTTTTTCTAAAATATTTCTTATTTCATTGATTAAAACTTCTTGAACTGAAAAAGATTAAAGAAAACGATGGAGAATATATCATTGATTGAATAAAGATTTTTGTTTGCCTAATCGCTGTGTGACTTTTACTCACAACCTCCGCAAGAACTTTCGCACGCACCCAATAGTTTCAAATTCAAAATTTAAAATCATCTGGTTTATTTTTCAAAGGCTTTTCAGTAGATTTTCCAATTTCTAGCTAATTATTTTCTGCTGTATTACACTTATTTTAGAATCAGAGCGAATTGTATCAGATATTTTTTCCAGTAAGTACTTACACAAAAATCAAAATGTTTTAACGAACTTTATAATTTTATATCGCATTCATCGCAAGGCTCTAAATCTAAAACAAGTATCTTAGTTTTGGCCCAAATAAGATTAAATCCAGTAATTTGGTTAATTAAAAAAACTAAGAATTGAATATGTATATTTAACAAAACACGAACGTTGAAATAGTCAATTACATGGATGGTAACCATTCGTGACGAACAGAAAACCATCAAGCAAATCGTTTATTATGTAAATTAATTAGAGTGAATGGATATCAATGAACAGAAGTAATTCTTAAGATGATTATATTTAAAAAAGTTTTCTATCCAAAACTAGTAGAGCTGTTGAGATTTTATGATTAAATAAAATAAAATGTCCTCTGGTTAATGAAGTAAATATAGATGTTGCAGTAAAAACCCGTTTTTTAGTAAGAACGGGTTCTTACTAGTTAGAACGCTTTCACTGAATACCTTTGTGGCAACTAGAATTTACTAATGTTCATTGCGTTTTGTTCAAAGGTCTAGAATCTTCATTTTTGACCTTCCGCCTCATTTCGTGTATTTATTTTCAAAAATTTTTAAACGAAAATGTCAAAAATTAGAACCAAAGTTGTAGAGGATGTAATTTTTGACATTTTCGTTTAAAAATTTTTTGGAAATAAACACCCAAAATGAGGCGGAAGGTCAAAATGAAGATTCTAGACCTTTGAAACAAACTCAACCAACATCAGTAAATTCTAGTTGCCACAAAGGTATTCAGTGAAACGAGTTATAACTAATAAGAACCCGTTATTATTAAAAACGGGTTTTTACTGCAACATTTTGATAATCCGGAAGAAAGGACTAGCTATTGGATTTTCGATTTAATGATTAACAAATAGGTTTGAAAATAAAAAATCAATTCTAGTTGAGAAGCCTTTTTGTCTCTTAAATAATTATAAACATAAAAAGCGACCTGAAACAATTGGCACTCTGTCGGCCACGTAACCGTTCGTGTGCTATATTCATTAGTGCGAGAGGTGCCTCATTAAAAGAAGATTACCATATACTGTGGGTATATCTCTATCTTTTATGAATCTAAAAGAGCAAGTTTGTGTTTTATGTTCGATATACACTCTTAGGCATTTGTCCGATCTACACCAGATTTTTAAAGAATTAACTTAACTTCAGCCTTAACGAGAACATTTTTCCTTCAATTTTTGATACTTAATTAAAATAATTTTTTTCTGATTATTTTTTATTTTTATTTTATTTATTTATTTATCCCGAAAATACACAACATACGATATGTCGTGTCCTATAGAATTGACAAGTCAACTGTACATAGGACCGGATTAAAATTAATAATTATTTAATTTTACAAACAATTACAATAATTGAAATATGATCTACATTCCTAACCATTAATTCACATTACACATTTACATACATATCACAGGGTGAATCACAGCGATCCGATCTATTTAATTAATTTTTTTCTTCAATACTTTCTTGTCACACGACAGAATTTTTATACCATTTGGGAGTTTATTAAAATATTTAATTGCCACAAAATAGGCATTTTTGGATAATTGACTTATTAATCTTTGGCAAGACAATTGATCTATGTCTAGTTCTGCCACTATGTTCATGATACATTATCTTACACACATCATAATAACAAAAACAACAGATTTCACAATAAAAGATTTATCAATACTCAAGACAGATTGTACCTTAATTTTTTTAATAAATCTAGTATTTTTATACAAGAATTGAATTTATTTTTTATGTATATCATCAAGCAGAGATTTAATTCTAATGCGATTAAATGCCGGTTTGTCTGCAAAGGAAGAGTCTGTTTGACCAGAAGTAGAAGATTAAAAATATTTTGTTTTGCCGAGATGGTAGCAGAGTTGTTGATTTATAAAAAAGAATCGATGATGTTGTTCTCTGCTTGATGCATTGTGTGGCTAGATTGGTAAGACAAAAAAACGAATAACTATCCAATCGGATAATCGACCCCATGAGAGATGACAGATAAAATACGATATGTCTAATTAAAAAGACTGAAATGATGATGATCAAAACTTCGAAACTATAGTTTCAAACAAATACATAACAAAATTGAAAGTTTTTGTGCAGAGGGTAGCAGAATTTTATATATTGAGGAGACAATAAAAGAGTGTGTCTTCTGTTGGAATTATAGTTTCGAGGGCTATAGTCTCGTTATAAATAAAATTTATAATTCCAGCAGAAGACACACTCTTTTATTGTCTCCTTCAAAATACATAACATTTAGGGAAAGCGGTGTTGCTTTATAGTAAAACATATTAAACAAAGGAGATTTTTAACGGGTTATATAGTGGTGTTTCACAAGTAAAAAATAAAATTAAAATCTTTAATTATATTTTTGGAGATTTTTTATTTTTTCTTCGTATAACAAAAGAGTCTTAATTTGTTAAACTCCTGATGATGGGCTCGGAACCCGAAATATGTATAGAGAAAAATAAAAAATCTCCAAAAATATAATTAAAGAAATTTTTTTTAATTTTTATTTTTTTACTTGTTAAACACCACTATATAACCCGTTAAAAAACTCCTGTGTCAAAAATACATATTAAACAAATTAAAGAGTGTGTCTTCTGCTGGAATTATACATTTTAATTTTTTAATTTATAATTCCAGCAGAAGACACACTCTTTTATTGTCTCCTTCAATTTATAAAAATTCTGCTACTCTCGGCAAAAAGAAACTTTCAATTTACATATTTATATTGGGTATATATGTGTGTATGTTGATTTGCATCAAGCAGAGGACAGCCTCTTGGATTTCTGTTTAAGAAGTGAGGCTTGAACTGACCGGGTAAGAGGAGGCTCGCGATGGCGAGGAAGCAGCAGGCCGGTCGCAGCATCGAGGAACGTAGCCTGCAAGAGTAGAGTAGAGACTGCACCAAAGTGGAGCTCGCTTTCCGATTTTGAAAATCAGAGAAATCGGGAAACCAAGGGGCCACCCCTTTGGGCCCCACCATCCTCTGCTCCTACGCCAGTGCACAGAGACAGACAGACAGACACGCTGCTTTTTTGGTCCACTTCACTTGCGCGAACCAAACCAGAACAACAACACATTCGGCACTTAGAAGATTTCGACGTTAATCCAACGGGGGCAATAAGTATTCAATCGTTCTTTAAATATTTGAACCATCATAACCTCATAAGGAGAATTCAATGAGGTTGACAAAAAAAACATTTACATATATATATAGGGGGTACTGGAAATGTGGAAAATCCCATATGGACCGTATACAATTTGGGCCATTTTTTTAAATTGTTTTGAAAATAAGTTGAAAAATACATTCTTCTTATTTATGGGATGGACTAGTAAAAAAATTTTCAACATACAAAAATTTTAGGCAAGTCCACTCGAGTATATATATCAGTGGCGGTTGGTGCTCTTTTCAACCAGGCGATGCTGTCTAAAAAAGTACTGTTTATTTTTGAAATTTTATTTTAATCTTCGCTTTTTTTGAAAATTTCATCGAACACAGCATCACTTTCGTGATGGAATCTTCCACAGTGAATCAGCCAGCCTGTCCTACCATATAAGAAAATCTTTTTCATCTAATTTTATTAATATAAGCAAGCTATGACTTGTCTATAGAACTCTTAGTTATTTCCGATCTTATATATTGAGAGTTCTTTGAAATGCATTAGTCCAAAAGATTCTCGAATCATCTTTATTTATTCCTTTTTGTATATATTATTACTACTTTAATAGTTCCTCAGCGAGAACCATTTTTATTCTAATAAAACTCGTCTGGACTTGTCTTTGACATGCTTGAACTGGAAGATATACTAGACAGGGACTTCAAACCTTCTATCCGCACTCTTTTCGAAAAATCATTCATTTTACCCCCTTGAAACTATGCAACAATTTTATTTCATTTCCAAGAACCAAAATACTTTTCAAAACAAAAAATGTTTTTTTATAGAATTGTTTGAAATAACGGATATTAATTTGAAAAGATCCTCCTGAAATTTATGAAAACATGTACTCTAAATGTTTGAAATTTTAAGGATATGTCGCATCCACAGCATTCATGGACCGAAGCTACTGATATATATGTATATAATTTATTTAATAGAGGTTATAATCTCGAATGTTTGACCTTCATCATCAGTCTTTTTATGTGTCATTTCTCATGGGTTCAATTACCCGATTATGATAAATTCAGTTTGTCGTAATCGTAACCAGGTACTCAACAAACGAAGTGTCTAATAAATAAATGATATGTATATATCTATTATATGTTTAATTGAATCAAGCAGGGGATAACCTTATTAGGTAATCAATATCTGAAATTTCTGCAATGGATCAAATATTTAAAGAAGGTACTCGTTGCCCTGCTGCTTTGATTTATTTACTACTCTCAGCAAAATAAATCTTTTCAAAAAAAAAATAGACTATTGGCCCATCAAAAAATAAAAATATGTTTAGCTTTTAATAAAAAAATATTCTATTTAATATGCATCATGACGATTTCTCTTCGAGTAAAAAATTCCGGAAGTAAACTAGCTCCTCGTTCGGATCTCCGGGAAGGGGCTACCCGAGGAGAGACCATCATAAAGGGAAAAATAAATAATGACTTTCTACGAGTCGGAGCGTGGAATGTTAGGACGCTAACGGGAGTAGATAAACTAGTGAATTTAAAGCGGGAAATGGATAGACACATATTGGACATTATTGGGATTAGTGAAATGAGATATCCAGAAAAGGGAGATTTTTGGTTTGAAAACAGCCATAGAATCTTTCAACGGGGAGGGGGGCAGAATGGGATGGCAGGAGTGGACATTATTATGAATAAAAAAATAGGACAAAGGGTAAAGAATTATCTACAAGTAAGCAAAAGGATTGTTATGATGACAGGGGATTCGAAACCGAAAGATACTGTGATAATCCAGGTATACATGCCTACTACATCATATGACGACCAAGAAATAGAAGAAATGTACGAACAAATAGAAAACCTGATGAAGCGCGTTAAAGGGGATGAAAATTTAATAATTATGGGGGATTGGAATGCAAGAGTAGGAAAAGGCAAAGAAGGAAAAGTGGTGGGCGAACACGGTCTAGGAAATAGGAATGAAAGGGGCGAAAGATTAATTGAATTTTGCAGTAAGCACAGTCTAGTAGTAGCAAACACACTCTTCCAACACCATCCAAGAAGGATCTACACGTGGAAAATGCCGTTAGACAAGGCGAGATTTCAAATAGATTACATATTAGTCAAACAAAGATTCAGAAATCAAGTAAAGGACTGCAAAAGCTATCCTGGGGCTGATATATCTAGTGATCACAATCTAATTGCGATGAAATGCCAACTAAAATTTAAAAAACTAATAAAAAAGGGAGGTCGCGAAAAAACTGGGATATATCTAAATTAAAAAATAAGGAAACCCAAAAACTCTTCGAAAACGTAATGAATAAGAAACTGGAAGAAAAAACACCCACAAATAATAAAGAAGAAGAAATCGAACAAGAATGAAATGATATGAAATCAAGCCTGGCCGATACAGCCAACGAAGTCCTTCAATCAAAGAAAAACGAAATTAAAAAGCCATGGGTTACAGACGAAATACTGCAACTGATTGACGAACGAAGAAAATTTAAGAACAGAAAAGACGAAGAAGGGAAAGAAACATATAAAAAATTAAGATGGAAAGTTATAAGAGAATGTAGAAAAGCAAAAGAAAAAATGATTCAAGAAAAATGTAAAGAAATCAACGAAAATCTAGTATTGGGAAAAGTTGATGTAACCTATAGGGTAATAAAAAAGAAATTTTCAAGAAGACAAGCCAAAAAGCAAGAACATAAGAGATGAAGGAGGCCACATTATTCTAAACGAAAACGAACCGGCAAATAGATGGAAGGAATACCTAGAAGAACTCTATGGAGAAGAAAAAACAATGAACCCAATAAGAAGAAGAATCTGTGGACGAAAACGAATTAAGAGACCCCATACTCAGGTCAGAATGAGAGAGCTCTGAAGAAACTAAAAAATAATAGAGCACCCGGAATAGACAATATACAAGCTGAAATCCTAAAGAACTCTGGAGAAAAGGCACGTGACAAACTTTTTGAACTAATTAGCAAAATCTATAAATTGGGAATGATCTCAAAAGATTTCCAAAAAAAACAAAATAGTCACACTTCCCAAAAAGACAGGCGCGGATAAATGTGAAAATTTCAGGACCATTAACTTAACCTCACATGCCTCCAAAATCCTAACCAAAATAATCCAAAGAAGAATAGAACAAAGAGTTGAAGAAAATCTGGGGGAAGACCAGTTCGGCTTTAGAAGAAACAGAGGCACCCGAGAAGCAATTCTCTCTCTTAGACTAATAATAGAAAGGGCTTTTATCAGGGAAGAATCTGTATACATCGGATTCATAGACCTAGAAAAAGCATTCGATAACGTCAATTGGGAAATTATGTTTAAAATATTAAAACAGGCGGGAATAAAATTCAGGGAGAGAAGACTAATCTACAATTTATATCTTTTTTTTTTTTTTTTTAATGCAATCGAATGCAAGAAGGGGTGCACCAGTAAAGATGTAGCCCCTATGGATCTCGAAAGACCCTTGCATTACCGAAGAGAAGGGAAAGTTGATTATGTGAGAGGGTGTAGACGTAGGTGTCTATGCACCCTGGTTTTGAAGGTTTGAAGATCATAGGTGCTGGGAAAGATAGAGGCTGGGAGAGAGTTCCAGTTCCTTGAAGTCATGGGGATATATGTATTCGCGAATGAAGTGGTCCGGCACTTTTCCAATTTGACCGCGAAAGAGTGTTGGGAGTCGGCAAAACGTGTGCTGCGTGCAAAGCATGCTTTGGGGGGAATTATTGATTTTATCTCATCAGAGCACCTGTCGTGATAGTATCTATAGAAAAGGGAAAGGGCAGAGACATCTCTTCGATGAGCCAGCGAGTCGAGGAGTCGGTGAGGGTAGAATCGTCAATTAGCCTGACGGCTCGTTTCTGAATTGCATCAAGGGTAGCAAGAGAATATTTTGAGGCTCCTCTCCACAGATGAGAGCCGTATTCGAGACAGGGGCGGATTTGGGCCTTGTAGATGGTGAGAAGTTGTGGGGTTTGTAAAATCGCTTGGACCTGAATAAGAAGCCAATCTTCCTTGCTGCAGATTTCGCCACAGAGGAGATGTGTTCATTCCAAGACAGGTCAGATGCGACAGAGACGCCCAACATGGATAGGCTGTCACACATTTTCAGGGTATTCGAATCGAAGTGAATATCAGGGAAATCTCTATTTTCGCGCCTAGAAATTAGACAACATTGAGTCTTATTTGAATTAAAGTTAACTAAATTTTGAGAGCCCCATTTATTCAGTTTGTCTAGGTCGAGAGTAATTGAGGAGGCAATATTGATTCGATTATTCGGGAGAGAGGGTTTGCCGTGTAGAGTGCTATCGTCGGCGTAACAATGAGTGGGGTTTGCCGTTTGATCAATAAGGTCGTTTATATAAATAAGGAAGAGTGTGGAGGAGATTACAGAGCCTTGGGGAACACCAGAGTTTGTGGAGAACGATTCAGATGATGTTCCATCCACCACAACTTTTATACTTCGGTTTGTCAGAAAGCTTTCTATCCATTTGCGAAGTGTTGGTGTGAATCCAAAGGCTGGCAGTTTGGCAAGAAGATTTTTGTGCCAAACCTGGTCAAAAGCTTTGGAGATATCAAGGGCTACAGCGAGGGTTTCTTTTCCGGCCTCTAGAGTATTGTTCAAGGTGTGGGTGACATAGGTTAAGATGTCGCCTGTGGAACGATTTTGTCTGAATCCATATTGTCTATCGTGAATTAATTTATTGTTTTCTAAGTGATGAAGGACGTGTTGGTTTATGACTAATTCCATTAATTTGGAAAGAACAGAGGTGATCGAGATAGGCCTGTAATTAGAGATTTGTAGATGTGTCTCTTTTAGGAATAGGTGTGACTCTGGCTATTTTCCAGCTTTTGGGGAATATGCCCGACTCGTAAGAGAGTTGGAATAGCTTGGATAAGATAGGGGCAAGTTCAGGGGCGCATTTTTTAATGAGAATTGGTGGGATGTTATCCGGGCCAGCGGCGGATTTGGAATTTAATTTATTAATGGCTTTTATGATTATTTGGGGCCTGAAAATTATTTTGCCCATGAGGTTGGTTTGGGGGGTATAAGTGGGCGGGTTAAGCCCATATCAAAACCAGATGGCAAATATAAATATTGGAGATGGGCAAAGAGAAGTCAAAATAAAAAAAGGTGTAAGACATGGATGTGTGGTGTCACCCATGATTTTCAACTTATACATAGAAGAAGCGATTAAAGAATTCAAAGACAAAATTGATATAGGTATCGAAATCCAAGGTCAAAAGATCACTATGTTAAGATTTGCCGATGACATTGGCCTTCTAGGAAGCAATAAAAAAGAATTAAAGGACGCACTGAATGGAATTAACCAAATCCTAATAGAAGAAATCAAAATGAAAATAAACAAGAATAAAACCAAGGTTCTAGTATGTACAAAAAAAGAACAATCGAGACAGGAATGCATCAAAATTAACCAAGAAAACCTAGAAGGAGTAAGGAATTCCGTTACCTAGGAAGTAAAATAACATGGGATGGGAGGAGCGAAAACGAAATTAAGGCTTTCGAAATGTGGTGCTACAGAATAATGATAAATATCAAATGGATGGATGAAATTACAAATGAAGAAGTTCTTGGAAGAATCGGAAAAAGGAGAACCTTGTGGAAGAGTCTGAAGAAGAGAAGAGGTCAGATGATGGGGCACACACTGAGACATGGGGGACTGCTTAGGATATCTTGGAGGGGGAGGTGGGAAAGAAAAGGGGAAGGGGAAGACCCAGATTAGAATATTTCAACCAAATAATTGGGGGATATGGGATGCCAGACATTTAGAGAGGTCAAACAGCTGGCGGGTGACAGAGTCGAGTGGAGACGGATTGTTGCATCAAACCAGTCTTAGGACTGTATACTCAATGATGATGATGATCTATTTAATAACATTTTATTCACACATATAAAAAAAAGTTTCGTATTGTATATGAAGAGTTTTAAAATTGCAATTACATTACAAGGTGACTCTACGAGAGTTTCTCCTGGTTCAATGGAATTTTTTAGCAACTGAGGAAGGGATTAGTTTTCAAATAATTAGTGGCTCAAAATAAAAATATGTAATTTTTTATTAAAGAAATATATGTATTAATATGTGAGTTTTTAAAGACAGTTGACGAACTTTTGCTACCTAAGCAAGTATACGATGTTGCAACCTTGAAATTTTCCCCTGAATATATTCAAATAAAACAATGAAAATCCTTTAATTTAAATTAATGGTTTTAAATAAATTTTAAATAAACATGTCTAAAGGCTTTTATTTTTTAAATTCATCATCATCATTGAGTATACAGTCCTAAGACTGGTTTGATGCAACAATCCGTCTCCACTCGACTCTGTCCCCCGCCAGCTGTTTAACCTCTCTAAATGTCTGGCATCCCATATCCCCAATTATTTGGTTGAAATATTCTAATCTGGTTCTTCCCCTTCCCCTTTTCTTTCCCACCTCCCCCTCCAAGATATCCCTAAGCAGTCCCCCATGTCTCAGTGTGTGCCCCATCATCTGACCTCTTCTCTTCTTCAGACTCTTCCACAAGGTTCTTCTTTCTCCGATTCTTCCAAGAACTTCTTCATTTGTAATTTTATCCATCCATTTGATATTCATCATTCTTCTGTAGCACCACATTTCGAAAGCCTCTAATCTCTTTCTCTCCTCTTCTCTAATTGTCCAGGTTTCACACCCGTACATGGCTATGCTCCATACATATGTCTTCAATAGCAACTTCCTGTTTGCTAAGCTGATTGAGGAGGAGCATAGTAGTTTTTGTTTTGTATTAAACCCCATTTTTGCTTGGGCAATTCTTGATTTAATTTCGTTTTTGCTCCTCCCATCCCATGTTATTTTACTTCCTAGGTAGCGAATTCCTTAACTCCTTCTAGGTTTTCTTGGTTAATTTTGATGCATTCCTGTCTCGTTTGTTCTTTTTTTGTACATACTAGGACCTTGGTTTTATTCTTGTTTATTTTCATTTTGATTTCTTCTATTAGGATTTGGTTAATTCCATTCAAGGCGTCCTCTAATTCTTTTTTATTGCTTCCTAGAAGGGCAATGTCATCGGCAAATCTTAACATAGCGATTGTATAAATTTGTAAATTTCCCTGATCATATGATAATGAACTGAGGAGAATGGTGTGGACTGTATTTCTTTAATTAAGATAAAGGAAGGTGTCTTTCTCCTTCTTCAATAAATAAAAGCAAAGATTTTTTGATGTGATATTAACAATGGTTTTAATGATAATAATAATGGTTTTTGTACATACGAATGAAATATAATACAATGGTGATGGCGTGGCGAAAATGCAGACTTCTTGTGGCAATTCGATTCACTTTGGTTTTTTATCCGATGATATGATATGGGATGATTCAAGTTTGGTTATTTCTCCAAATTCAATTTAAAAGTTAAGGGTGATCCTTAATCAATTCACTATTTCAAATTTCTCCACTTTCAATTACAAACTTCAATTCAATATTCAATTTACGATTCTCCTTCTAAACTCAATTCAAATATAATAAAAAAATCTGCTGGTGCAGTTATAAAAAACATTCAACTTTCAACTAAGAGATCAGAAGCGAGAATCTCAACTCAAATCAATCTGCTAACGCAGTCACCCATCAAAACTAATTTCAACCTAACTCAACTCACTTCCACATCAATCATCAATGAATCAACTAAGACTGGCTGGCTGGTCAGCGAGCGCTGGCCAGGCCAGCGCCTACGAGAGCTGATCTAGTCAGTTTTACTTTTTCTCCCGTAGAGGGCATCACTCGTCAATCTATCAATTCTAATTTATACATAATTCCCCCCCAAAGACTCGCTAGGGGGTTTACCTGCGAGTCTTTCGCTAGATTGACCCTAAATTAGTTTTAAATTCCCAATAATTCATGGCCAACCCAAAAAAAGGGGAACCTTTTTTTTTAAGAAACCCTTATGGGCCCAATAAATAATTAATCCCTTCATGCATACAGGAAAAGGTGTGAAGGAGGGCGTAAATCTCCCTCAAACCTCGCTCCGATGAGCGAAGAGATTTCAAACCAACTCAAAGTGAATTAACATAGTGAAAATTCACACTCTTAATAAAAAATATTATTATTATTTATAAATAAATAAAATTTAATAATGGTTAAAATAAAACCTTAATTAATTAGAATTATTATCCCAGGTTGGAAATTACAGGCTACTCAATTGGTAAAGGAGCTATTTGTGTAATGGCTCTTCGAAAAAGACCTTTGCTAGTTCGTACATCAGCAACTCTAGGGTTGCCATCTGCCCCAACTATTAACTTTTCTATTCGACCTAAAGGCCAATCCAGAGGAGGGGTAGGCATAAATATTAATACTAATTTTGCTATAAATTCTCATCACTTAAAATTTGTTATATCGCTTTCTATTATTTTTGTTTTTAAATATCAAAAAAATCAAAATGTTGTAATCTATAATTTTTTTTATTTTAATATCAAATAGTTTCATGTAAATGAATTTTGATATATAAATTTATTTTTCTTTAATTATATAAATCTAAAAATAATATATCCATATATATATATATATATATATATATATATATATATATATCGAATATAATTTTTTTAAATAGAATTTAATAATTTTTAATTGGAATTTATCATATTTGGTAAATGAAAGTTCCTTTTTTTAACTTAGTTTTTCAAATGAATTAACATACATGTACATAATTTACTTTTATTTTTTTCAAAGGGTAACTTGACAAAGAATTGAAAAGAAATAAATTTTAAAATTGTATATAAAATACATGTAATAGATTTTTATTAAAAACACATTTGGCCATTTAACCTCCTTATTTTTCTCTAAATCTTTAATTTGATGGGGAAAAGACTCCAGTTGAGATAGCTGTATACATCTCAAGTGAGCCCTTTTTAATTCCACCTCGTTCAGTGGCTGGCCAAAATTTTTTGAAAGGTTTCTTTTTTTTTATTTTCGCCAGCCATCTCAACATAATTGCTAAAACTCTTACTGTTTTCAAATAAGATGAAAACAATTGAAGAAAAGAAAAATTTTGCTTATTCAAATATACCTCCAACGTTTTCTTCTCCTCTTTCAAACAGACCTGTCTATCATTATCTGAAAGTGAAGGGGGGGGACTCAGCTGTAAACTTCCCTTCGGCCCTCTCCACCATTCCTCCCTCTCAATTAATTCTTTTAAATATATACCCCTGGATCCCATGTCTGCTAAATTATCCTCTGATTTGACATATTGCCAAGAGGCATCAGGTAAATATTCTTGAATTTTTGCTACTCTATTAGCTACAAAGGTTTGCCATCGATAAGGCTCTGACTGTATCCAACTTAAAGTTATCATCGAATCAGTTAAACAAATTATTCCTTTTAAAGGAATCAAAATAGATGGTTTTATAAAATGTAAAAATTCGCTGAGAACTAATGCTCCAGCTAATTCTAATCGAGGAAGACTTACAGTTTTTAAGGGGGCGACTCTAGTTCGCGAACCCACCAACCAACCTTGACTAACTTGCAAGGTTTTCTGAAAAATTCCCCTTACTAAATAAATGACTGCTGAATAAGCCAGTTCGCTAGCATCACAATAGCCTAAAAGAAAAAATTCCTCTTCAGGCTTTACAGCTCCTATAAATCGGGGAATATAAAAACCTTTCAATAATTTTAAGTCTTCCTGATATTCTGACCAAATCAAATTAACTCTGTCGCTAACAGGCTGGTCTCATTCTAACTTTTGTTTACATAATTGCTGAAAAATGATTTTGAATTTAATTAAAACAGGACTCATAAAACCTAATGGATCAAATGTTTGAGCTAACTCACTTAAAAGTTTTCTCTTTGTTAAACCGACATTTTTATTATTAGTGTAAGAAATTTGAAAACTATCAAATTTGGTATTCCAAATTAAACCTAATGTATTTGTGACCGGGTTTTCAGCAATAATTTTCGAATAATTTCCCTCCTCTCTGACCAACTGGGTGATATATGAATTATTTGACGCCCATTTGTCAGTAAAAAAACCTCCTTCTCTCAATAATGACTTAACTTCAAAAATAATAGCTTCAGCCTCTTCATAATCAGTAGAGATTGTGTGTGCTGGTGCAAGGTGAAACATCTTTAATAAAGTATATGTAGAGTAAATAGATACTTTATTTAATATGGAGGTACTATGAGGATACTGGTCATATTCACATTGTAACCAAAATAACAAAAAAGATATAAAAAAAAAAAAATTTTTCTTTTTCAATATATATATTTTCGGGCTATCAACCCATCTTCAGGAAATACAGAAGGTAACTAACAACACGATGGATATATATGTTTATTGAATAGACAGGCCAGAATATATCACAACCATTCTTATTTTTTAAAAAGGACACTTTCTGCTGTTGTTCCGAAAGAAACTCCGGGTTGACCTCCTATTTACGTAGATTGTTTGGGTAGTACAAGTGCTTGCGAGGTCACTGAGTCTCTGGGTTGACCCTGTGCCGCTCTTTTGGTATGTTAAAAATCAATTATTATATTTGATTTTTATATCTAGTTGATTGTTGATACCAACATTTTCATCATTTTGACAAGGCATATTTCCATGGATTACAAGAAGTTGTCCACCTAATTCTCTCGAAGTGAATCGTGGGGTTAGAAGGAGAGCATAGTGGCATGATCTTGGCAGGCGTGATGATTGCAAATGCGAGTAGGCAGTCTGGTTTACGGCCGGCTCTACAACGTCCGGAGCTCAAATGGTTCTCCATGCCTCAGCCTGAGTAGCAGACGTCCCGTTTGCCACAATATGCACCGTTCGTCATCACAATTTGGTTGCTGTATATCACTCAGACGTTTTATCATTTTGTCGAGTTTATTATACTGGGAGGATTATTTATGCCATAAAGGCTGGATGTTGATGAATATGCCTATTGGATAGGTTACCCATCCAATAGCAAATATTCTCCAGAAGCATGGTATCACTCCAGCCCTCTTATAATATAAATAATTTATCCTCCCAATTAATAAATAACGCAACTCTGACAAAATTGATAAAATAAGTTAGATCTGTGCATACAAATTAAATTGTGATGATCGCGAGGCTCATATTTGGCCACAAACGGGACGATCTTTTATAAAACGGCATAAAGAACATTTAGCTTCCCACAGACAATTAATAAGAAACCAGCTCCATAAATCCATGACTCTACTTCCGCATTTGCTAATCATCTATATGCCTTAGATCATGTACCTTCTCCTTCTAACCCTCCCTATTCATTTTCCCTGAAAGAAAAGGATTAAGATTGGACCTTCTTGAATCCATGGAAATGCAATATGCCTTGTCAAATGATGAAAATGTTATCAACAATCAACTAGATATAAAATCAAATATAATAATTGATTTTTTAATATCAAAATCGTAAAATCATTTTCAACCCAGAGACATAAGTCAATGACCTCACAAACCTGCCCTTTACCCAAACAATCCTATGTAAATAAAGGTCAACCCGAATTTCTTTCTGAATAACAGCCCAAGAGAAAGTGTCCTTTTAAAAATAAAAATAATTTGATAAATTCTGTCTCTCTGTTCAACAAACATATATAGCCTGTCATTCAATAAATTTTATTTAGTTACCCTCTGCATTTCCCTGAAGATGGGCTGATAGCCCGAAATATATATATTGAAAAAGAAAAATTATTTTTTTTTTTTTATATCTTTTTTAATTTTTTTTAATTTTAATGTGAAACAAGTGACCCAGTATCCTTAACTCATATAGGTAAATCCATATTAAATAAAATATCTATTTACTCTCATCTTTATTCAGCCTCTTCTTTAGAATCAACTGATACAAAGCCGTCGTCCATGTAAAAAACAATTATCCAACCGCCTTGGCCTTTTGAAATTTATATCCTTCTAGGTTAGCGAGTTCTATCAAAACTCGTAACGCTAAGAAAGGTGAGGATTTCAAGCCGAATGGCAAAGTTTTTAAACGGAAAGTCTGCACCGGCTCTGATGGTTCAGACCTCCATAGAAATCTTAAAAAATCTCTATCCTGTTCATTAATCAAGATCATATTATACATTTTCTGTATATCAAAGGTGAAACCTATCGATCCCTGTCGAAACTTAGTCAATATGGACCTAATATCGCTTTGCAACGGTCGCCCTGTCATTAAAATTTGATTAAGGCTAATACTATTCTCCGTTTTTGCTGAACCGTCAAAAACTATCCGCATTTTTGTGGATAAGCTTTGTTCACGAATAACTGCATGATGAGGCAAATAAAAACATTTATCATTAATAGAGGGATTAGACACTATTTCTGCAAAATCTAATTTAAAAAGATCACTAATACAATTTGAATATTGAATTTTAAATTCCAACTTAGTTTCAAATTTTTTCTCAAGAGAGAAAAAACGTTTCAAGGCACCTTGTTTAGATTCTCCCAAATTTAAATGAGGATTTTTAAATGGTAGGGCTACAGAAAACTTTCCAGAAGGCACTCGAAAATAATTTTCCAAAAAATGTTTCTCACATTGATCAAACTTAACCGGATCAATCTCAGTGGGGTTATCTAAACTCCACAATTTTTTTGATAAATACTCCAAGGTAAGATAGGATTTTACCTGACCGGTAGCCTGCTCTTTCAACTCTGAAGGACAATTTCCTAACAAAATCCATCCCAATACACTTTCAATAGCAACGGGTGCATTTTCACTCCCTCTCTTAACACCTCCCCTTAATATTTGAGCTACAGTTTTTGAGCCCAATAGCATATCTACCGGACCCCCACAGTGAAATTCAGGGTCGGCTAACTGCAAATTTTTTAGATGAGAAAATTCGTTTATATTGAATTGAAATCTTTCCAAATTGTCACAAATCTTCTCAACAGTGAAAGAGGGACAATCTATTGCTAAAAAGTTATTATTAATAGGTGAAATTTTTACATTCACAGAACCCGTAACACATGAAACCAATCTTGAACCCAATCCATAAATCGGAGTATTATTTTCTTTTGTTACCTTTACTTTCAATTTAGAAGCCAACTCATTAGTAATAAAGTTACTTTGACTCGCCGTGTCAACTAAACATCGCGCTGTGAACTTGCCTTCGGAAGTCTGCAGTCTGACCATCGCTGTGCCCAATAAAATATTTTGTTGTATTTGAGGTAAATTTGTACAACAAGTCTTTTTTGGAGTCTCTGAAACATTTACAACTTCATTAATATTTTGAACATTGGAATTGTTTACATTTTCAATTGATTTAAAATTTTTATTTTTAACATTCTTAAAATAATCATTTAATTCTATTTTAGATGCATGTAATATGGGATTATGATAATTCCCACAATGACATTTAATAGATTTGCACAATGAAAAATCATGATTTGCTTTAAAACACAATTTGCATATTTTCTTTTTTAAAATAAAGTTCATTTTTTCACTAAAACTTAATTTTTTAAACTTAAAACAATTATCTAATTGGTGATTTTCCAGGTTACAAAAAAAACATTTATTAATTTTATTTGTTACCACTGTCGATAAAGTTTTTAAATATTTATTTTTCATTTTCGGAGAAGTCGACTGAAACTTGCTGGTCGACGCTTCTCTGGATTCTATTTCAATTACATTCCACGATTTAATTTCCTTATCTAAAAATTCAAAAAAATTGGAAACTGTTGGTACAGTTTCTGAATTTAATGTTCTATAAAATAGATGTATAAAATCTTGCGGTATACACCTAATTAATATCCTTATAAAAAAATCATCATTCCCTGGTGTGACCTTTTTAAAATTCTGCAACACAGAATAGGCATTTCGGAAATGATCATATATATAATTTAATTTTTCCCTAGTTAATATTTTAATTTTCGGGAACTCCAATAACTTGTCAATAGTTTGAAATATTATTTGTCTTTCCGACTCATAATAATCTTTTAAAACTTTTAAAGCAATTTCATAATTGCTCTCGATTATACTCAAGCCTTTAATTTTATTTAAGGCGGCTCCCTTCAACGAATTCTTCAAATGCATTAATTTTTCCGTCTTCGACAAATTTTTTCTTGAATCAATTTGGGCTTTGAATAAATCAAAAAATTCTACCCATTCCACAAAACCATCTTCAAATATGGGCAATTTAATAACAGGAACACTTGCATTTGATTCCTCTCTTGGACTTGTCATTTTAACATCAATTTGAGATATTCTGGCATTGGTCAATTTTTCTTCTTTTTCTTCCAAAATCCATTCAATATCCCTTATAATATCCAAACTTGAATTTGTTATTTTTACCAAATCAAATTCATCATAATTTAGTGGCTGTTCTTCAGCTTGTAAATTTTCAAACGCGTCATATACGGCATTTTCTATATCCGCCCTTTCTTCGAGTAATCTGTTCAAATCTCTTTTTAATGTTTTTAATAAATTCAAACTTTCCAGGTTTCCTTCTTTCGTGGCCTTAATTACGGAATTTTGCAGGCGTTCCGTATTCCATCTAAATAATCTAACTTTCCTGGAAGCCATTTTTAATTTAAAAGAAAGGACTATAATAGATAAAATTTCCAATTGCAGTTCAAATTTCAAATGCTGTGTTGCCAGCTCAGCTTAAAACCAAAATCTTTGCTATGCTTTTTCAATACAAAAAAAATTGCAATTTAATTATTTGCAATATTTTTCTCTGCAATATCTTGCAGCAATTACTACTAATTTTTTACACCAACCTTTTCTTAAAGGAATCTCTGGTTCTTTTATGCTCTTAAACTTTAAGAGTGGAGATTTTCTTTTTTGAGAAAATTCTACCTTTGGCGATGAAGGATTAATGTATAATCCTGCGACGATGGACCATGTATAAATTTGTAAATTTCCTGATCATATGATAATGAACTGAGGATAATGGTGTGGACTGTATTTCTTTAATTAAGATAAAGGAAGGTGTCTTTCTCCTTCTTCAATAAATAAAAGCAAAGATTTTTTGATGTGATATTAACAATGGTTTTAATGATAATAATAATGGTTTTTGTACATACGAATGAAATATAATACAATGGTGATGGCGTGGCGAAAATGCAGACTTCTTGTGGCAATTCGATTCACTTTGGTTTTTTATCCGATGATGATGATATGGGATGATTCAAGTTTGGTTATTTCTCCAAGTTCAATTTACAATGTTAAGGGTGATCCTTAATCAATTCACTATTTCAAATTTCTCCACTTTCAAATACAAACTTCAATTCAATATTCAATTTACGATTCTCCTTCTAAACTCAATTCAAATATAATCAAAAAAATCTGCTGGTGCAGTTATAAAAAACATTCAACTTTCAACTAAGAGATCAGAAGCGAGAATCTCAACTCAAATCAATCTGCTAACGCAGTCACCCATCAAAACTAATTTCAACCTAACTCAACTCACTTCCACATCAATCATCAATGAATCAACTAAGACTGGCTGGCTGGTCAGCGAGCGCTGGCCAGGCCAGCGCCTACGAGAGCTGATCTAGTCAGTTTTACTTTTTCTCCCGTAGAGGGCATCACTCGTCAATCTATCAATTCTAATTTATACAGCGATCTTTTGACCTTGGATTTCTATACCTGTATCAATTTTGTCTTTGAATTCTTTAATCGCTTCTTCTATGTATAAGTTGAAAATCATGGGTGACAGCACACATCCTTGTCTTACACCTTTTTTTATTTTGGCTTCTCTGTGTTCATCACCAATATTTATAATTGCCGTCTGGTTTTGATATAGATTGTAGATTAGTCTTCTCTCTGAATTTTATTCCCGCCTGTTTTAATATTTTAAACATAATTTCCCAATTGACATTATCGAATGCTTTTTCTAGGTCTATGAATCCGATGTAGACAGATTCTTCCCTGATAAAAGCCCTTTCTATTATTAGTCTAAGAGAGAGAATTGCTTCTCGGGTGCCTCTGTTTCTTCTAAAGCCGAACTGGTCTTCCCCCAGATTTTCTTCAACTCTTTGTTCTATTTTTAAATTAAATATGGTAATTTTAACTGCTTTGCACTGATCTTTGTCGTTTCTCGCGGACGCTTGTTGATGGTATAATCGTCTATTTAAATTATGTTATTTATTTATTTATTATTCTATATAATCGTACATTTAAATGTATTTAATTTTAATATATTAAAAGTTATTCCATAGTGTAAAGTGAATGGACTTGATGATTCCATAAGAAATAATGTGTCCCTAATGTGAATAGACGTTTAATTTAAATTAAACCCAGCAAAAGTCACGATAAAAGAAATCAAAATAATTATAAATCAGAAAGAAAGTGATATTATTTTATCATTTTCATCTCTCTGGAGGTTCACAGTATTATTCTAATATAAAAAATAGCATATTGAAAAAGAATTTTGTAATTTAAAAGAAATTTTATGAAAAGATTCAATTTCTTCTTTCCAGAAGCTAATCAAATAGAAATGCCAAAAAGTTTTATTTTTTTCTCATTACATATACAATTAAATCAATTGATATTTCATAACTGTGTGTTATTTTCATTTATCTTTTATAACAATTATTAGGAAATTTGCATTTTAGAGTAGTATATTTGAAGTGCAATTTGAAAAAACGCTAAACTCCGTTGAAATTTTTTTTTAAAAATATGAAATTAATAGATATTATAAAACAAATTCCGGTTCTTGAACGAGATGTATGTATGATTTCAAATTATTGTAAAAATAATAAAAAAAAAAAAAAAAAATTTGTATTATATAATTCTCTATAAAAAGAAAAAATGTAAATAAATGTTTTCATTTCAATTTTTAAAACTACTGAGGATGGTCGACCAGTGGTGACCGAAACTGTATAGTTATCAATTAAATAATTCTAATAGTTATTAAAATTATTGTTTTATTATAATTGTGACAAAACCAACCCTTCAATTTAATGAAAAATTATAAAACAATTAATCATTAATAATTAATTTCAATTTTGAACGAAATTTATTAAGTACATTTTGAGAAAATGGTCAAAAACAGTAAAAAAACGATCTTTTTTGAAAGCACGAGATGAGTCATATGAAACGTAACAATGACTTGTGACATGGAGGTGAATTTTAAAATGTTTCTAAAACGGCCTTTCATAGACTGTTTTTCGGGTTTTTGAAGATTATCTCAAAAAGCACCGAATATATTTCATTCAAAATTGAATTAAATGATTAATAATTAGTTGTTTTATAATATGTATTAATTTCATATATAAAAAATAAACTGCAACGGATCGTTGCTAAACTTTATCCAAATTCATTGGAAATATTAATATGTTTGTTCCTTTATTATTAATCAGATATCACTTGCAATTTGTAGTTCATGTTGACATTAATTCAAAAATAATTCTCATAGTCGAGGAATAACCACCATTCTACATTGGATTTTTTGACATTTCGGTTATTATTGTAACCATTGCTGAAGACATGCAGGAATCGAGTTAAAATCAAAAATAGCGATTGATTCTCATCTAGTACTTGAGGAATAACCATTCTATATTGGACTTTTGACGTTTCGGTTTTTATTGTTAACCATTGCTGAAGACATAGAGGAATCGAGCTAAAATCAAAAATAGCTATTGATTCTCATCTAGTACTTGAGGAATAACCAATCTTACTTAAGTTAGGTTAAATGAGCTATCTTAAAACGATCAAATGAATATATTTTAAAGAATTTAAAATAAAAAATTAAAAAATGTATTATTTTACTCTAGAGTAAAGTACTTTAAAATATAATTTTACTAAAAACTTTATTTAACCTTTTTGTGGTCCCCAAGGTACTTAATTAGGATATTAAATTTCATCAAAATTGGTTAAGTCATTTTCAAGATATTTAGAAAAAACTAAAAAAGTACTGAAATAAATAATCTTGTATAATACTAATGTTTGTGGGCCGGTATGTACCAAAAACTAATCAGCTCTTCATTTTGTTAGACTAATAGTAGGTTTTAAATTTCAATTCAATCAGTGCAACGGTGTGGAAAAAATCGTGGACGAAAAAAACGATAACATACATCCATCCATCCATCCGAACGCACTTCCAAAATAAAGTAAAAAATGGCACTTTTTGGTCTCTCGACGTGATTCCAGGTAATTTTTGGCAAAACCGTCACGTGCTAAATTCAATCTCATTGAATACTTCAATTTGTGACCTTAATTGAGTCCACGGGTTCCGTAGTCTTTACCTGAGGACTCCTTTGAAGTCGCGCTTGCCGCACGACCGATTACAATACTTTCTCCCATGCTTCGCATTGGATAAAGTAAAAATTCAACTGAGTCATTAGCTTCTTTTAAAATTGGACTTCAAATAAACTACCCTTTTAAAATGCAAATATTCTAATAAAAATGATTTGATATAAAATATAAAAGTATTTAACACTCCACGAGGGGGTGGGGGTTATCAAGGGGCGAGGGGGGCAATGTAACTCATGCACTAGGGAAATTGGGCTTTATTCTATTACGTTAATGTTAAATTAATATCGATAATTATGAAATATTTAATCTGCTTCGCTATTGTTTGTTGATGGGGTGGGTGTATCCCTCAGTGTCCGATCCAAGTGGCGCGTCCCTAAAATGGAGAATGAAATGTTATGTGGTGAGTGAAGGATGTAGGGAAATGGACTTCCTGGTACTAATTCTATAAATAATTATATACAGACCAGCGGTTAACGAGAGACAATGAGATATGTTTATTCAGGGACTGTTACAATGAGCTCGACTATGGTATAGATGTCTTCTTCGGTGTCCAGCTCCGGTGGCGTGATTGTGTGGGTATTTGTGTGCTCTCTTGTGATATGCTTAGCAATAAATGGTATGTGTATTGCAAGCGAAGACCTGGAGAGGAGCCGTGGATGTGTGTACTCGCTGTATGTTCCCTTTTAATAGATGAATAAGTGTTTAGGTGTGTGCAACTCCGCCGTATGTATATGTATGTATATATATGTGAAGAAGACTCTCCTCTGTGTGTTCTCATATAAGAAGCAGTTTTGAGCTCTGTGTGTATTCAACTCTCTCTCTGCAGTATGTGTGTATATATGTATAAGAAGAAGTCTGTACTCTCTGTTCAACTCACTGCGGAACTTGAATAGAAGTATGTGTATGTGTATATCTGTTTAACTCCAATAGCAGAAGTGTATTTCACTCGCTCACTCTCCCTGAAGTCAATGCTCTCCTATTATTCGTAATCACTGGTCATTTGTCTAGCTTTCCCGGAACTCATCAGTTTTCCTTGTTCTATTAACTAATAGCTTGCCTTAATGTAAACTTAATTCTGAAGAAAAATAAGATGTTAATTAATTTATTTAAATAAATTCTTGTTCAACCCGCAAGACCATTGCAACGCAGATAAGAAATTTCAATAGATTTAAATTGTATATGTAATGAGAAAAAATATAAAACTTTTTGTCATTTCTAGTTGATTTGCTCCCTGATAAAAGAAATTGAATCTTTTCATTAAATTTCTTTAAAACTACAAAATTCTAATTAAAATGCTATTTTGTTATATTATAAAGGTACTATGAATTTCAACATAGATGAAATCGATAAAATAAGATAGATTTCTTTCTCATTTATAATTCTTTTTGGTCAGTTATATCGAGAGTGATCAGAGGATGTCTAGTCATCAGGGAAAAATGGAGAAAAAAGTCGATCTCTCCGATTTGACTGAAAATTTTCTTGTCCCTATTTAACTAAAACTGCTTTTAAAATGTAAAAATACCTTTAATTTTTTGATGAAAAAATTGTTTTTTTAACGAAAAACATGCTATATCTTCCAAATTTTTGATCTGAATACACTTTTTTAATTCGTTGAATGGTTTAGCTATTAGAAACTTATTCTTCTTCGACTGCTTATCCATTAATGGATGTTCGCGACCACATTCCGCATTTCTTCTCTGTTCCTAGCGGTGTGTAGAAGCTCTTGAACGCTTCTGAGACCCGTCCAGTGTCTGATATTCTGCAACCAAGACATCTTCCTCCTTCCCCTTCCACGCCTGCCATCTATCTTTCCTTCTATAATCAGCTGTAATAGTTGGTATTTTGCACTTCTCATTATATGTCCCAGATAGGCCACCTTCCTCTTCTTCACGGTGTTGTATAGTTCACGGCCTTTGTTGATCCTTCTTAGTACTTCCTCATTACTTATTTTTGCCGTCCATGGTATCTTGAGGATCCTACGGTAGACCAACATCTCGAAGGCTTCTAGAGACTTATATTCACGAATTATTAGATAATACTAGATTTTTCAGCCTAAACCTTCGAGAGTTTAAAATTTTTATAATTGATTTTATTATAGAAAATTTAATTATTAACATAATAGTTTATAGATTCAAAGTTGTCAGATCAATAGATCAGGAGTTATTAAACATCTTCAATAGAAAAAATCATTCTGGTCTAATCCTTTGAATAATATTTTGAATCGAAAAAATCGGAGAAAAATAACGATCTCTTCAATTTCATTGAAAATTTTCTCTTTATTTAGCTAAAACTGTTATTAAAATGGAAAAATACCTTTTATTTTTTTCAGGAAAAAATTGTTCTATCGAAAATCATCATTTATCTTCCAAAAGTTTTGATCTGAGCACTTTTTATTTGATTTACACAATGGTGTCATCGCAAATTGAGCACTGCCGGAACGCTGAAATTCCGGGGGCCTGCGGGGATCCAGGGGTCCAACGCATTAATAGAAATGTTGAGAACGGCTGATCTACCTACCCCTAAACCTATTGCCTTCTAACAATAAGCCATAAGGGGAATTTCGATAGATTAGTTGACCTTAATCCCTTAACTCACACTCTCAACCTGCTCCTTAAACTTTACTAAGCTAATCTCTTTCATTTTTATTTACTTTTGCTTATCGATTGATCTCCAATCCTTTTCATTCTTGTATTAACAGTGAGGATGCAAAATAAAAAATTATTTTTTTAAAGGTTCTATTTAATGCATAATGTTCGAATTGAGGAAGTCATCTGCTTGAAATTTATCTTTAGACCAGCATAATTTGAAATTTTTTCGATGTTTTTATTTTTGTTTATCTACAAACATACGGGCTATCAGTGGTCCTTACAAGGAAGTTTAGAATTAGAAAATTAATTAATTCTGGATTAAATAATTCTAGTAGTGTTTTATCCAATGCGAAGCATGGGGAAATTATTGTAATCGGTCTCGCGGCAAGCGCGACTTCAAAGGGTCCTCAGGTAAAGACTACGGAACCTATGGTCTCAATTAAGGTCACAAATTGTAGTATTCAATTAGGTTGAATTTTAGCACGTGACGGTTTTGCCAAAAATTACATGGGGTCTCGTCGAGAGGCCAAAAAGTGCAATTTTTACTTTATCCAATGCAAAGCATGGGTAAAGTATTGTAATCGCTCTCGGGGCAAGCGTGGCTTCAAAGGGTCCTCAGGTAAAGACTACGGAACCCATGGACTCAATTAAAGTCACAAATTGTAGTATTCAATTAGGTTGAATTTTAGCACGTGACGGTTTTGCCAAAAATTACATGGGGTCTCGTCGAGAGGCCAAAAAGTGCGATTTTTACTTTATCCAATGCAAAGCATGGGTAAAGTATTGTAATCGCTCTCGGGGCAAGCGTGGCTTCAAAGGGTCCTCAGGTAAAAACTACGGAACCCATGGACTCAATTAAAGTCACAAATTGTAGTATTCAATTAGGTTGAATTTTAGCACGTGACGGTTTTGCCAAAAATTACAAGGGGTCTCGTCGAGAGGCCAAAAAGTGCGATTTTTTCATTTAGTGCGTGCGGATGGATGGATGTATGTATGTTATCGTTTTTTTGGCCCACGATTTTTTCCACACCGTTGCACCGATTGAAATGAAATTAAAAACCTAGCATTCTTTTAACAAAATGAAGCGCTGATTAGTTTTTGGTACATATCGGTCCACAAACATTAGTACTTTATTTCAGTACTTTTTTAGTTTTTTCTAAATATCTTGAAAATGACTTAACCAATTTTGATGAAATTTAATATCCTAATTAAGTACCTTGGGGACCACAAAAAAGGTTAAATAAAGTTTTTAGTAAAATTATATTTTAAAGTACTTTACTCTAGAACATATTAATATTTCAAATGAATTTGGATAAAGTTTAGCAACGATCCGTTGCAGTTTATTTCATTTAGTGCGTGCGGATGGATGGATGTATGTATGTTATCGTTTTTTTGGCCCACGATTTTTTCCACACCGTTGCACCGATTGAAATGAAATTGAAAACCTACCATTCGTTTAACAAAATGAAGCGCTGATTAGTTTTTGGTACATATCGGCCCACAAACATTAGTACTTTATTTCAGTACTTTTTTAGTTTTTTCTAAATATCTTGAAAATGACTTAACCAATTTTGATGAAATTTAATATCCTAATTAAGTACCTTGGGGACCACAAAAAAGGTTAAATAAAGTTTTTAGTAAAATTATATTTTAAAGTACTTTACTCTAGAACATATTAATATTTCAAATGAATTTGGATAAAGCTTTAGCAACGATCCGTTGCAGTTTATTTTTGGAAGTGCGTGCGGATGGATGGATGATGGATGGATGGATGGATGTTATCGTTTATTTGGTCCACGATTTTTCCACACCGTTGCACCGATTGAAATGAAATTGAAAACCTACCATTAGTTTAACAAAATGAAGCGCTGATTAGCTTTTGGTAGATATGAGCCCACAAACATTAATACTTTATTTCAGTTCTTTTTTAGTTTTTTCTAAATATCTTGAAAATGACTTAACCAATTTTGATGAAATTTAATATCCTAATTAAGTACCTTGGGGACCACAAAAAAGGTTAAATAAAGTTTTTAGTAAAATTATATTTTAAAGTTACTTTACTCTAGAACATATTACTATTTCAAATAGAATTTGATAAAGTTTAGCAAACGATCCGTTGCAGTTTATTTTTGGAAGTGCGTGCGCATGCATGGATGGATGGATGGATGGATGGATGTTATCGTTTATTTGGTCCACGATTTTTTCCACACCGTTGCACCGATTGAAATGAAATTGAAAACCTACCATTAGTTTAACAAAATGAAGCGCTGATTAGTTTTTGGTAGATATGAGCCCACAAACATTAATACTTTATTTCAGTTCTTTTTTAGTTTTTTCTAAATATCTTGAAAATGACTTAACCAATTTTGATGAAATTTAATATCCTAATTAAGTACCTTGGGGAGAACAAAAAAGGTTAAATAAAGTTTTTAATAAAAGTATATTTTAAAGTACTTTACTCTAGAGTAAGATATAGTACTTTTCTTAAATTACTTATTTTATCAAAAATTCTTTAAAATGTATTCATTTGATCGGTTAATATAGCTCATTTAAACTTGCTTGATTAAGAATGGATAGGCTGCTCGCTGTGAAATGATAAAAATTTGGGAGGAAATTTTATAAGTAACCATAGCAACAGCGTTGTTTTTTTATCCGTTACCTTTGCTGAAGACATAGAGGAATCGACTTAAAATCAAAAATAGCCATTGATTCTCATCTAGTACTTGAGGATTAACCATTCGATATTGGATTTTTGACGTTTCGGTTTTTATTTGAAACCATTGCTGAAGACATGGAGAAATCGAGTTAAAATCAAAAATAGTGATTGATTCTGAAGTAATACTTGAGGAATAACCATTCTATATTAGATTCTTGACGATTCTGTTTTTATTTGTAATCATTGCTGAAGACATGGAGAAATCGAGTTAAAATCAAAAATAGTGATTGATTCTGATGTAATACTTGAGGAATAACCATTCTATATTGGATTTTTGACGTTTCGGTTTTTATTGGTAACCATTGCTGAAGACATGGAAGAATCAAGTTAAAATCAAAATTAATGATTGATTCTGATGTAATACTTGAGGAATAACAATTCTTTATTGGATTTTTGATATTTCGGTTATTATTGGTAACCATTGCTGAAGACATAGATGATTCGAGTTAAAATAAAAATAGTGATCGATTCTCATCTAATACTTGAGGAATAACAATTCTACATTAGGTTTTTGACGTTTCGATTATTATTGGTAACCATTGCTGAAGACATGCAGGAATCGGCTTAAAATCAAAAATAGGGATCGATTCTCATCTAATACTTGAGGAATAACCTTATTGCATTCTATTTTTGATGTTTTGACTATTATTGGCAACCTCTACTGAAAACAGTGGAAGAATCGACTTAAAATCAAAAATAGTGATCGATTCTCATTTAATAGTCGAGGAATAACCATTTTACATTGAATTTTGACGTTTCCGGTTATCATTAGTAACCATTGCTGAAGACATGGAGGAATCGACTTAAAATCAAAAATAGGGATCGATTCTCATCTAATACTTGAGGAATAACAATTCTACATTACATTTTTGACGCTTCGATTATTATTGGTAACTATTGTTGAAGACATGGAGGAATAGGCTTAAAATAAAAAATAACGATCGATTCTTATCTAATACTAGAGGAATATTGCATTCCATTTTTGATGTTTTGACTATTATTGGAAAGCTCTACTGAAAACGTGGAAGAATCAACTTAAAATCAAAAAGACTAAAATCTTTTATGATAAACAACTCAAGCTTGAGTCATTTCTCGTATAGCCCGCTAGACATTCGGATGGATCACCAAGTGAATATGAAATCTCAGATGTTATATATTTAATCTCCCAGTCCAGAGCGCTCGGTTTATTAGCATGTATGTTAGATGCTTGCCATAAATTAATCGAATGTTTTCTACATTTGATTCAATCGCAAATCAAATGTAGGTGATTTTTGTCAAATATTGAGTGAAAATAATATTTGAACTTATATATTTCTATAAATATATAACATCTGAGATTTCAAATTCACTTGGTGATCCATCCGAATGTCTAGGGAGCTATACGCGAAATGACGTTGGATTGTAGCTAAGTGGATCACATCTTTTATCTCTTGGTCCAGATCTTGAGACTCCGCAGACTCTAATAGCGTAATCCGCAGTAGTCTCGCGATAAATATCTTTTTCAAATAAGCGCGGTCAAAAATAATCCTCAGCTGATGATAGCAATTATTCTTTGTTATATTAATTGTGAAAAAATTATAAAAATTTATTTAAGCATCATTATTTCAAGTTAGAAATATATAAGTTCAAATATTATCTTCACTCAATATTTGACAAAATTCTCGCACATTTGATTTCGTGATTGAATCAAATGTAGAAAACATTCGATTAACTTATTATTTCTTTCCCTTTACTCTCTTTTAAAAAAATAAATTGAACCACCCTGTATATTAATATTTTTTAGTAAATGAATTTTTGACCATACTGTATAATATAATGTTAATTATAATATGTAATCAATTAAATAAACAAGCAGTTAGGATAAGAGAAAGTATGTTTTAGGAAACTAGAAAGTACTCTACTAACGTTGTTCTTACCTTTCAGGCTTTAATTAAGCTGGCAAGAGCCCTTGCTCTCGATCAGCATGCCTGGCTTCAACTGAGCCTTCATTCTAAAGGAACGGAATGGGTAATATTTATTTATTTAATATCAGTTTCCTTGAATTGCGATAAATAACTTTTCAATTCTATATTCATTATTTATTAACTAAATGAAATATAATGTATACAAGGGAGATGGACCAAACAGGATGTGAACAGATTTTTTTTGAGGGGGGGGGGGGGGTGTCCTATAGTTTTATTTTCAAAATAAAATAAAAAAAAAATCCTATACCATGGAAAACTCAAAAACGACAAATAGTAGAAAGTTCATTCTGGTGTCAAAATGTTCGTATTTCTAAAATCAATAACAGATAAAAAATTTTTTTTTAAAGGATCATAGGGAGTTGGAGCAGAATTTAAATCAAACACAAAGTTTTTTAATTAAATGGACCAAACGTTTCATCACTGATTAGCGACTTCCTCAGTAGCTCATTTTATAAACTTATTTGACAGGTGTTAAATCACATATGTGTACCGCATTTTGTCTATAACTCACAATTAACTGAAGATGGCCAAGCACATCCAGGCTTTCGAAACGTTTTATTCAGGGTGTTTTATTGAATCCCAGCGCATCCAACTTTTGGCTGATATAACAATCTATCGAGTTTTTTTAATAAATTAAATAAATAATAAATAATAATTTAATTTTAAAATTAAAAAACCAATTAATAAATAAAAGATAATTGAAAAAAATGTAAACAAACTTTTTTATTGAGATTTTCATCTATAAATAATTACTTTAATTAAGAAAAGATCAATTAAGATGAGAATTCAGAAGCGAGCAATTAAACTAATAGGAGACCAGGCTTCAACCAACTCACTCGACTCCTGGCTCACCGAAGAACCGTTTCTGCCCTTTCCCTGTACTACAGATACTATCACGGTGTCTGCTCAGTCGAGCTGAAATCAATTATCTCCCCTAATGCCCTCTTTACGAGAAACACGCGGTTTTCTAACGCTCAGCACCCCTTCGCTGTAAAATTGGATAAAAGTCGAACAAGCGCTTTCGCCAACTCTTTTATCCCTATGACCTCCAGAGACTGGAACTCGCTCCCTGCCACCATCTTTCCCGCGACTTATAACCTTCAGCTATTTAAGACCCGTATCCACAGATACCTTCGACCCCCGCCCAACCCATACAATTCTTTCTTCTTCTTTTCACGATGGAGGGGCCAACCCAGGCCTTTAGGGGTTACACCTTTTTGGTGTAACTCCTGTTGAAAGTATCGCTCCTTTTTGTTATGAGGTTTGTAAGACCTCAAGGAAGCTGTTAGTTACTTTATAATAAAATAGAAATGTTTCGATAGTGCCTGCTGGTTTGATTATCTAGTTAATTAATGTTATGCATATATGATATCCTGTAAAGAAAAAGTGGAGGGGAGACAAGGTAGTTCTCTGCAAAAGCGTATGAAATAAAAGATAAAACAATTTAACGTTGATATAAAATTTATTCAGATATTAATAAAGGGAAGGTTTTGATATAAGTGGAGTTAGGTGGATGGATTAAGAAGAGGTATTGTATTTGGGAAAAGTAGGTTATTGGAGGCTGGCTCGCCGTTCCAATTGTTCCCTTGCGAAAAAATGCACTGATTGTGCGTGGGTTAAGCGTCTGGTCTCTTTGGGGGTGTTTCTTGCCGCCTGAGTGGGCAAAGGAGCATATAAGTTTTGTTGGCCACCAAGCGAGCGGGTGCCAAAAAACATATTTTGCTAAGCGCGGTTTAGCGCTATTAAAGAAAACCTTGAGTGGTTTCTGGGCATGAGTTTGTATATGTTTTTGTGCTTTGTCAATCGAGCGGACGGCAAAACATATACATTGAGGTAACCTTCAGGATAGAAAGAGAGAAAATAATTAAAGATATGAACACGTATAGGATATGAATTTTAGCTATCAGAAAGAACATTCTTACCTTCAGGCTCGTACAAGCCTAGCGAATAGCACACATAGAGTAATTTTAAGTGATGTTTACCCTTTGGTGGTTGATAGTATAAGAATGGTTTGGCGCGGTCGCCGGGGTCTCGAGAGAAAAAATGTTGGTGGGGAGGGTAGTTGCAGATGCCGACTATAGGGGTCTGAGTGCTTTAATAAAATGACTGATTTGACCATTGTGAAAAATTGTGGCAATTTTGAACAACTCCTTCTCTCATCATTATCATAAAAAAAAAAAAAATTTGTCGAGATCCAGACCTAGCCAGATCGCTTTCTAATCCTCAAAACTTGTTAATAGAGTTTGTTTCATCAAAATCGGTAGAGCCGTTTTGAAAATAGAACAAAGATACAAATATATAAATCTTATATTATTAAATGACCATCGCTCGGTGGCCAGGTACTAAATAAAACTTCAGTACAAGGGCGGATCCACAGGGGAGGGGAGGAGGCGATCGCCCCGCCCATATTAAAAATTCGTAGAGACAAAATTCCCAAACAGAATTTGCCATATTTGCAGCCAGGTGGCAGACTTATCGTCTGAACACCAAACAAAGAGCGATATGAATTTAAGTTTTTTCCCGTCACAAGAGACTTCAGGTAGTTTTTATAAGAAATGATTCCAAAGAAAAGGAATAAAAGCATTAAGATTGGATCTTCTTGAGTCCACTGAAATAAAATTTGCCCTGTCGAATAATGAAAATGTTTTTTTTTTTACTTATGGAAAGTGGTGTAGGTTTTAGGTGAAACATGATGTTAATTAATAGAGTAAAGGGTGTGTAGTTTCACAGTGAATGAAATAAAACTCAAAGAGGTTTATACTCAGTATTAACTTGTAAACTCCTGATGATGGACTAATAATCCGAAATATATTGAGTTTGTATAAACCCCTTGAGTTTTATTTCATTCACTGTGAAACTACACACCCTTTACTCTATTAATTAATGAAAATGTTATCAATAATGAACTCGATTTAAAGAAAAATATTATAATAGACCTTTTAATAACAAAGCCAAAAAAAATACATTCCTAGCCTATAGATAATAGCCAAGGTACTTCTAATTTTCCTTTATTTATCTATAGGTCATTAGAGACAACCCTAAATTTTCACTGAACAATAGTCTATCTCAAAAAAAGAGATTATCCCTTAAAATAATTTAAACAAAGAAAACAATTAAAAACTTTTTGTTTTGCCGAGAGTAGCAGAGTTGTTGATTCACAAAGAGAAACAAATAAAGCAGAGGACAACCTCTTTGTTTCTCTTTGTGAAATAAAACAATCTCTCTCTTGTTCATTAAACCTATAAAAACCTTTGCATTCGAATTTTGTATTAGCTATAATTCTGTTCTTTCCTGAAGATGAGATTACAGCTCGAAATATATTATCTATATATATTATATAAAATTCTTTGCCCGATACACTCACTCACTCATCATCAAAACAGCCAGAACCACTGGACATAGAGACATGAAATTTGGAGAGGATATTACATCTATGACATAGGGGCTCACTAAGAAAGGATTTTTCGAAATTCGACCCCTAAGGGGATCAAAGGGGGCAAAGTGTGTTTTCACTGATTATTCGATATCTCTTAAGGACGATAAAATATCTACTTGCTTTTTATTTATAAAAATACTAAATTAAAATATCTAAAAACTAATTTCAGGATTTTTTGAAATTCGACCCCTAAAGGGGTCAAAAGGAGCAAAATATCTTTGCGATGTGTTTACACTAATTATGCATTTTCAATTAAGAACGATAAGATATCTACTTGATTTTTACTTAATAAAATTCTAAATACAAATATCTAAAAAGAAATTTCAGGATTTTTTGAAATTCAACTCCCAACTATCCAAAATGTGAGTGGGGGCAAAAATTAAAACTCTCTTCTATCTTGATCAAATTTTGTAGAGTTATTCTTTATTACTTTAAGAAACTATTCCTGTAAAAATCAACTATCAAAATTGACTGTATGGGGGCGAAGGGGTGGGGGGCAAATTATAGAAATTTTTAGCTTTTTAGTACATTTACTCTTTAGAAAACTGTGGATTATTTATTTGCAAATATCTAAAAAATAATTTCAAGATTTTTTATAATCCGACCCCTCCCCTCAACTATCCAAAATGTGAGTGGGGGCAAAAATTAAAACTCTCTCCGATCTTGATCAAATTTTGTAGAGTTATTCTTTATTACTTTAAGAAACTATTCCTGTAAAAATCAACTATCAAAATTGACTGTATGGGGAGTGAAAGGGGGAGGGCAAATTATAGAAATTTTAGCTTTTTTGTACATTTACTCTTTAGAAAACTGAGAGTTATTTATTTGCAAATATCTAAAAAATAATTTCAGGATTTTTTATAATCCGACCCCTCCTCTCAACTATCCAAAAGTGTGAGTGGGGGCAAAAATTAAAACTCTCTCCGATCTTGATCAAATTTTGTAGAGTTATTCTTTATTACTTTAAGAAACTATTCCTGTAAAAATCAACTATCAAAATTGACTGTATGGGGGCGAAAGGGGGAGGGCAAAATATAGAAATTTTTAGCTTTTTTGTACATTTACTCTTTAGAAAGCTGAGAGTTATTTATTTGCAAATATCTAAAAAATAATTTCAACCTCCCAAAAATGTGAGAGGGGGCAAAAATTAATACTCTCTCCGATATAGATCAAATTTTGTAATTTTAGTTTTTAAGACTATATAAAATGTATGCTGTAAAAATCAATAGCCAAAATGAGTGAGTGGGGGCAAAATATTACAAATATATATTACAGACCGCAATAATCACATACCGAGACGCCGCCTTCTGCCAGGGCCATCTCGCCCGGAGGGTCGAGCTGTAGGGGTGCGAAGCCGAAGGCATTTCCACCTTGTGGATATTTATTAGCAAGCGCGGCCAGAGAGCATCCAAAAAGTGGTTCAGCTTACATTAATTGCGGGGAAAAAAAAAAATTTCTAGGAAAGCTTGTTATGGTGTGGGTATGCCAAATCTAAGTTCGCGACCTCAAAAGTCTTGAGGACAACTTTTGGTGGCCGAAAAACCTCGAAATTTTAGGACTTTCACTTATAACTCGAAAACGGTCCATTTTTTGTAAATAACCCTCCTACAGTAAATTAAAGTGGACAAAATTTCGCGGCGATTAAAAAAAAAGTAGAAAATTGGTCCAGTAGTTTGATTTTTTATGGTGATACAAAAAACAGCCCCCCGGGTCAATTTTGAATCTCTATCCCAAAAACTCGCACTTTTTTCGATTTTTTTCCCATTTGGGCCATGAAGGAGCACGTTTTCGACAGAGGCACTCTGACGCTTTTGATGATATGGATCATATCCTGTCCGGAAAATGTAGGATGTCTATAAATCTAAGAGTTTTATCAAACAAGTGGTCCAAGTAAACGTTTAAATCAACAAAATTTCCTACAGAATGAGATAGGAATCAAGTTTCTAAGATGAGTGGTTTTCATTTTATGAAGGAAAAACTGCAAACTTCAACCTAATTGCGGCACGGGTTACCATTATCCAATTAAGATGAAACTTTGTTTAAATTGTAGCAAATTTAATCTAGTTTAAAAATGTATAGAGTCGTCTTTGTCGGAAACCTGCACCTTCATGGTCAAAATGGGGGAAAAATCGAAAAAAGTACGAGTTTTAGGGATATTCAAAAGTAATCCCGGGGGCAGTATTTTGACAAGCGCTTGTACCGGTTCTACTTAACCTAAATAGATTAAATTAATATTATTTGACGCATAATTTAAAGAGCTTTAATTTATCTAAAAGATATTTTTTGATTTGATAAGCCGTTTTAGAGTTATTCAAGAAAAACTGAAAAAACTCGGAAATTTTCCCATTTTGAGGCGCGTAGAAAAAATTCCACAACACAGATTTGGGAGAAAACTTAGGGTAGTAATAGTGGAGTACCAATAAAGGTATTCCAGCATTAAAATCTTTACCGGGAAATATTTCCTTTTCAAATCGTAATTTGTCTGGACTATTGGTAGTCTCAACCAATTTATTAACCACCATGCAAACATCATTCAAATATATATATGTACATGAGTAATTTCATTATAAACTTAGTATATAAATATGAAAAACTCAATTAGCGAACTATAGTCCAAGTATATTATAATATACACATTTAATAGGTAACCCTGTATATTTTCCCCTTCTTCATGCGCTCTTTTTGTATGTTTTTAATTTTACAGAGGGTCAAAATCGCCTCTTAAAAACTACTTTTGAAGTACGAAATTTCAAAATTTTCCTGGGGGGAGGGGTGGCAGTACATGACCCCCCCCCCCAATTGAAAGTCTGGTACCACTCCTAGTATAAAAGTAATATATTTCTTGTAAATAAACATTAATTAATTGAATTTCATACTAAAATAAAAATATTGTTATATTCTATATCACGATGAGAATTTTTTTTTAATTTCGCCCCCCCCCCCCCATAAAAAATTCCTGGATCCGCCCTTGCTACAAGGAGTAGCACAATGGATAAAGGTTTTCTTGGACAATTATTTAGAGATAAAATTTATAATTTTAACTAAAATTATGAGGACGAAATTTTCGATTAAGATTAAAGTTTTTGAGCAATTAATTGTTCTTAAATTTTTTGGTTTTTGTTTAAAAAAAATTAATTTGCTTAAGAAGTATAATTTTGTTTTGAACGTTGAATGTTTAATTTTAGATTTCAAATTTTGAAAGAGAGAAATTAAGTTCAGAGTTAAATAGGTGGATCTTAATAAAAGAATTTAATTTGAAGACGAGATTTAAATTCAATTCAAAATTTAAATTCGAAGAAATTTTAAAATTGAATACGGGAATCTTGAGAAATTTTATATTTGATTCGGGTTAAATTTTCATGTGGTTAAATTTGGAATGAAAGATTTTTAGATAATTCTTTTATGATAGATTATAATTGATAAACGATTTTTATAAAGAGACTCTAGACCGACTTATATAATTGGGATATTCAATGAGATCATTTGAAAAGAGAATTTAAATTTAAATTTTTATGATTATTAATTAAATTTAAATTAAACGTTAAAGAATTTAATTTTTGAATTAAAAAAATGAAACAATTTTAGATATAAGAGAGGAAGTCTAATACTTTAATATTCTTATAGATGTGGAGATCATAATTTTTGTTAAAATGATCTTCTTCTAAAATTAAGTTCATATTATTTTTATATAATTATTAAGATTATGATTAAGACGTTGAAAATTGCTTTTATGTGTTAAGAGTGAATTTGATTTAAATTGTATCGATGGATTTTCCATACGATTTTTGTGGACTTTTGTATAATTTGTTTTTCTATACAAGAATAAGATTATTTTGTTTTAACGGGGCGTTAAAAATTATTAGGATGGCCGATTTGTGGAAAATTAATTGTTTAATTAAGTATTTAATTAAGTGAATTTTCTTGATTTCTGTTTTATTAAAAGCATATGGTTGGCAGGTGCCCGGTCACGAGATTGCGGCCTATTGTCCATTCTAAAGGCCGTTTTCTGGGTTCCGAGCCCGGCTAAAAGCTTTCGGTAATAAATAATATTATGACAACTTGTGTCGGCTGACACTCATATGCATGTGTGTATGTGTATGTGTTGCTGCTGAGGGTGAATTGTCAACGGCTGGAAGCCAGTCAGTTGAATACGGGATTTGCTTAAAGATGGTTGTTGATTTAAGTAACCAGACAGCGATGTATTAATTAACGATGTTTTAAGATATTTAATTATTAATTGAATAGGTATTTTAAATATATTTATAATAATATGGGATTTAATTTATATTTCAGAAGCTTCTCAGTGTGGGGATGGTGTGATTATTAATACAAAATTATTAAAACAATTTACACAAAGTTTTTTGCTTTTGTTTTAATTTATATATAGCACTATATTGGATCTGAATCATAGTCATAGAGGATGAAAATTTATATTTAGAATTAGAATCCTAAATGTTGTGAAAAATTGTATATTAATAGTGTGTGTGTGTGTGTGTGTGTGGTCCATTAAGATTATTTAATTTAATTAATTGTTTAATAATAGGAGGAGGATTATTTGTCAGGATGTTAAAGGGACGACAAATAATCCACAATAGATTTATATCCTTTCTTTCTAGCCAAATCTAATGGAGTTTGGTTCTATTTATCTTTTAAACCTTTATCGGCCCCCCTCTCTATTAATATTTGCACTACTGGCAATTTATTATTATCAACTGCCCAATGTAGTGGTGTGTCTTTGTCTTTATTATGACGATTTATATTCGCCCCCTTGTCCAGCAATGCTTGGACTACAGGGACATGACCTTTGTTGGAGGCCAACATTAAGGGTGTTGCATTATAATGAGACTCCTCTGCCTCCAAATCCACTCCTTTGGACAACAAGAACTCAACTATTGGTAATTGTCCATTGAGGGATGCATACATGAGAGGAGTCCAATTATAATCATTTGTATTCTTTGCATTAATAGAGGAGGGCTCTTTGGAGTACCAATATTTCAGCCCTTTAAGGGAGCCTTTATCGGATGCATCGAAAATATTTCGAGTTCCATCTTCATCTAAAGATGCAACCAATTCTTGAATCTAAAATTAAATAAAATAAATTCAATTACGATACAAAATTCATCGAAATGTTGACATTTTCATGTTATTAAAAAAGTATTATTATTATTATTATTTTTTGAAATTTTCAATCATTAAGTTGTAATAAATAAATAAATAAATAAACTTACCCTTTGGTTTAATTCGAGATTTTCTTTTTTTAATATTTCTGTCCTATTTTTTTCTTCATTAACCTTTAACAAATAATTAAATAAATAAATAAATATATAATAAATATTTCAAGAAAAATTAATAAATAAATTAATTTACAGATTGATTCAATTTAAAAATTTCTGTTAAAATAAACATAGTTCGTTTTTTTCTTCAATGATCTAAGCAAATAAATAATTCAATAAAGAGATAATAAATAATTTAGTAATAAAAATAAATAAATAAATAAACTTACCTTTTGGTTTAATTCGAGATTTTCTTTTTTTAATATTTCTGTTCTATTTTTTTCTTCATTAACCTTTAACAAATAATTAAATAAATAAATAAATATATAATAAATAATTCAAGTAAAAATTAATAAATAAATTAATTTACAGATTGATTCAATTCTACAAATTTCTGTTAAAATAAACATAGTTCGTTTTTTTCTTCAATGATCTAAGCAAATAAATAATTCAATAAAGAGATAATAAATAATTTAGTAATAAAAATAAATAAATAAATAAACTTACCTTTTGGTTTAATTCGAGATTTTCTTTTTTTAATATTTCTGTTTTATTTTTTTCTTCATTGACCTAGAAGAAATAATTAAATTAATAAATAAATAAACTTAAGCAAACAAATAATTAAAGAAATATATAAAATAAATAATTTAGCAATAAAAATAAATAAATAAACTTACCTTTTGGTTTAATTCGAGATTTTCATTTTGTAACATGGCAGACCTAGTTTTTTCTTCATTGACCTAAATAAATAAATAAATAAATAAAAATTCTATAATAAATAATTCATTATCAATTAATAAATAAATAAGCTCACTAAGTTATTCAATTTCACAATTTCTACTTTTAATATACTTATTTCCAAAGGTGTGCATCACCCTGTATGTTGCATCAATTAATCAGATTCTATTGTATATTTAAAATAAATAAATATCTTCGCTCTTACCTCGTTTTTCAGGGATAATATTTCAGCTCTCAGGTCAGCAATTTTTTTTAAAGACTGGAAAACAAATTTTTATAAATTATTAAATCAATCTCTAGATACAGATTTCAGAATAGACCAGTGAAATACAGCAACCCCTATTTCGGTAATCTGTTTGTTTGTTTGTTATTTAATCAATCACTTGTTTTATTTTGATTCAACCACATGATTCATTTTTTTATTAATTTGTTTTTTGAGTCATGGAAAAATTATGAAACAAAATGGGTACATTATGAAATGAGCAATTCTTATGCGGGCATCTTGATAGCCAAGTGACTTTGCCCCCTGGACCCCCACCGCAGACCAACCTCCACCCCACCAACACTATCCTCCCCCTGGACCCTCTCCCCCGTCCTTAAAGAAGGATGAATGGGCGATCCTTCGAATCGTCGGGTTTTTTAAGAGAATGAAAATGACCTTCTATTAAATTCTTTTATTCGGAATTAGTGGTTTTCTTTATCCTTGGCCTGCCTTTGCATCAATTCAAAATTAAATTCTACCACTCCATCTTCAATCATAATCTAATTATTTTTTAATCAACTAATTAACAATTTATTTAATCAGTTGTATAATTCATTAAATTCTCTAATTTGAATATATAATAATATTTGTAATGAACTTTTGGTGGGATTTTAAATTAAAAAAACAAAATTAAATGTTAAAAGGAAATTGAAAAAAAAGTAATTATACATTTTTACTGACACAACCACCTGTGAATAATTATTTGAATTAAACAAAAAACCTATCAAATTAAAGTTGCCCGAAGGTGAGACCCTGACAGATCGAATTGTCAAACCACAAACAAAATATTCTATTTTATAAAAAACATTATCTAAAATATATATTTAGGGCCAAGTACGCCCTTTACTGTCTGGTGTTCGAATAATACTTTTTAAATTCAGAGCAACAAAGCTCTAAACTCAAAACATTTCCGTAGAGGGCAGGACTTTATGGAAACGCCTGAATTTAGACAACCGAATATTCAACATATTCTAAGGCTTCGATTAAATGAATTGCTAAAAATTTTTTCTTCAGGGAAGCCCGTGAATTTCATCAAAATCGTTAGAGCAATTTAAATAAACAATAATTTAAAGCAATAATTTAAATAAAACTTCCCCTTTTTTCCGCCCTTCCCCTCACCCCCTATCAAATCCACCCCCCTCGCAAATACAAACATTTTGGCACAAAAACGAACATTCTACGATAATCCGTTCTCGAGTTCGCCTGCCCACCGGGTGTACCGAGTTAAATATTTTATTTTCCCCTACTTACTCTTTTTCTATCTTCTTCCAGACAAATTGGATCAATCTGAAATGACAATTAAATAAATAAATAAATAAATAAGAAAATGTATTATTATACATATGTTAAAATTATTAAATTCTATTTACGAAATAAATAAAGAATATCTGACCTGAATTGGGACCAGTAACTTTGTATATTAAAACTAGATTAAGAAAAAAGAAAAAGTTGGTCCCAATTAAGAAGCGAATTTGCATTATTGATATGAAATACGTAAAATAGAACAAATTTCAATAAACAAATACGTATTTATAAATTGCCTAAAATAAATAAAGTAGTAATTTTTTAGTTTTTTTATTTGTAATTTTTCACGATTTTTTAAAAACATCTAAAATTGAATCAATAAATAAAAGAACCGAAACGTCAATAACTCACCGTCTCTTTTGGTTTGCCGTCGTCTTCTTCAGGCAGAGGAGGACAATAGGGCACCATAAACTCCTAAAATAAAAAATTAATTAAGTAATTAAAAATCTTTATAGGAATACACCCTCTCAAGCTTCATTTTATCGTGTTGTAATTCTGTCTAAAAAAAAACAACAGGAAATGTAAAGGCTACTAATTGGAATTGGAATTCATCCAGAAGACTTGCGGTACACTCTGGAATGACACAGAACAAAATTATTAATTATTTATTTAATTATTTGATCATTATTATTTGATAATTAAGTTGAATAATTGTTATAAATAATTATTAGAATTTTTTTGAGATCTAATTAATTTAATATTTAGTTTATTTGAAGTCGTATAAAATAGATCTTATTAAAGTTGATCAGTTGTTACTTTATCCAATTTCGCGAAGCATGGGAGAAAGTATTGTAATGGGTCTCGCGGCAAGCGCGACTTCAAAGGGTCCTCAGGTAAAGACTACGGAACCCATGGACTCAATTAAGGTCATAAATTGAAGTATTCAATTAGATTGAATTTTAGCACGTGACGGTTTTGCCAAAAATTACCTGGAATCTCGCCGAGAGGCCAAAAAGTGCCATTTTTTTGGAAGTGCGTGCGGATGGATGGATGGATGGATGTTATCGTTTTTTTCGTCCACGATTTTTTCCACACCTTTGCACTGATTGAAATGAAATTGAAAACCTACCATTAGTTTAACAAAATGAAGCGCTGATTAGTTTTTGGTACATATCGGTCCACAAACATTAGTACTCCATTTCAGTACTTTTTTAGTTTTTTCTAAATATCTTTGAAATGACTTAACCAATTTTGATGAAATTTAATATCCTAATTAAGTACCTTGGGGCCGACAAAAAAGGTTAAATAAAGTTCTTAGTAAAATCATATTTTAAAGTACTTTACTCTAAAGTAAGATTTTTAAATTCTTTAATATTTATTCATTTGATCTGTTTAATATAGGACTCATTTAGCCTTGCTTAAGTAAGAATGGATAGGCTTCTCTCTGTGAAATGCTAGAAATTTTGGGAGGAAAGTTTATAAGTAACCATAGCAACTGCGTTCTTTTCTTATCCGTTACCTTTATAGAGGAATCGACTTAAAACCAAAAACAGCTATTGATTCTCATCTAGTGCTTGAGGAATAACCATTCTATATTGGATTTTTGACATTTCGGTTATTATTAGTAACCATTGCTGTAGATATGGAGGAATCGACTTAAAAAAAATTAAAAAAGTACTATTTTACTCTAGAGTAAAGTACTTTAAAATATAATTTTACTAAGAACTTTATTTAACCTTTTTTGTGGTCTCCAAGGTACTTAATTAGGATATTAAATTTCATCAAAATTTGTTAAGTCATTTTCAAGATATTTAGAAAAAACTAAAAAAGTACTGAAATAAAGTACTAATGTTTGTTGACCGATATGTACGAAAAACCAATCAGCGCTTCATTTTGTTAAACTAATAGTAGTTTTTCAATTTCAATTCAATCAGTACAACGCAACGGTGTGGAAAAAATCGTTGACGAAAAAAACGATAACATCCATCCATCCCCACGCAGTTCCAAAAAAATGGCACTTTTTGGCCTCTCGACGAGATTCCAGGTAATTTTTGGCAAAACCGTCACGTGCTAAAATTCAATCTCATTGAATTTTATAAGATTATAAACAACATGACTAGTAGTAACGAACTATTAGAATTTCCATATACCTAGCAAATCAACCCGTTTCTGTCCATTATTTTACACCCCAACCTCTGTTACAAATTATATGTATAACTCACCAATTAACAGACTTCATCGACTTGGAACCAAAGTTAGTTGCCAGGTTGACTTCTTCAGTGATAGTCTGAGAACTTTTAGGTCCAAGCTCTCTAGCATATTATAGTGGTTGGATATTGAATTGTATCTAAGTTTCTGAGATTGGCTCGTGATCCCGGCTTCTTTTCCTTCTACTCTGTTCTTTTCACGATGGAGGGGCCAGCCCATACAGGCCTCTAGAGGATCCACCTTCTGGTGTATCTCCTTCTCACATCAATATCATTGAAAAAAAAAAAAAAAAAAATAGTGTGAGTAAATCAAATCTTAATTAATTGGCGTTAATTGTGTTTTTTGACATGGTTGATCGAAATGATTTAAATTTATATTTATGTTCTGATATTATGATTTAAATTTATATAATTTATTTTAAGTTTACTTTGTTTTTATATTTATATTTAATTATATTAGATTTATGTTGTGTTCTGAATTTATATAAATTGTACTAAGTTTATTTATTGTTTTTTGTATTTATATCTACTTATATTAGATTTATAATCTTGTTCTGAATTTATATTTCAAATTTATATAATTTGTATTAACTCTATTTATGTTTTTTTTTATATATTTAACTATAATAATCTATAATTATTTTTTTTTATACCTTTATCATTAGACTTTGTTTTATAATTATAATATGTTTATGTTATCATCTATCTTTTCCTATTGTCTTTGTCATTTATACTTTATTTTTATATTATTTTTTTTCTCATACTTTACTATTTATATACATGTACTTGTGATTTGTGAAAAAGGGTGTGACTGCCCGTTAATAAATAAATAAATAAATAAATACTTCAATTTGTGACCTTAATTGAGTCCATGGGTTCCGTAGTCTTTACCTGAGGACCCTTTGAAGCCACGCTTGCCGCGAGACCCATTACAATACTTTCTCCCATGCTTCGCATTGGATAAAGTAATAAAAATAATTTTTAAGAAAAAAATGAAAAACCGACTTCCAAAAATTAAATGCAACAAATAAAATACACTAAAAGGTATAAAATAATTATTTTCTTATTTAGTTACAACTAAACGACGAAATATTAACATGAAATTACTTTTTGAAGTCGGTGCCAAACTAACTATACCTATAAGCGAGCGTACCCGCCAAACGTACTAAGTAAGATCCGTCGAGTGCGATTCATAAAAGGTATATGTTTGGCACCAACTTCAAAAAGTAATTTCATGTTAATATTTCGTCGTTTAGTTGTAACTAAATAAGATAATAATTATTTTTATACCTTTTAGTGTATTTTATTTGTTGCATTAAATTTTTTGAAGTCGGTTTTTATTTTTCTTAAAAATTATTTTTATTTTTCTCTTTTTAGTGATGTTATTAATAGTGATTATATCATCAGAACTTGACCAAATTAATATGACACCATCCCTAAGACACCCCCTTTCGGATAAAAAAAAGAACCATCGAAATCGGTTCATAAACAAAGAGGTTAGGTCTAAACAAACCTAATAAAAAAGGTCTAATACTTATGAAAAAAATACGAAAAAAAAATGGGACCAATCGGAAGCTAGACTGGATTCAATGAAAAAAAAAATTTCAAAATCGGTTGAGAATTGGCGGAGATATGAGGTAACATAGACACAAAAAAAAAATTCAGCCGAATAGAGAACCTCCTCCTTTTTTGAAGTCGGTTAAAAATAATTAAGACATAAAAGTAAAAAAAAAATAAAAAAAACACGATTTTGTGTGAGTAATGAACAAAAAAAGTACAAAATAATTTAATAAACTTTTTTATGTCTAATAACTAGAGACCGGATTTTTATGCAGTAAGAAATGCCAAAATATGCCATAAAATATGTAGTTTCAAAGGCCGAAATAATCAAATATATGCAGTAAAAATCTGCAAAATAAATTTTTTTATACACTTAAAAATAAAAATTGAAGATTAAAAGTCTATATATTTGAAGGAATGCTATGAAAGAAATAAAATGATAAAGAAAGCTACAGACACCAAGTGTCAAAAATGTTTACTTTTATTGAGTAAAAAATTTCACAAAATTCTCATTATATTTAATATATTAAAAAATCTTTAAACTCAAAGAAATAATAGGTGGTCTTGAATAATAAATAAGCTGACGTGTTCTGATGTGGCCATCCACTTGACTTTACCATACAGCCTGGCCCCTAAAATTATTTATAATCATATAGGGGGGGGGGGGTTAGTTTTTGCATTTTTATACTTCTGGTGTCCCACTGATTATGTATACAAAATTTGGTTGAGTTTGCTCAAATGGCCTAGATTTTTAATTTTTAACTCCCCCCCCCTCCGCCCCTCTTAATTTTGGGTCGATATGCACCAAAATCTAATCAGCTTTTAATCTCAATGGACCAAAACTAGGTGTGAAATTTGGTTTCGATATTCACACTAAATTTTCAGCTACCCTGTCCACAAAAATTTGGTAACTCACAGACTAACAGACATTTTGACAAAACAATTATTATCTCAAAAAATATAATTTTTTCGATGTTCACTTATTAGAGCTTTTTTGTAGACCGAAATGCCATGGTTTCGCTCAATTTTTTCAATCAAAATAGGTTCAGCCGTTTTTGAGATATTTTGAAAAAAAAAAAAAAGGAAAAATCCACTTTTTTCATGCACGATTACAATACCCTGTATGGTAAAGTAAAAAATAATAAACTAATAAAATAATGGAAATATTTGTCCGGCTATACACTAATTTACACAATTTCACACACACACACACAAAAAAAAAAATAATAATAAAGAAATAATTAAAAAAGGATCTCAAAAATAACTAAAATTTGATTATAAATGTGAATAATTTATGTTTACAAGTATTGTTCTAAATTATCTTCAAGCTATTATGTCTTCGGCGAGGGGTGAACCGCGACCTAATATCGTGCACACCTAACTCTACTTCCACTTTCCACTCCCATTTCCATCAAATATGCAATTTTATGCAAAATTACCAAATATGCAAAAATATGCAGTATAAAATTTAACCCACAGTATCCTATAGATGCATGATTCGTATAGATAATTGATCTCCTGGGTCGTATGTGGGGGCAAACAAAATATGCAATCGCATAGGAATCCGGTCTCTACTAATAACTAAGTCAAAAAGCGTGGGGGGGGGGGGGGGGCTCTTTGTCGAAATTAATTAAAAGTCCATGCTTCTGCGCCCCACACTTTTTGACTTAGTTATTAAAGATAAACAAGTTTATTTCATTATTTTGTACTTTTTAAAACTTTTTTAAACTATAATTTATTTTTCAAGTTATATTTGGCAAATGGGAACTTATGTAAATATTCTTATAAATAAAACAAATTATTTTCTAAGTTTGTGGTGTTGAATAGGAATATGTTTATCTGTATCAAGCAGAGGACAACCTCATTGATATTGATGTCTTATTTACAATAGCATGATTGAATAAAATTAATAATTAAAAGATTGGCTGTGTTTTTACCTTCGAGTCTGTGGAACGTTTGCGAAAGCCTTGTATATATGAGTAATCTTCTGATTTTACCAAAGCTAAAGTCAAAAGACCCAAAACACTCAAACATAACAAAAGGGAATTCATTTTGATCTTGCTTTCGGTCAAATGGAGAATCTCTTGGTCTAGCTAATGTTATATGTACTGAGCCAAGCCCCTTTTATTTTTCTTTCCTTCAAGGCGGTTATCCTTGGCGTGACCTTCGCTAAATAACTTGTTTTTATAGAGGGGGAGAGGGGAGGGGGGAAATTCCGAAAGACGCATCGGCGTTTTTAAGATGTAATTATATAGTAGAGTTTTCCTTGTGTGTGTAATTGACGTGCGATTTTTTCATTTAATGCGCAATGTCTGTTTTTTTTTTGTTTTTGTTTGAACATTTATATTTAATTACCATGAGAACCAATTTCAATGATTTTTTTTGCATTGGGTTTAGTCTCGTATCCGATTGGTCCCGTTTAAATTTCATTGGTATTGGATTTCTTTGTTATATATGTTCACTAGGGTGGTCCTTTGAAAAATAGTCTACAAGCAACAAGTCTAAATATTATTTAATTAGGCTAAAATTTGGCAGAGATAGTTGGGCGAAAAATAATACATGTATTTCGTTTTTCAGTTTAATCGGCAACTATCCTAAGTTTCGAGATCCGCTGAAGCTATTTCGGTACCTGTAGCAGGTTGTACACCTGAGACACCTGTAGTAATTGTTCCATATTTTGGTTCTGGTAGCAATTATACTGGCTTGGCTGCTCGATGATTCTTATTTTATTGGAAAGGGGGCACCTTAGGGGTGGACCCATATTAATTTGGTCAAGTTCTGGTGATAAGATCAATGACAAAATAACGCAAATCTCCAATTCTTATGAGCAAATAATCGAAATTATAATAAATAAAATCTTTTATGAAAAAAAAAACAATCTTGAAACATTAATTTAAAACCCGATAACGTTTCGAGTTAATTTCTATATTTATGAATTGTATTTTATTATCATATCTGATTCATTCGCCCGACGCTTTCACTTACTAGATGCATACAAGGTATTATATTAAGTCACTATAAATAACATCACTAAAAAGAGAAAAATAAAAATAATTTTTATAAAAAAAAATAAATAAAACCGACTTCAAACAAATTAAATGCAACCAATAAAATAATAAGAACTCAAAAATCAAATAAAATGCTCTAAAAGGTATAAAATAATTATCTAATTTAGTTATAACTAAACGATAAAATTTTTACATGAAATTACTTTTTGAAGTCGGTGCCAAACAAACTATATAATCGATCTTACGCTAGGTTGTCTCCATTACCCATCAAACTTACTAAGTAATATCCATCGAGTTCGATTCATAAAATGTATATGTTTGGCACCGACTTCAAAAAGTGATATAATATAAAAATTTGGTCGTTTTAACTAAATTAGATAATTATTTTACAACTTTTAGTGCATTTTATTTGATTTTTCAGTTCTTATTATTTTGTTTATTGCATCTAATTTTTTTGAAGTCGGTTTTATTTATTTTTCTTTTATAAAAATTATTTTTATTTTTCTCTTTTTAGTGATGTTATTAATAGTGACTTAATATAATACCTTGTATGCATCTAGTGAGTTGGAGTCTAGACTCGGCACGGAGAGGACGTTCCCCCTCCCTTCTGATCTAATTGTGAAGTGTTCTCTGTAGAGGAGCGACAGTTTGGTGAGTCTACTGATTTTGTATTACAATTATCAAATATATAAGGAAATAATATGGAAGAAGGTCGATTATTATCAATTCTTTCAAGTTGGAAAGAAGAAATAATGAATGATTTTGCCAGAAAATTCGAGTCGTTGGAACAAACTATTACATCTAGATTTGAGATCCGACTATCAGCGGTTGAAAACAAAGTAAACAACTTGGAAATGGAAATAAAAACTAAAAATGTACTTCTACACGGCTTGATAGAAAGTGAAAAAAATGTCTATGATCTAGAAACTATAACAACTAGCTTCATAAAAGATAAAGTATACGATGAATTTGCTTTAAAGGATGTTAATTACATGAAGCGAATAGGCAAGCTCCAAACAGGTAAAATTAGACCTATTATAATTTCACTCGTCTCTCGACGTGTCAGGGACATACTAATAAAAAATAGCACCAACCTAAAAAATAGTCAACATTATATTTCTGAAGATTTCCCAAAAAATGTACAAGAAATTAGAAAAAAATTGATTCCTGACATGATCAAGGCCAGGAGAGCCGGTAAATACGCAATAATTAGATATGATAAACTATTAATAAAAGATAAACTAATAATAAAAGAATCTCACAAAAAAATAGATAATACTACCACTAATAAACCAACTACAAATTCTGAAAAAAGACCTCTGTTATTGTCACCAACAGAAGAAAGAGATCAAGATAAAAACCAAAATGTGGAAAAAAAGAAAATTGATACCACCAAAACAATAAAAGTTCTACAAACGAAATTTTCATTCCTAAAAAAAGCGAATCACTTGGCAATATTAACGCAAAATCTACAGAATAAAATTACTGGCATAGGCACTCAAATATACTAAAAGAAAACTCCACTCATCGCCCAGTAAGCCTGGTCCGCTCGGGTGATTTAGACCAAAACCTCCTAAACATGAATATCAATCCTAAAAATAACAATAAAAATTTCAAAAATGTAAAATATCATAAAAATACAATAGAAATTAATTATGATTGTTCTTTAAATAAAAGCGAAAGTGAGTCGGGTGATTCTATTTATGGCGAGATTTCTACTGAAAGTAAAAATAAATATATGAATTACAGAATTAATGATAAAAATGCAGAAACTAAAGGTATAAATGAAAATAAAAAGATAAAATTTAATCTCATTAAAAACAGAAATAAAATACATAAAAACAAAAATACAGCAAATTTTATTAAAATCGGGACATTGAACGTTCGAACCTTAAAAGATGAAGAAAGAATTCTGGAATTAGAAAATGCTATGAATGAATCAAAAATTGATATCCTCGGTCTGGCTGAAACAAGAAGATTAGATGAAAAAATAATCAAACTAAAAAGTGGTTGGTTATACATTATGTCATAAAGGAACAACTCCAGGACAACGAGGAGTAGGATTTTTGATAAAGTCAAACATGACAGATAAAATTAGAGAATTCAGAGGAATATCTGACAGAATCGCAACACTAAAAATTGAATATAAAAAGAAACATTTTCTGAATTTAATTCAGATCTATGCACCTGCTGCCGATTCAAATGAGGAAACAAGTGAAGAATTTTACAATTCACTACTTGAAACTATAAATAATAACCCTCATAAAAACGATAACCAGCTAATTATTATGGGCGACTTCAACTCTCAAATCGGCCAAAGAGAAAGTAATGAAGAAAGAATTATGGGGCCTTACAACTTTGGAAAAAGAAATGATAGAGGAAAAAGACTTGTTAACTTTTGCCAAGAAAACAATCTAAAAATAGTTAATAGTTATTATAAAAAGAGAAAAGGTATGAAGTGGACATGGTCACATCCTAACGGCTATCTCAAATCTGAAATTGATTATATCATCACCCCTTATCTTAATATTATTATTATTATTATTATTATTATTATTATAGCCTTTATTTAGTTCAATTTTACATTTAAATTATAATACACAATAAATTACAACATATTTACAATATATTTATACTTATATTACAATTTACAATTGTACAAATTATGATTGAACTAGGCCCCTTAGGGCATAGGCCTCTCCCAATATGTTCCATACTTTTCTATTCCTCGCAGTCCTCATCCAGTCTCTTCCGACTGTCCTGTCCAGTTCATTTGACCATCTATTCGGCGGTCTTCCTCGGTCCCTGGTTTTGTTTCAGCAGGCACCATTCAGTGGTGATTTTTGTCCATCTTTCATTTCCCATCCTCGCAATGTATCCCGCCCATCTCCATTTCATTTTCCTTATAGCGATGTTTATATTTTCATTTTTGTTTTTTTATAGATATCAACTATTTTTTGCTTATCTTTTCTTCTTATTCCTAAGATATTTCTAATCCTTATCCTCTGTTTGTTTCTAATTTTTTGAAATTTTTTTCTATTATAGTCCACGTTTGCGCGCCATATGTAAGAGTTGGTATAATACATTTTTTGAAAGTTTTATCCTGGAATCTAAATTTATTTCTTTATTCTTCATCTGCATTTAAAGACCAAAATTTGTTCCAGGATAAACCTATTCTCCTATTTATTTCTTCGGTGGTTCTTGATTTTTGAAACATTTTTGACCCAAGTATATCGTCTCTTGACACATAAGATGGGCGGTTCGTTCGTTATTTTCATATTTTTATATTCTCCTCTTCACAATTAGTTATTATCATTGATTTTTTATTATTTATTTTTAAACCTATCTTTTTACTTTCATGGTTCAATTCGTTTATCATTTCCTTTATTTCACAGCTTTGATGTCCCTATTATAACTATATCATCTGCAAACCTGAGATTAGTATTTAAATATTTTCCATTTATTCTTAAACCCTTTTTTCCCAATTAAGTTAATTGTTTAATTTCCTCTAACGCATAATTAAATAATGTTGGAGATAATGGATCACCTTGTCTTACTCCTCTTTCTACAGAAAAAAAGGGTCTGGCTCCTCCAAAACAATTCCTCCTTTCGACATGCCATAAATGTTTTTGTAATATCTATGTAGCCAGGGTCAACACCTTGGGAGAACATAGCATTAAAGATGCAATCTTGGTATACCGAATCGAAGGCCTTTTTCATAGTCGATAAACACTAAGTAAATTTCAATTTTATATTCAATTGATTTTTCTATTATTTGATTAATTGTGTGTAGGTGGTCGCAGGTAGAATAGCTTTTCCTAAATCCGGCTTGATCTTCTTGACTGTGTATTTGTAAGAATTTGTTCAAGTCTGTTGTTAAGTATTTTCATAGACAATTTTTCCGATATTTGATGTTAGTGTTATTGGGCTGTGTTCATTAATGTCTTTTGGATCACCTTTTTTAAATAAGATCATTATATTTGAAGTTCTCCACTGAGTAGGTATAATTTTACTTTTGGTCTCTTATTAAATAATGATGTTAAAGGTTTTTTTATTAGATCAACTGAAAGTTTCAATACTTCATTTTTAATACCATCTATCCTGAGCTTTTCCTGGTTTTAAATCCTTTATCACATTTTCAATTTCACTTTCTAAAATGACAGGTATGTCCTCGTTATAATTGTTTAAGTTTATTCCTTCTTCATTTACTCTACTGTATAGTTTTTATAAAATTTTGTTGCTATTTCTCTTATTTGGTTTCGGTTATGTTGTTGTTTTTTATTTTCATCTTTAAGGCAGGGAATCATTGAATTTCCCAAGGACATTTCTTTTGAAGCGATTTAGGGGCTTTTAGTGAATTTAAGAGAGCCCTATTTTAGAACAAGGTCAGGTGTGGATAATGGTTAAGACTCTGATGAAATAAAAAAACTAATAAATAGAAAAAAACTATTTATTTATAGAAAAAAATTGAAAAAACATGCATATAAATATATAATAAAGTTCAAGAGTCAAACCTGCCAGTCAAGTTAATAAAGTTTTTGAAATAAATTAAATCTTAATAAAGAGTTATATATTTTAATAAATATATTTAATGAAATATTAATAAAAGAATGTACTTTTGGCAAGGTTGATGCTTGGCCGTCAATTTAGAGTTATATAAATGTATAAATAAATAAAATAAGGAATCTTTTCGATAAGCCGTTAAAGATTGGTGAAGCGTATGGTTCAGAGTGGAAGATGGCTGACGGAGAGAGCCTCGCGTATGCAGTCCTGTCATCCGTTCTAGTATCTACTCAAGAGCCCTCAAGAGTGATCGAGCCCTCGTCGCCGCCGGCCGAGTTGCAGCGGACCTGGGCTTAGGCGCGCTAGAGCAAGTCTCCAGGCTGCCAACGTTGAGGACTAAATCATTCTATAAAATATAATAACAAAACTGGCAACGAAGTTGCCTATTAAATGAATGGGGGGGGGGGGGGGGGGTTGCCGTTTATATCGTTACACTTTTTTTATTCTTTTAATAGAATTGTATGGTTCTATAAACATTTTTATTATGTTATCATTATAATTATTTAAATCTTTTTATTATTGAATTTGACTAGTTTACAAAACATGTTATGTTCAATTTTGTCTTTTGGAGTATTTCTCTTTGTTTTTAATTTATTCCTTTGTTTTATTAAATTTTTTGTATTTTCAGATAATTTGGAATCTTTTTGACGTAGTTCTTCAGCTTTGTCTTGTAATTTTTTTAGATTTGATTCGAAGATATCATAATGGTTTTGTATTTGTTCTATATTGTTAAATTTAATATTTTTTAGTTCGTCTTCTAGATTTAAAGAAAGATCCGTTTTGATGTTTTGAATATTTGTTATTTCTTTTCTATTACATTTTGGGCCTGGTCTCTTTAAGATTATATTCAAAAAATATGAATTCCACTTTTAATAGGCGATGATCCGTGAAAAAAGCGAACTTATTAACAATTTCAAATTTTTTTATGATATTCAAGTGTGGAGATATAATATAGTCGATTTCGCTTTTAAAAATTCCATTTGGGGCCAGCCACGTCCATCTTCTGCCAGCTCTCTTTTTATAAAATGTATTTACAATTTTTAAGTTGTTTGTTTGACAGAAGTGAATTAAACTTTCTCCCCTTTCATTTCTTTTTCCGTAACCATAGGGACCTAAAATATTTTTTTCCTCTTCTATTCTTCTCCCCACCTGGCTATTAAAGTCACCCATTATTATTAATTTATTTTTACTATTTTTTCGATTTTCTTCTATAATGTTGTATCTTAATATAGTAAACAAATTTAAAATCTTAAATAGATTTCCCTTTTACACTGATCATAGACTTTTATATGCAGAAATATCCTTATATTCATTATGTAAAAGACCTCGCCCTGAATGGAACCGAAAGGTTATTACGAATTTCTCAAGAATAAATAGCGATACAACAAACTTAATTAAAGACCAAGTAAAAATTTTAAATCTGAATAATAATCTTTATAATATTCAAAAACAATACAATGAGATAGAATCAATCTTAAAAACAATACAAGATTTATCTACAGAAGCAACTACCAATGAACCAATACTATCTAATGAAACAAAAAATTTAATTAAAATAAGAAACAAAATGAAAGAAAAGAGGAATTCTTCCATAAATAAAATTGAACATAATTTATTATGCAAACACGTAAAATACAAAATCAGGACAGACTTAAAAAATTACAATGATAAAATTATTAAAAAGTTTATTGACCCACACATTTCTATTAAAATAAACTGCAACGGATCGTTGCTAAACTTTATCCAAATTCATTTGAAATATTAATATGTTTGTTCCTTTATTATTAATCAGATATCACTTGCAATTTGTAGTTCATATTGACATTAATTCAAAAATAATTCTCATTTAAGAGTCGAGGAATAACCATTCTACATTGGATTTTTGACGTTACGGTTTTTATTGGTAACCATTGCTGAAGACATAGAGGAATCGACTTAAAATCAAAAATAACGATCGATTCTCATCTAATACTAGAGGAATAACCTTATTGAATTCCATTTTTGATGTTTCGACTATTAATGGAAACCATCTACTGAAGACATGTAGAAGAATCGACTTAAAATCAAAAGACTAACGATCGCTTTTATGGCAAACAACTCAAGCGAGTTACCTTACTAAGAATTCCAGTCTTTTGATGTTTAAGTCGATTCTATCTACATGGTAAACCATACTACCGAAACATCAAGAATGGAATTCAATAAGGTTATTCCTCTAGTATTAGATAAGAATCGATCGTTATTTTTGATTTTAAGTCGATTCCTCCATGTCTTCAGCAATGGTTACCAATAATAATCGAAACGTCAAAAACCTAATGTAGAATTGTTATTCCTCAAGTATTAGATGAGAATCAATCGCTATTTTTGATTTTAAGTCGATTCCTCTATGTCTTCAGCAATGGTTACCAATAAAAACCGAAACGTCAAAAATCCAATATAGAATGATTATTCCTCAAGTACTAGATGAGAATCAATCGCTATTTTTGGTTTAAAGTTGATTTCTCTATGTCTTCAGGAATGGTTACTAATAAAAACCGAAACGTCAAAAATCCAATATAGAATGGATATTTCTCAAGTATTAGATGAGAATCAATCGCTATTTTTTATTTTAAGTCGATTCCTCCATGTCGTCAGCAATGGTTACTAATAAAAACCGAAACGTCAAAAATCCAATATAGAATGATTATTCCTCAAGTACTAGATGAGAATCAATCGCTATTTTTGGTTTAAAGTCGATTTCTCTATGTCTTCAGCAATGGTTACTAATAAAAACCGAAACGTCAAAAATCCAATATAGAATGGATTATTCCTCAAGTACTAGATGAGAATCAATCGCTATTTTTGGTTTAAAGTCGATTTCTCTATGTCTTCAGCAATGGTTACTAATAAAAACCGAAACGTCAAAAATCCAATATAGAATGATTATTCCTCAAGTACTAGATGAGAATCAATCGCTATTTTTGGTTTAAAGTCGATTCCTCTATGTCTTCAGCAATGGTTACTAATAAAAACCGAAACGTCAAAAATCCAATATAGAATGATTATTCCTCAAGTACTAGATGAGAATCAATCGCTATTTTTGGTTTAAAGTCGATTTCTCTATGTCTTCAGCAATGGTTACTAATAAAAACCGAAACGTCAAAAATCCAATATAGAATGATTATTCCTCAAGTACTAGATGAGAATCAATCGCTATTTTTGGTTTAAAGTCGATTCCTCCATGTCTTCAGCAATGGTTACTAATAAAAACCGAAACGTCAAAAATCCAATATAGAATGATTATTCCTCAAGTACTAGATGAGAATCAATCGCTATTTTTGGTTTTAAAGTCGATTTCTCTATGTCTTCAGCGAATGGTTACTAATAAAAACCGAAACGTCAAAAATCCAATATAGAATGGATTATTCCTCAAGTACTAGATGAGAATCAATCGCTATTTTTGATTTTAAGTCGATTCCTCCATGTCTTCAGCAATGGTTACTAATAAAAACCGAAACGTCAAAAATCCAATATAGAATGATTATTCCTCAAGTACTAGATGAGAATCAATCGCTATTTTTGGTTTAAAGTCGATTTCTCTATGTCTTCAGCAATGGTTACTAATAAAAACCGAAACGTCAAAAATCCAATATAGAATGATTATTCCTCAAGTACTAGATGAGAATCAATCGCTATTTTTGGTTTAAAGTCGATTTCTCTATGTCTTCAGCAATGGTTACTAATAAAAACCGAAACGTCAAAAATCCAATATAGAATGATTATTCCTCAAGTACTAGATGAGAATCAATCGCTATTTTTGGTTTAAAGTCGATTTCTCTATGTCTTCAGCAATGGTTACTAATAAAAACCGAAACGTCAAAAATCCAATATAGAATGATTATTCCTCAAGTACTAGATGAGAATCAATCGCTATTTTTGGTTTAAAGTCGATTTCTCTATGTCTTCAGCAATGGTTACTAATAAAAACCGAAACGTCAAAAATCCAATATAGAATGATTATTCCTCAAGTACTAGATGAGAATCAATCGCTATTTTTGGTTTAAAATCGATTTCTCTGTCTTCTGCTGAAGCAAAGGTAACGGATAAGAAAACAACGCAGTTGCTATGGTTACTCATAAAAATTCCTCCCAAATTTTTAGCATTTCACAGAGAGAAGCCTATCCATTCTTACTTAAGCAAGGCTAAATGAGCTATATTAAAACTTTCAAATGAATAAATTTTAAAGAATTTAAAAAATTAAAAAAGTACCATCTTACTCTAGAGTAAAGTACTTTAAAATATAATTTTACTAAAAACTTTATTTAACCTTTTTGTGGTCCCCAAGGTACTTAATTAGGATATTAAATTTCATCAAAATTGGTTAAGTCATTTTCAAGATATTTAGAAAAAACTAAAAAGTACTGAAATAAAGTACTAATGTTTGTGGGCCGATATGTACCAAAAACTAATCAGCGCTTCATTTTGTTAAACTAATGGTAGGTTTTCAATTTCATTTCAATCGGTGCAACGGTGTGGAAAAAATCGTGGGCCATAAAAGCGATAACATACATCCATACATACATACATCCGCACGCACTAAATGAAAAAATCGCACTTTTTGGCCTCTCGACGAGACCCCATGTAATTTTTGGCAAAACCGTCACGTGCTAATATTCAACCTAATTGAATACTACAATTTGTGACTTTAATTGAGTCCATGGGTTCCGTAGCCTTTACCTGAGGACCCTTTGAAGCCACGCTTGCCCCGAGAGCGATTACAATACTTTACCCATGCTTTGCATTGGATAAAGTAAAAATTAAAAGAAATATTTTCACAAAAATGTATAATTCCGAATATTAAAGACAAAAATAATGTTATCCAATATAATCAATCTAACATTCTAAAAATAATAACTGAATTTTATAAAAACTTATATACATCTAATAATAACGATAACCCACTAGACCTTGATTTAACAAATCAAATAAAAGAAGATATCCCAGAAATTCTAGAATCTGAAATTTCAACGATAATTAATAAACTTAAACCTAACAAATCTTCTGGAGGAGATGGCATCAAAAATGAAACTATGAAATATGCTCATGATATTATAGCCAGGCCACTTACTTTGTTGTTTAACAAAATAATGCAATCCAAAATAATACCAATCCAATGGAAACAATCAGATATTATTATTATGTACAAAAAAGGTGATCGCAAAGACATCAATAACTACAGACCTATCACATGTCCTATCACACACCTATCGCTTTGATTCAATCGCAAATCCACTTCTACATATAATCAATAGTTCTATTTTGGAAGGCATCGTCCCCAATAATCTAAAAATTTCAACTGTTATACCCATCCAAAAAATTAAAGGTACAAATAAATGTGAAGAATTCAGACCCATTAACATGCTCCCAATTATAGAAAAAATTCTTGAGACAACTGTATACAACCAAATAATGGAATATATAAAAAATAACAAATTGTTTGCAATAAATCAATCAGGCTTCCGTACCGGACATAACTGTGAAACAGCACTACAAAATATTGTCTCTGAATGGAAGAAAAACTTGGACAATGGTAAAATGGTAGTGGCGGTATTTCTGGATTTAACAAGGGCATTCGAGACAGTCAATAGAGACATTCTAATAGGAAAACTTGAGAAATTTGGATTCAAAGGTGTTGCATTAGAATGGTTTCGAAGCTACCTTAAAGACAGATGGCAAAGGGTGAAATATGGGATAAATAATTCTGAAAATAGAGAAGTTGAAGTTGGGGTCCCTCAAGGTAGTGTTCTTGGTCCAGTACTATTCCTAATATACATAAATGACATTGTTAGAGTGACTAAGCAAAGTGATATTTATCTATTTGCCGATGACACGCTAATAACTATGATGGGTGACGATTATAACAAAATTATTGAAACATTAAATAAAGAATTAGAGGATGTACATGACTGGTTAAATTACAATAAATTAAGCCTAAATGCTGAAAAATCAAAATATATGCTGATCACAAAGAACAATAAACTTAGACATTGCAAAAATAATGCTTTAAAAATTGGAAATAGGAATTTAGAGCAAGTTGACAGAATAAAATATCTCGGCATCATAATTGACGACGGACTAATGTTCAGGGATCATGCAAATTATATAATAAATAAAATAACAAAAAAAGTAGGTGTACTCGGCAGAATAGCTATATGTCTTTCCTCTTATACGGCATCACTAGTATATAAAACTACTATCTTGCCCCACTTCATGTACTGCCCTACAATATTATATATGTTCTGTAAAGCAGACATCGAGCGTCTACAGAAACTACAGAACAAAGCCATGAGGAATATATTAAAGTGCAATAAATTTACAAAGGTCAAATCAATGCTTGATACATTGGAGTGGCTTGATGTGAAGAATGGTATAGAAATGCAGGTTATGGTATTTATTTATAAAATTAAAAATCAATTAGCACCGGAATATCTGATGGACATATTAGATGAAACGAATCCCACACATTCATACGGGACAAGACAGAGAAATGATTTCTACTTGAGTAGAGTTAATAAAACAAGTACAATGAATAATGTATTTTATAAGGGCTTAAGAGCATACAATAACTTACCCGAACATATAAAAAAACTTAAGAACCTAGTTGCATTCAAAAGAGAGATGAGACTATTACTTTTGTCACAACAAGAGTAAAAAATCATCTCGTCAATTAGTATTTATAAACAGTATATTCCTTGTTGCAAGGGTGGATATGTAGGTATATGTTGTGTATTATATATGTATTATTGTAAATATATTTATAAATATATATGTATATGTGTGTGTCCCATTATTTATTTATTATTTATTTAAATGCAGTAATCCACTCCTTGGTCTTGTCTCATATGTGTATGTGTATAGTTACTTATTGTCATGTATTGTGTATTATATATCTGTATGTTTATTATTATATGTTATATTTTAGAATTATGTCTATCATTTGTTTCTCAAAATTGAATGTATTAGTTAAAGTATATATATATATATATATATATATATATATATATATATATATATATTTGTTAATTGTATGAATATAGCAGAGTGGCTAATAAATATTATTATTGTTATTTTTGTTATATTCGTTATCTCATAGTATCAAAATTGTGATTTTTGTTTTTTTTAATGTAGGATTAATTTGAATTTTTGTTATTATTAATATTAGTATTTATGTACATGTGTTCATTTGTTTATTGTCATGTGTGGTGTGTTATACATTTATATGTTTATTATAAATTGTTATAATTTTAGAATGTATTAATTATCTTTATCTTTGTATCTCAAAATTGAATGTATTATTTAAAAACAAATTACATATATTTGTTTAATTGTATGATAGATAGCTAAAATAGCTAATAAAGAATTATTATTATTATTATTATTATTATTATCCTCTAATATAGGTAAAATTTTCATGAAAGTAATAGAAAAAAGATTAAAAACTATAATGACCTTCAACCAACCAACAGAACAGGCAGGCTTTAAGTCCGGGTACTCAACGTGTGACCATCTTCAAGCCATCAACCAACTAATTGAGAAATCTTGCGAGTATCAAATCGAAGTCTTCCTTGCTTTTCTCGATTACAAGAAGGCATTCGACTCCATCGAACACAACTACATTTTAAAATCCATGCTTTCACAAGGATTCAACACGGAATACGTTTCTTTAATAAAAGAAATATATAATAACTCTGAATCCAGAATAATATTAGAAAAAAATGGACCTTACTTCCCAATTAATCGAGGTGTTAAACAGGGCGACCCTCTATCACCAGCACTGTTTAACTGCGCCCTAGAAGACTTATTCAGGAATTTAAATTGGTCAAATAAGGGTATCAAAATAAATGGAAGATATCTAAATAATTTGAGGTTCGCAGATGATCTCGTCTTAATAGCAGGTTCTAAAATAGAATTAACAGAAATGATTAACGAAATAAACACTGAAGGTAAAAAATATGGTCTGGAAATAAATTATAGCAAATCTACATTTATGGCCTCCAGAACTCAAACAAACATAAAATTAAAGGACAACAAATCTTATATAGAATACAATCCAACAGTAACATATTTAGGACAGATAATAAGTTTCAAAGATAAAATGAACAAAGAAATAACAAGAAGAATTAATTTGGGATGGAACAAATACTAGTCACTAAAATTCATTTTAAAAAATGAAAATATTGATTTAATTTCAAAAATAAAAATCTTTAAGCAATGCGTTATTCCTGTTATGTTATATGGTGCTCAGACTTGGACATTAACAGAAAAGACAATTAACAAATTAGAAACAACTCAAAGAGCCATGTTAAGAAGCATCTTAAACATAAAAAGAAAAGATAAAATAAAAAACGAATACATTTACAAAAAAACGCAGATAAAAAATATTAAAAATACAATTTTAAAACTAAAATGGAACTGGGCAGGCCATATAATAAGACTCAAAGATGAAAGATGGACCAAAATACTAACGGAATGGTGGCCTATAGAGCGAAAAAGGAAAAGAGGAAGACAATTCAAAAGGTGGAACGACGAGTTCAAGAAAATAGCGGGCAATGAGTGGACTAGAATCGCCAAAAGAAGAACAGAATGGAAGAAATTAGGAGAGGCCTATGCCCAAACTGGGCCTGGTACAACCTAAATTATATTATTTATATTATTGTAAATACTTATATATATATATATATATATATATATATATATATATATATATATATATATATATATATATATATATATAAAAATGTAATTAGTACCTATAACTATCTACAATCTATATCAAAACCAGACGGCAATTATAAATATTGGTGATGAACAAAGAGAAGCCAAAATAAAAAAAGATGTAAGACAAGGATGTGTGCTGTCACCCATGATTTTCAACTTATACATAGAAGAAGCGATTAAAGAATTCAAAGACAAAATTGATACAGGTATAGAAATCCAAGGTCAAAAGATCGCTATGTTAAGATTTGCCGATGACATTGCCCTTCTAGGAAGCAATAAAAAAGAATTAGAGGACGCCTTGAATGGAATTAACCAAATCCTAATAGAAGAAATCAAAATGAAAATAAACAAGAATAAAACCAAGGTCCTAGTATGTACAAAAAAAGAACAAACGAGACAGGAATGCATCAAAATTAACCAAGAAAACCTAGAAGGAGTTAAGGAATTCCGCTACCTAGGAAGTAAAATAACATGGGATGGGAGGAGCAAAAACGAAATTAAATCAAGAATTGCCCAAGCAAAAATGGGGTTTAATTCAAAACAAAAACTACTATGCTCCTCCTCAATCAGCTTAGCAAACAGGAAGTTGCTATTGAAGACATATGTATGGAGCATAGCCATGTACGGGTGTGAAACCTGGACAATTGGAAAAGCGGAGAGAAAGAGATTGGAGGCTTTCGAAATGTGGTGCTACAGAAGAATGATGAATATCAAATGGATGGATAAAATTACAAATGAAGAAGTCCTTGGAAGAATCGGAGAAAGAAGAACCTTGTGGAAGAGTCTGAAGAGAGAGAAGAGGTCAGATGATGGGGCACACACTGAGACATGGGGGACTGCTTAGGGATATCTTGGAGGGGGAGGTGGGAAAGAAAAGGGGAAGGGGAAGAACCAGATTAGAATATTTCAACCAAATAATTGGGGATATGGGATGCCAGACATTTAGAGAGGTTAAACAGCTGGCGGGGGACAGAGTCGAGTGGAGACGGATTGTTGCATCAAACCAGTCTTAGGACTGTATACTCAATGATGATGACCTATAACTTATACACAAATTATGTATCTTTTAAAGGCTTAAATAAATAAATAAAAATGCATCTAGTAAGTGAAAGCGTCGGGCGAATGAATCATATATGATAATAAAATTCAATTCATAAATATAGAAATTCTCTCGAAACGTTTGCGGGTTTTAAATTAATGTTTTAAGATTTTTTTTATAAAAGATTTTATTTATTATAATTTCGAATATTTGATCATAAGAATTGGAGATTTACGTTTTACCGTTATTGATCATATCTTCAGAACTTGACCAAATTAATATGGGACCACCCCTAAGGTACACTCTTTACAATAAAAAAAAGAATCATTAAAATCGGTTCATAAACAAAGAAGTTATGCCTTAACAATCATTTTAAAAAAAGGTCCAGTACCAATGAAAAATAACGGGACCAATCGGAAGCTAGACTGAACCCAATGCAAAAAAAATCATCAAAATCGGTTCACAATTGGCGGAGATATGAGGAGACAAAAAAAAATTCAGTCGAATTGAGAACCTCCTCATTTTTTGAAGTCGGTTAAAGATGGAATGCAATAAGGTTATTCCTCTAGTAGTAGATAAGAATCGATCGCTATTTTGAATTAAAGTCAACATGAACTACAAATTGCAAGTGATATCTGATTAATAATAACGGAATAAACATATTAATATTTCAAATGAATTTGGATAAAGTTTAGCAACGATCCGTTGCAGTTTATTCATTTAGTGCTAGCGGAAATGAAACAAAAAAAAAAAATCACCAAATGAATTTGACAAAAATCACCTGTATTCGATTCGCGATTGAATCAAATATAGGAAACTTATGACTATTTAATGGCAAACACCTAACATACGTGTTAACAGTTCTAGCGCTCTGGACTGGAAGATTGAATAAAAAAATGTCATACGGGCTAAACGCGAAATGACGTTGGATTATGGCTGGAAATGGATCATATCTTTTTAACCGACTTCAAAAAAGGAGGAGGTTCTCTATTCGACTGAATTTTTTTTTTTTTTTTTTCTTTTTGTGCCTATGTTACCTCATATCTCCGCCAATTGTCAACCGATTTTGAAGAAAAAAAATTGCATTGGGTCCAGTCTAGCTTCCGATTGGTCCCATTTTTTTCATAGGTATTCATCATCATCATCATTGAGTATACAGTCCTAAGACTGGTTTGATGCAACAATCCGTCTCCACTCGACTCTGTCCCCCGCCAGCTGTTTAACCTCTCTAAATGTCTGGCATCCCATATCCCCAATTATTTGGTTGAAATATTCTAATCTGGGTCTTCCCCTTCCCCTTTTCTTTCCCACCTCCCCCTCCAAGATATCCCTAAGCAGTCCCCCATGTCTCAGTGTGTGCCCCATCATCTGACCTCTTCTCTTCTTCAGACTCTTCCACAAGGTTCTTCTTTCTCCGATTTTTCCAAGAACTTCTTCATTTGTAATTTTATCCATCCATTTGATATTCATCATTCTTCTGTAGCACCACATTTCGAAAGCCTCCAATCTCTTTCTCTCCGCTTTTCCAATTGTCCAGGTTTCACACCCGTACATGGCTATGCTCCATACATATGTCTTCAATAGCAACTTCCTGTTTGCTAAGCTGATTGAGGAGGAGCATAGTAGTTTTTGTTTTGAATTAAACCCCATTTTTGCTTGGGCAATTCTTGATTTAATTTCGTTTTTGCTCCTCCCATCCCATGTTATTTTACTTCCTAGGTAGCGGAATTCCTTAACTCCTTCTAGGTTTTCTTGGTTAATTTTGATGCATTCCTGTCTCGTTTGTTCTTTTTTTGTACATACTAGGACCTTGGTTTTATTCTTGTTTATTTTCATTTTGATTTCTTCTATTAGGATTTGGTTAATTCCATTCAAGGCGTCCTCTAATTCTTTTTTATTGCTTCCTAGAAGGGCAATGTCATCGGCAAATCTTAACATAGCGATCTTTTGACCTTGGATTTCTATACCTGTATCAATTTTGTCTTTGAATTCTTTAATCGCTTCTTCTATGTATAAGTTGAAAATCATGGGTGACAGCACACATCCTTGTCTTACACCTTTTTTTATTTTGGCTTCTCTTTGTTCATCACCAATATTTATAATTGCCGTCTGGTTTTGATATAGATTGTAGATTAGTCTTCTCTCTCTGAATTTTATTCCCGCCTGTTTTAATATTTTAAACATAATTTCCCAATTGACGTTATCGAATGCTTTTTCTAGGTCTATGAATCCGATGTAGACAGATTCTTCCCTGATAAAAGCCCTTTCTATTATTAGTCTAAGAGAGAGAATTGCTTCTCGGGTGCCTCTGTTTCTTCTAAAGCCGAACTGGTCTTCCCCCAGATTTTCTTCAACTCTTTGTTCTATTCTTCTTTGGATTATTTTGGTTAGGATTTTGGAGGCATGTGAGGTTAGACTAATGGTCCTGAAATTTTCACATTTATCCGCGCCTGTCTTTTGGGAAGTGTGACTATTTTGTTTTTTTCGAAATCTTTTGGGATGATTCCCAATTTATAGATTTTGCTAATTAGTTCAAAAAGTTTGTCACGTGCCTTTTCTCCAGAGTTCTTTAGGATTTCAGCTTGTATATTGTCTATTCCGGGTGCTCTATTATTTTTTAGTTCCTTCAAAGCTGTCTCGAATTCTGACCTGAGTATGGGGTCTCCTAATTCGTTTTCGTCCACAGATTCTTCTTCTTCTATTGGGTTCATTGTTTTTTCTTCTCCATAGAGTTCTTCTAGGTGTTCCTTCCATCTATTTGCCTGTTCGTTTTCGTTTAGAATAATGTGGCCTCCTTTATCTCTTATGTTCTTGCTTTTTGGCTTGTCTTCTTGAAAATTTCTTTTTATTGCCCTATAGGCTACATCAACTTTTCCCAATACTAGATTTTCGTTGACTTCTTTACATTTTTCTTGAATCATTTTTTCTTTTGCTTTTCTACATTCTCTTATAACTTTCCATCTTAATTTTTTATATGTTTCTTTCCCTTCTTCGTCTTTTCTGTTCTTAAATTTTCTTCGTTCGTCAATCAGTTGCAGTATTTCGTCTGTTACCCATGGCTTTTTAATTTCGTTTTTCTTTGATTGAAGGACTTCGTTGGCTGTTTCGGTCAGGCTTGATTTCATATCATTCCATTCTTGTTCGATTTCATCTTCTTTATTATTTGTGGGTGTTTTTTCTTCCAGTTTCTTATTCATTACATTTTCGAAGAGTTTTTGGGTTTCCTTATTTTTTAATTTAGATATATCCCAGTTTTTTCGCGACCGCCCCTTTTTTATTAGTTTTTTAAATTTTAGTTGGCATTTCATCGCAATTAGATTGTGATCACTAGATATATCAGCCCCAGGATAACTTTTGCAGTCCTTTAATTGATTTCTGAATCTTTGTCTGACTAATATGTAATCTATTTGAAATCTCCCCTTGTCTAACGGCATTTTCCACGTGTAGATCCTTCTTGGATATATAGGTATTAGACCTTTTTTATTAGGTTTGTTTAGACCTAACCTCTTTGTTTATGAACCGATTTCGATGGTTCTTTTTTTATACGAAAGGGGTGTCTTAGGGATGGTGTCATATTAATTTGGTCAAGTTCTGATGATATAATCACTATTAATAACATCACTAAAAAGAGAAAAATAAAAATAATTTTTAAGAAAAAAATAAAAACCGACTTCAAAAAATTAAATGCAACAAATAAAATACAAATACACTAAAAGGTATAAAATAACTATTATCTTATTTAGTTACAACTAAACGACGAAATATTAACATGAAATTACTTTTTGAAGTCGGTGCCAAACAAACTATACCTATAAGCGAGCATACACTCCAAACATACTAAGTAAGATCCGTCGAGTGCGATTCATAAAAGGTATATGTTTGGCACCGACTTCAAAAAGTAATTTCATGTTAATATTTCGTCGTTTAGTTGTAACTAAATAAGATAATAATTATTTTATACCTTTTAGTGTATTTTATTTGTTGCATTTAATTTTTTGAAGTCGGTTTTTATTTTTTTCTTAAAAATTATTTTTATTTTTCTCTTTTTAGTGATGTTATTAATAGTGATCATATCATCAGAACTTGACCAAATTAATATGACACCATCCCTAAGACACCCCTTTCGGATAAAAAAAGAACCATCGAAATCGGTTCATAAACATAGAGGTTAGGTCTAAACAAACCTAATAAAAAAGGTCTAATACCTATTAAAAAAATACGAAAAAAATGGGACCAATCGGAAGCTAGACTGGACCCAATGCAAATTTTTTTTTAAAATCGGTTGAGAATTGGCGGAGATATGAGGTAACATAGGCACAAAAAAAAAAAAAAAAAAATTCAGTCGAATAGAGAACCTCCTCCTTTTTTGAAGTCGGTTAAAAATCCACTAAAAGGTATAAAATAATTATTATCTTATTTAGTTACAACTAAACGACGAAATATTAACATGAAATTACTTTTTGAAGTCGGTGCCAAACATATACCTTTTATGAATCGCACTCGACGGATCTTACTTAGTACGTTTGGCGGGTACTCTCGCTTATAGGTATAGTTTGTTTAGTACCGACTTCAAAAAGTAATTTCATGTTAATATTTCGTCGTTTAGTTGTAACAAAATAAGATAATAATTATTTTATACCTTTTAGTGTATTTGTATTTTATTTGTTGCATTTAATTTTTTGAAGTCGGTTTTTATTTTTTTTTTAAATTATTTTTTTCATTCTCTCTTGGTCCAGACTTAATTAAGACTCAGCAGACTCCAATAGCCTCAACCAGCAGTAGTCTCGCGATATATATCTTGTTTAAAAAGCTTGATCAAAACAATTCACGTTAATATGTGAATTATTCTTTAATATTTATTTAACTTCATTATTTCAAGTTAGAAATATATAAGTTCAGGTATTATTTTCACTTAATATTTGACAAAAATCACCTGAATTCGATTCGCGATTGAATCAAATATAGGATACTTATGACTAATTAAGTAGTGGCGTAATTACACCATTTGAGGCCCGTGGCAAATTAATCGGGTGGGGTCCTCTCCCACCCAATATAAAGAAGCTCAAACAACGGTAAAGTTTTGTTTTTTTTATGTTATAATAAGTCACTACGTAAATTAGGTACATAAAACGCTATTATAATTAGTTGATTTTCTAGTAACTTTTACGTTAAAGAGCGTACTGGACTGATATCTTACTTTTTGTTTTAGAGCAAAATGTTTATTATTTATTACGATCAGTACCTGGCGTGCCTACGGCACCGCTCGGCCCCCGGCAGCGTCTCGAGATGTGATTATTAGCTGTCCGTAATTATATGTTTTGAAAAAAAATATTTTTTTGAATAATGAATATTGATCAAAGAAAGATGAAAAAAATTTTTAAGAAAAAAATAAAAACCGACTTCAAAAAATTAAATGCAACAAATATAAAAATACACTAAAAGGTATAAAATAATTATTATCTTATTTAGTTTCAACTAAACGACGAAATATTAACACGAAATTACTTTTTAAAGTCGGTGCCAAACAAACTATACCTATAAGCGAGCGTACCCGCCAAACGTACTAAGTAAGATCCGTCGAGTGCGATTCATAAAAGGTATATGTTTGGCACCAACTTCAAAAAGTAATTTCGTGTTAATATTTCGTCGTTTAGTTGTAACTAAATAAGATAATAATTATTTTATACCTTTTAGTGTATTTTTATATTTGTTGCATTTAATTTTTTGAAGTCGGTTTTTATTTTTTTCTTAAAAATTTTTATTTTTCTCTTTTTAGTGATGTTATTAATAGTGATTATATCATCAGAACTTGACCAAATTAATATGACACCATTCCTAAGACACCCCCTTTCGGATAAAAAAAGAACCATCGAAATCGGTTCATAAACAAAGAGGTTAGGTCTAAACAAACCTAATAAAGTCTAATAAAAAAGGTCTAATACCTATGAAAAAAATCGAAAAAAAAATGGGACCAATCGGAAGATAGACTGGACCCAATGCAAAAAAAATTTTCAAAATCGGTTGACAATTGGCGGAGATATGAGGTAACATAGGCACAAAAAAAAAAAAAAAAAAAAAAATTCAATCGAATAGAGAACCTCCTCCTTTTTTGAAGTCGGTTAAAAATATCATTAAATGCTTTATAAATACTTTATTATAGCATGCAATCATTTCTCTCGAAGTTCCCGATCGGTTGGAAACCTATTTCTTTTTTAATAATACATTTCAATATTTAAATTTATCTAAAAAGTGTCTCCAAATTAATTATATATAATAATTTTAAAATTAATTTATCTACTAAAATTTCAAATGACCCGCGCAGTAATAAATTAAGAATTAATCTCATTATCCCATATTAAATTATATCTCATTAAAACTTATATTATAAATTAAATATATATATATTTCAAAATTAATTTGTCTACTAAAATTTTATGAATTTACATTTTTCTTAAATTCAAAAAAAAAAAAATAATTTTCGCGGTATGAATTATTTCCAAAAAATTAAATATCTATTAGGTAATATTTTTTTTTTTTTTTATAATGATATTGATACAAGAAGAAGTTGCACCAAGAAGGTACAACCTCTGAAGTCCGTGGTGGACCCTTGTAACGTGAAGATAAGGGGAGATTTAGGGATTGGGTAGAGGTCGAAGGTATCTGTGGATGCTGGTCTTGAAAGTTTGAAGGTTATAAGTAGCTGGAAAGACGGTCGGGGGAAGAGAATTCCAGTCTCTAGATGTCATAGGGATAAATGAATTGGCGAATGCGTTTGTTCGATTAGTATCTAGTTTAAGCGCGTAGGGGTGTTGAATTTTAGAAAATCGTGTATTTCGGGCAAATGAGGCCTTTGGTGGGATTATCGATTTTATTTCGTCAGAACAAAAGCCATGGTAATATCTATAAAAAAGGGATAGGGCGGAGACAGATCTACGATGGGCTAGGGAGTCGAGAGTGTCAGTTAATGTAGGATCGCCTATCAGTCTGATAGCTCGCCTCTGAATTGCATCTAAGGTATTAAGAGAATACTTGGAGGCTCCTCTCCACAAATGCGAGCAATATTCAAGACAGGGGCGAATTTGAGCCTTGTATAATATAAGGAGTTGAGTGGGGGTGAAAAATCGTTTGGTTCGGAAAAGAAAGCCAAGCTTACATGCTGCAGCTTTTGCTACTGAGATAATATGGTCATTCCAAGAGAGGTCAGAACCTAAGGTGACACCTAACATTGATATTTTATTACGGAATTCCAATGAGCTCGAATCAAAGGAAATGTCCGGAAGGTTCCTATCTGCGCGCCTAGAAATTAGGCAGCACTGTGTTTTGCCAGCATTAAAGTTTACCAAATTGTGAGATCCCCATTTTTTAAGCATGCTTAAATCTGAATTTATTGAGGAGGCTATGTTTGCGCGATTGTCTAGTAAGGATTGAGCGTTGTGGAGGGTGCTATCGTCAGCGTAACAATGTATTGGATTGGAGGGCAGATTTAATAGGTCATTAATATAGATAATAAAGAGCGTGGGAGAAATGACTGAGCCCTGAGGAACTCCAGCATTAGTATTAAAGGACGAGGATGATATTCCGTCAACCTCGACTTTAATAGAGCGGTTTGAGAGAAAGCTCTCAAGCAACTTGCAGAGGCTCGGGGGAAGGCCAAATGCAGGTAATTTGGCAAGAAGATTTTTGTGCCAGACATGATCGAAGGCCTTTGAAATGTCTAAGCCTATTACGAAAGTCTCTTTACCAGTCTCTAGTGCTTTATTCCAAATATGAGTTATATATGCTAAAATATCGCCGGTGGACCGAAATTGTCTAAAGCCGTATTGACTATCATGGATTAGTTTATTAGATTCTAAATGGTGAAGAACTTGCTCATTAATGATTTTTTCCATGATTTTAGAAAGAACCGAAGTTATGGCGATCGGACGATAATTGGCTACATTTGAAGGATCTCCTTTTTTTTAATTGGTTGAATTCTTGCTGTTTTCCAGGTCTCCGGAAATGAGCCAGTGGTATATGAAAGTTTGAAAATTTATGAGAGAATAGGAGCAAGTTCAGGCGCGCAATTTTTGATTATACCGGTGGGAATGTTGTCTGGGCCAGCGGCTGAATTAACATTTAGGTTTTTTATTACTTTTAATATTTTTGGTATTCTGAATTTAATATCCGACATAATATTGGTGCTAGGGGTATAGGGCGGGGGGTCAAGTCCCTTGTCGTCTAAGGTGGCATTGGTCGCGAAGAATGAAGCGAATGCTTCAGCTTTAGAGAGGGCGTCGGTGGCTATTGAGCCGCTGGAAAGATTAAGGGGGGAAACGAAGATTTGGAGGAGTTGGTAGTTAATTTCCTCGTGAGATGCCAGAATCGATTTTTATTAGCTGGGCATGCTGATAATCGGTCAGCCCATTTTTCGTCTAGAGACTTCTTGGTTTCATTAATAATTTTGTTACACTGGTTACGAGATTTTGAAAAGGCAATTCGTTTGATGTCCGTTTGGCAGGAAAGCCATTCGTTGAATGCTTTATTTTTTTCACGAACAGCTTCGGCACATCGCTTGTTGAACCAGGGTTTTGAATAATTTTTCCTATTTACATAGGGAACACACTGTTCAATGCCCATCTGAATTACTTCTTCAAATACAGAAGCACATTCAGAAGCATATTTATTTTTTAATGCGTCATTCCACGGGAATTGTCCAAAGAAGCTACGCATCTCATCGAAGTTGGCTCTATTAAATAGCCATATTTTTTTTAATTTGTTGGCTCTTAGGCTTAGAGAAGTTGAAAGGAACATTAATTTTTATCAGAGAGTGGTCGGATTTATTCAGAGGGGCGGATATAGAGAATGTGAATGTCGATGGGTCAGTTGTCAGGAATAGATCAAGAAGATACGCTGTGTGTTTGGGATTGTCAGGTATTCTAGTAGGACAGTCAATGATTTGAGTGAGATTGCAGGCTATAGAGAAATCATAGGCTTCGCGACCAGCGCGCGTGTTGGAGCTGGAATGGGTCAACCAATCCTTATTATGGACATTGAAATCTCCAAGAAAAGAAATTTCTGAATTGGGAAATTGTGATTGAATTTGGTCGCAACATTTATTATATAATATATTTAAAATTAATAAATTTGTCTATTAAAATTTCAAATGAGACACGCCATAAATCTAATATTCTAACCTATATAGAGGAATATATTAATATATAGAGAGATATATATATAGAGAATAGAGATGTTTTATTTGTAAAATTTGACAATATAACAACTGTCATTGAATATTAGTTGCTTTTTCTTTTTTTTTTTTTAATGCAATCGAATGCAAGAAGGGGAGTACCAGTAAAGATGCAGCCCCTATGGATCTCGAAAGACCCTTGCATTACCGAAGAGAAGGGAAAGTTGATTAAGTGAGAGGGTGTAGACGTAGGTGTCTATGCACTCCGGTTTTGAAGGTTTGAAGATTATAGGTGCTGGGAAAGATAGAGGCTGGGAGAGAGTTCCAGTTCCTTGAAGTCATGGGGATATATGTATTTGCGAATGAAATAGTCCGGCACTTTTCTAATTTGACCGCGAGAGAGTGTTGGGAGTCGGGAAAACGCGTGCTACGTGTAAAGCATGCTTTGGGGGGAATTATTGATTTTATCTCATCAGAGCACCTGCCGTGATAGTATCTATAGAAAAGGGAAAGGGCAGAGACATTTCTTCGATGTCGAGGGTAGAATCGTCAATTAGCCTGACGGCTCGTTTCTGAATTGCATCCAGGGTAGCAAGAGAATATTTTGAGGCTCCTCTCCATAGATGAGAGCCGTATTCGAGATAGGGGCGGATTTGGGCCTTGTAGATGGTGAGAAGTTGTGGGGGTTTGTAAAATCGCTTGGACCTGAATAAGAAGCCAATCTTCCTTGCTGCAGATTTCGCCACAGAGGAGATGTGTTCATTCCAAGACAGGTCAGATGCGACAGAGACGCCCAACATGGATAGGCTGTCACACATTTTCAGGGTATTCGAATCGAAGTGAATATCAGGGAAATCTTCATTTTCGCGCCTAGAAATTAGACAACATTGAGTCTTGTTTGAATTAAAGTTAACTAAATTTTGAGAGCCCCATTTATTCAGTTTGTCTAGGTCGAGAGTAATTGAGGAGGCAACATTGATTCGATTATTCGGGAGTGAGGGTTTGCCGTGTAGAGTGCTATCGTCGGCGTAACAATGTGTGAAGTTTGCTGTTTGATCAATAAGGTCGTTTATATAAATTAGGAAGAGTGTGGAGGAGATTACGGAGCCTTGGGGTACACCAGAGTTTGTGGAGAACGATTCAGATGATGTTCCATCCACCACAACTTTTATACTTCGGTTTGTCAGAAAGCTTTCTCCCACATGTTCACCTTGCTGCGCCACGGGTACTGTCTGACAATGTCTTTTATATATATAGATCATTTTTCATTAGGTCTCTTTGAAGTCTGGTGGGTAAACAAAAAGCTATCTTAGGAATTGGAAGATTTTTGGTAGGTTTTTATTAGTTCTTTTTTTGTCTCTTTTGGGGCGGGGGGTTTGTTAACTCTCTTTCCATTTTTAGATAGGAAAGGAAAGGGTTCGTTTCGAAATTAGACTGGAATAGTGAAATCTCTGCGTTGCTAAGGGAAATATTTTGTTTATTTTTAAAATATATTATATATTTATTTTAGATAATATGGTTGAAAGGGGTAGTCAATGCAGGGGGGCTGGGACTAGAAGTATAGGTGTTGAAACCAGTGGTTGTTTTTGTTATGAGGATGATTCAGATGGTTATTTAGATTATAAGGATTTAGGGAAGAATGATTTTAATTTAAATAGGTCTGGTTCATACAAGTTAATTCAGATATTAATATATAGGTTTGCATTCATTTGTAGGATCTGGCATTGATTTGTGCAGGTCTGTCTATTTATTACTACTTGGGATTATAGTCCTCTGCCCCCTATGATTAAATCAATTATAAATTTTGTCAAGTCCTAAAGTCTTAGAGTTGTACAAAATTTTATTTAGTTCTCACAAGCAGAGATTAGCTGAGTTAGAGAGAGGTCATACCATCCTTGTAAAGGTTTTGACCAGGTTTCCTTAACAACTTATGGCAAATGCGTCGCTTGCTCCTGGTATCGGGTTTTGGAGCGGAATTTTTAAATTACTTTTTGCCTTTTGATGGAATACATTTCTATTTTTTTTTCTTTTGTACTTGAATATTATTTGTTAAATTGTTGTAGTTAATTTGTATTGATGTTTGTTAATGTATTGTAGCTCGATTGTATTGATGTTTGGAGGACCTAGTCACCGAGGACTTGTGCCTCTAAGCAGGTCGAGGAATAAAGATTTATTTATTTATTAAAATTCCTTTTTTCGGGCTTTCTGTTCAGCAAAATTGTTGTTAATGACATCATCAAAGGTCAAATTTTTGGCCTTGGAATGTAGCCAATAGTTGCTTAACCTTTCTTGTCCTATCGAATTTCTTAAATAAGTTTTTATCAATTTCAATTTTGAAAATGGTCGCTCGCCATTAGCAAGCAGTAGTCAACGGAGGAATAGTTAAAAATAACAGAAGTCCAGTGCACACTTCAGGAAAGCATCAAGCAATAAAATGATTCTTTATGATTAATAAATCAGCAAGTTCTCATATTTTTTTTTTTTTTTTCAATGATATTGATGTGAGAAGGAGATACACCAGAAGGTGGATCCCCTAAAAGGCCTGTATGGGCTGGCCCCTCCATCGTGAAAAGAACAGAGTAGAAGGAAAAGAAGCCGGGATCACGAGCCATTCTCAGAAACTTAGATACAATTCAATATCCAATTTACTAAGGTTTTAGGGGCTTCGAGCAGTGGTAAATTCTCCGCGCGATAAATTCGATTAAATTTATCTCCCACTTAATTTTTATTACCAGACCCTATACTTACAGAAAAAATGTCTGGGTATAGCCGGGAATCGAACCCGAGACCTCCGGGTTGCCAGTCAGTTACTCTGACCATTACACCACGGAGGCGGTCTAAATAGAAGATGACGTTTGTATTTCGTGTCTAAAAGCGGATCGAAATCTGAGAATTCCTTTGGCAAACGAGATCCATGGATGTGTCTTTTTTTATATGAATCGACAAATACTAAAGCCTTTTCTAATAAATCGGTATTATAAGTTATAAGTAGAGACCGGATTTTTATGCAGTAAAAACTGTCAAAATCTATAAAATGCTATTGGTGCTCTCAGGTCTTCGTTCTTTATGGATCCCAATAACTGATACTCCTTACTCTTATTTCCTTTATGTCTTCTAATCTTTCTCTTCTTTTTTTTTTTTTTTTTCTCTTCTTCCCCCATAAAATTTGTGTATTGGTGAACTCTTTTGCCAAATTTGTAAAATATTGTTGCTAAATTATGTATAAACACTAGGTGGGACCTAAGGTCCTATGTTTGTATACTTTGTTAAATAAATAAATAAATATATATATAAAATTAAGGTTTTGTCTGTACATTGGTCCAAATCACGCCAAATTTTGGTTGCACGCGTTCCAAACAAAGTTATAAATGAAAACACCCTCAAAAAAATTCATGTCGGTCTGTCTGTCTGTCTGTCTGTTTCAGTGGTTTCCGAAAAGTTGCTCACGATTCACGTAAAAACGGCTGAAGGGATTATTATGAAATTTCATATTTACATCAGATGTCTTCTAACTTACATTTATATAACGTGTATACAACTTAACCAAATTTTGTATACATAATTTGTGGGTCACTAGAAGACTAGAAAAGCAAAAACTGGGTGCGGGGGGTGGGTGCTGCGTGGAGTATGGGGTGGGAGGCTGGGGAGTGTATGGCACGGGGTGGAGTCCGGGGGGTGCAGGGTGGAGTGTAGGGTTTAGGTGCGGGGTGGGGTCCGGGGTGGAGGGCACGGGGGTGGGGTGGTGCCGCGAGAAGTGAGGATCCAGAGGCTTAGTGGGGTGGGATGGGTGGGGCGCGGGGTGATGGTGCGGGGGTGGAGGGGGCGGAGATATGGTCCGGGGGATGGTGGGGGTTCAGGTGAGGGTCCAGAGGCGTAGTAGGGTGGTGAGGGGGCTTGGGTGCTGGGTGGTGGGGTGGGGGCGGTGGTTAGGCACGGGCGCATGGTGCGGGTGGTGGGAGGTGCTGGGTGGGGTACGGGGGTGGGGTATGAAGGGGTGAGGTTCGTGGGTTGGGGTCCAGGAGGTGTGGCCCCTGGCTAGCAAGATGGCCGCCGAAGGCGTTAAAAAAGGAAGTTAAAAAGGCTGAAATATGCAAGTAATATGCAGAATACGTTGAAATATGCAAAAATATGCAGTAAAATTTGGCAAAATAAATTTTTTTATACACTAAAAAATTAAAATTGAAGACAAAAAGACGATATATTTGAAGGAATGCTATGAAATAAATAAAATGATAACGTAAGCTATAGACACCAAGTGTCAAAAATATACTTTTATTGAGGAAAAAATTTCACAATTTTCACATTATATATTAAAAAATCTTTAAACTCAACGAAATATTAGAGGGGTGTTCTCTTGAATAAAATCAACATCTATATATATAATAAAATGTTTCATAAATGTGGGGGGGGGGAGGTAATTTTATTTAACAGACTCGATTGTATTTCTTTTAGTTTTTTATATTAACAAGCTTTTCTTATTGACATATACAATTAATGATAAGCTAATGAAATAATGCAAATACTACACTAATTTACACACACGAACACTCAATGGCTTAAATGGGCTATAATTACAGAAGGGCATTAAAAAAAAATAAAAAAATAATAATTTAATAATTAACAAAGGATCTCAAAAATATTTAAAATTTGATTGTAATTGTGAATAATTTTCTTAGAAAATCATAAATTACACTGCCCAACAATGAAAATGCTTCGGGCTCAAAAATAGCTGATTCTTATGTATTTCCACCTGCTGAATTCAAAAATCACCATAAAGATTACCGATTAGCTCTTGTTTTGGAGATATAATCGATCAAAACGGTGAAAAAGACCATTTTGACCTATTTTCGAGTTCCGTTAGATATTAAACAACAATATTTGAGATCACAATATTTTGTTGAACTAATAGAAAACAGCTTCCTCTTGGATTTACAAATTACCACTTGTTTGTAGCTCAATTAGAACTCGAGTTATAACTAAAAAACTAAAACTACGTGATTATAAAGGATAATAAACATTAATAAAGTAAAGGGAGTGTAGTTTCAGAGTGAATGAAATAAAACTCAAAGAGGTGTATACAATCTCAATATATTTCGGATTATTATAGTCCATCATCAGGAGTTTACAGGTTAAAAACTAATCTGTAAATTCCTGATGGACTAATAACACTGGGCAAGCTAAAAAGAGGCAAGCTAAAAAACGACGATCTGATGAAGGCACCACATAAATCTCTTCAGACACGACCATCTGTCAAGTATTATTCCAGCAATGTAGAACTCTTAGAATGTAACTACAATTTGTAAAAAAATAAAATGCACTTTCAATGTTGTTAGCATATGTAATTAAAATGTATCTTTTTCTCTTGATCCGCCACCTACTGTATTTCACAGAAACTAGAGCTAAGGAAAAATTTTCATTGTCATATTCGTTTTTCTCAACCCAAAATTGGTAGGAATTGACTCATCAAGTGCTCGAAGCATTTAAAAATTATTTTTTTGTTGCCCAGTGTATAGGTTAACTGAGCCAACTTCATGTTTATCTGGGCTCAAAACACAATTGTACCAACGACATCAGCGCCCCCTGTCGGATTGAGTATTACATGTTTTTAAAGATTATAAAGCAAAAAAATTATATTGACAAATCAAATCAACCGCTAGATGGCGCTAGGATTGGCAATCTAGGGGATTCTAGCTTATTTGGAAGACCGAACTAGTGGATTTATAATTTCAATCGCTGGCAACACTGCCAGGAATGTATTCCCTTTCTTAGATAAATGCACCCTTGCTTGAGCTCATATCAGTCATAGATAAAAGATATATATAGATGGGCAACTCCCCCTATATTTTGGCACACTGTTTACAGCGCACACAGTGAACAGATCACTCAACTAAAATGGCGAGCGGGAAATTTATATATATATTACTACATATTAGAATTTGAAAGATAATTAAAATCTAAATAACCGGCAAGAAAAAAGTGGTGTTGTCTATTTTTTTTATTTATCAAAATAGCTTCAAACTTTTTTGAGAAAAAAAAATATAAACAAAAGCACTACTTTTTACTGCACGGTTAAAATATTTTTCTTAATTTTAAAATAGGAATAAAATTAGGTAAAAATAAATAAAAAAAAATTAGTTTTTAAAAAAATTTTATTGTTAAATTTTATGAATTTACCATCGGTTCGGAAATACCTCTGAGGAGAAGAATCCGACAAGAAACTCATCAAAGGACATATGTTACAATATTATACACTTTCAAATAAACATATAAACAAAATAAACTCAAATCTTTTATAAAAAACAATTCAAACATTTTCTCGGGTATTTCTCTCTTTGCAAATGGAATTTAATTTGATTAAAAAAAGTAGTTTTACATATCCCTCAGATAAAACAACTTTTATTTTTTAAAATCAAATTAAATTACATTGACAAAGGGAAAAATTTCCCCCGAAATGTTTAAAGTTAAAATAATAGTTTTAAGATTGCTTTTTTATAAAAGATTTGTATTTATTTATATTTAAAATAACAAACAATCTTAAACATTATAATTTTGCAAAACAAAATGAAAAAAGGAACCTTATTTAGCATATCAGTCAAAGTTTTTCTTGAAGGCAAAGCGAAAATTGTCCTCATATACCGGTAGCTTTTGAAGCTATGTTTCATTAATGACAAAGAAAAAATTTTATCGTCCATGCTAAAACGGCGACCATGAGGGTTGCTGAGTTGCGTTTTTAATTGCGACATGATGAAAATAAGAGTTTGCTTATTCACTTTGGCAGATATAAATTTTTGTAACATTTTACCAACAGGTTTCGCTTTTCGAATTTTTTTCAAGTTATTCTTCATTTTCCTTCGGGATGCTATTAAGTTTTTTGTCATTTTATAAAGCTGCTGCCCCGTCGTTGATAGGTCGCTAACGCGCTTTATATTAAGTGTTTTTAATATTTCTGTGGTGTGCTTTTTATTATTAAGTTGTAAGGCTGTAAAGAATATTTATACAAATTAGTTTAAACAGGTAAATACTACTATATATTTCACTACTTTTATACCTGGGCTATTTATTCGACGTACTGGTGTGCTAGAAATATCAAATTGGTTGTTTTTGTCAGGTGTCAGAAGATTTGAGGGATCCTCAAAAACAAGTTCAACATTTTCATTAATGAGAACACGTTGTTCAGATACAGGAATTTCAAAGACAGGTTCTTGAAGATCTCTAATTGGTGTCCTTGATAATTCGAAGTCTAAAATAGAATTACCCAGAGTGGGCCTCTCGGAAAACACTAAAATGAATTAATAAATGTAACAACTGAAGTTTAATAGCAAATGGGATATATAAAGTACATATAGTATTTGATTACCTGGCAAATTCAATGTAGGTAGACTTCTTTGCTTCAAAATGGTTCTATTTGGGACAACACAATATCGAGTACTCATAATTAAATTATTTCTTTAAAGTTGTTGTTAAAAAAATGCTAAATAGTCGTAACCAATCGGGGTACACCTAGAATAAATAAAAATTAATTTTTCTATTCGGTAAGGATTTATAGATATGAAATGATATTTTCAATTTTATATTTAAAATTTATGCAATTAAAATTGCAAAGCTGGGTATAAATAATTTGCTAGTTAAAATAAAATAACACTTATCTGTTGTTAAATAAAAGTTTAATCCAATATATGTATTAATTATTTTTATAGATATAATAAAATGTATAAATATGTATCATATATCTCAATATAGGTTATAAATCGAAATCAATATAACAAATGTCAAACTAGGACATCTGGTGGTACAAGCGAGAAGCAAAAAAAAAAATTAACGAGACTAGCGCTACTGTTGAGTAGGAATTATAACTATCTCATCGTTCCAAAAAAGAACAAAGGAGTTAGCACCCCCTGATATCAGTTTCAACCCTCTTGGGATGCAGACCTGCCTTTAGAATTAACAAGTTTGCCATTTTCACTTGTATAAACCAGAAGAATATTTCAAGAATACACTTTATAAGCTAGGATACTAATTCCTCATTAATCTGGTAAGTCTTTTTTAAACTATTTATTATTATTATTTAGTTATATTCTAATTTAATATATTATTGTACAAATATATATATATATATATATGTATATACCGGGTGAGTTTTTGATCTTGAGACAGTCTTATAACTCAAAACAGTGCATTACATGGAAAAAAAGTTTCAAATAATAGTTTGTTTATTTCAAGGGGAAACTAAACTACGCTATTGTTTGTCGACGTAGAACAAGCTTTCAAGGGTATTTCAATGTCAAGTTCTGTTTTTTAAATGGAACTCTATATTTTTCTATACGTCTACTTAATCTACAAAAAAAAAAAAAAAACTGAACAACTTTCATATGAACTATTTTTTATACGACTTCAAATAAATAAAATACATGAATCAATTATATCTCAAAAAAAAATTCTTAATAATTATATTTAACAATTATTTAACTTAATTATCAAACAATAATGAATAAATATTTAATTATTAAATAAATAATTTAATAATAATTAATAATTTTTCGACACTGTTCTGAGACATTCCAGAGTGTATTGCAAGTTTTCTGGATAAATTCAAGTTCCAATTTCAATATTTTGGCCTGTTCCAGTTTCTTCGTAGCCTTTAAATTTTCTGTTTCTTTTTTTTTTTCAACAGATTTTACAACACAATAAATTGAAGCTTGTGAGGGTGTATTCCTATCAGGAAAACGCTCGGCATTCATTTCAATAGCAGCCCCATAACACTTTTTCCATTAAGACCATTTCAATTCTGTCTTCAACAAAAAAATACTCCATTTTTATTATGGTAATACAATATTACTGGATTGACACCAGAAATAAACTTTTTTAAACTCAAGAATTTTAAATAGTTCTATTAAGTAGAAAATAATCTCTTAAATCTGAGTATAATGAAGTTTTAATATCATTATAAACACTTATTTCATTGTTGTGACTTTTCAATTTAATAAATATTTATTTAATAATTAAATTATTTAATCATTATTATTTGATAATTAAGTTAAATAATTGTTAAAAATAATTATTAAGATTTTTTCGAGATCTAATTGATTCATGTATTTTGTTTATTTGATGTCGTATAAAAAATAGTTCTAATGAAAATTAATTAATAAAATAAAGGGTGTGTAGTTTCACAGTGAATGAAATAAAACTCAAAAAGGTTTATACAAACTATATATATTATATTTCGGATTATTAGTCCATCACAGTTTTAACCTGTAAACTCCTGATGATGGACTAATAATCCGAAATATATTGAGTTTGTATAAACCTCTTTGAGTTTTATTTCATTCCTTGTGAAACTACACACCCTTTACTTTATTAATTAATATCATATTTCACCTAAAACCTACACCACTTGTTGCTTGGTTTTTTGATAAAAACAGACGAGAATTTTTTTTTCTTAAAAACAACACATTCCACAAGACGATCTAAGTGTATTTTTTGGTAAAACCATGTTTTTTGGAAATTTCTTATCACATTTAGTATTTTTCCTGAAATATAATATAATAATATAGTCAATGATTTGTACAGTACAACTAAGAGAAATTTCGCGACACGCGACATATTTTTTATAGAAATTATAGATGTAGGACAACGTCGGTAATTTAATAAATATAGATAATGATTGTAAATTTACCTGGTAACTATGTTACCGATAAGAAATTTACATGGGAAATTAGTTCAAATTTATTGATGAAAATAATGATAATAATAATTAAACATATTGTTAATAATATCCAAATTATCCAAAAAAAAATTTATTGCTTATAAAATAAGAAATTTCCAAAAAAAAAAAAAATGATTTTACCAAAAAATAAACTTAGATTATGAAATTTTTCTTCTTTAAAAAAACTAGAAAAAAAAATTGACTTTAAAAATATTAGTTCAATGCACATGTTTTATTAGAAATAAATATATATTTTTTTTTTATTTATTTTATTTTAGGTCGTTTTTTAACTACCAAGGCCATCAACGACCACTTTGTGTACATTATTTATAATATTATAATTTTACATTTTTTTTTTTTTTGTTATTACTTATATACAATTATATAACACTGTTTCTTTGAGAAACTCTATTGTTCTTTCCACACCAGCCTTAGTGTCTAAACATTCTTTTATATCATTAGGGAGGGCGGTTTTTATTCGTTCTTTATTTAGGGACACACACTCAATTAAAATATGTTGCACTGTTAATTGTACTTTACATTTTTCGCATATTGGTTTATCTTCTTTGTTCATTAAGTGTCCGTGGGTTAGTTTAGTATGGCCTATCCTGAGCCTATCGATGATTACTTGAGTTTTACGATCGAAATGGTCACTCGGTGATGCTTGGTACGTGGATTGCCTTACTGTTTTTAATTTGGAGGTGTTGTTCTCCTTCCAATCTTTTTCCCACTTTTCTTTTATTTTACATCGGACTACTTTTTTTATATCTTCTGGTGTTGTGTTTTTCGTTCCGTCCGGTTTTTCCTTTTTTTTTTTAGAAAAGAAATAAATAATTTGTTTAGAAAATACATGTTTAAAAGTAAAAAAAAAAAAAAATATATATATATATAAAAGTCTTTTAACCTCAAAACAACTTTAGAATACTCACTTATTAATTAATAATGAAGCTGTTGAAGCTTTTATTTTTATGATTAATTTGATTAAAGTTTGAATTTTTATTTAAATCACACATGATTAATTTATAATTATTTATTGAAACAAATAATTACAAATTTAAATACACCGTTTCGATCGACTTATTCCTGCGATCGTTATCAAGTATGAGCACCCACTCCGAATATAGGTTAACTGAGCCAATCACGTGTACTTCATGTTTATCTCGACCATAGATAAAAGATATATATATATAAAGCAAAAAAATTATATTGACAAATCAAATTTTTTTTTATTTATTTATTTATCTTAACTAATTATTTCATAATTGACAAAAGATTTGTTATACACATACTTAAAGCACACTTTAGGAAAATATTTAACAAATATAATTCCTCACTTAACAATAAATATATATACAATAATAAGATCAATATTATCCAAATGGAATAATTAATATAATTTGTTAACTAAATAGTTCATATGTTTTTCTTCTTTTTAGTCGACGAACATTATCATCAACGTTGAGCATTTGTTTCATTTCTTGATTTTCATGTTTGTGTAGACGTTGGTGGTGTCTAACGGCATATTTGTGGATTTCTTCTGTGACTGCATCGAGGTGTAGATCTCGGTGCAGGTCACTATTTCTGATGTACCAAGGGGCATTTACAATACTTCTTAGGACTTTATTTTGAAATTTTTGTATAATTTCTATATTGGACTTTTTTGTACAGCCCCACAATTGAATCCCGTAGGTCCATACGGGTTTCAAAATTTGTCTATAAATTAAAATTTTATTTCTCACAGACAGCTCTGAATTGCGTCCAAGTAGCCAGTAAAGTTTTCGAAATTTGATGTTAAGTTCTTGTTTTTTAATCTTCACGTGTTCTTTCCACTTTAGTTTTGCATCTAGAGTCATGCCTAGATACTTAGCTGTATTGGCATAAGGTATTCTTTGGTGATTAATTTGGATAGGAATAGTAACTATTTTCTTATAGGTAAAATTGATATGGGTTGACTTTGTTTCATTGAGCTTTATTCGCCATCGTTTGGTCCATTCGTTGATTTTGTTTATGGCACCTTGTAGCTTAGCTGTAACTTCATAAACATTTTCATCGACTGCAAGGAGTGCTGTATCATCAGCAAATGTAGCTATAGCAGCATTCTCATCAAGTGGAATGTCATTTGTAAATAACAAGTATAGAGTTGGGCCAAGAACACTGCCCTGAGGCACTCCAGCAGATATTTGCTTTAGTTCAGAATGCTCATCGCCATGGCGAACTCGAAAGGACAAATCAAATGATAATAATAACAAATTGTCAAAAATAAGTTTAAAGAAATGTTTTTTAGAATTTCTAAAAAAAGACTTTTTAATTATCAAAAAGATTTTTGAATACCGTGCCAACTTACAGATATCATGGTTGCTAACTTCATGTAAATAATATATAAAAATGTACCTTATATTATAAAAAATCCAACTCTGTAAACTATAATATTCTTGATAAGTGAATTAATTGTTATGTATTATTATTGTTATTATTATCATTTGATTTGTCAATATAATTTTTTTGCTTTATAATTTTTAAAAATATGTAATGCTCAATCCGACAGAGGGCGCCGTCGGTATAATTGTGTTTTGAGCTTAGACCATATAAGATATAGACACGCCCTCTGCCACTCTCCACACGAGCGAAGTGAGGCCAACATCAACTTGAGAACGTGACGTCAGCAGCAGGCAAGAGAAAATAAAATCGTATTGCTACTAATGGGAGTTTAGTGTTTTCGTTCCAATTTTTTCTTACCTATAAATATGGTGACCTCATGCAGTGCTTATAAATGTACAGAACGACAAAATAGTGGTACAGCTATATCATTTCATCTGTAAGTATTTAAATTGCTTTAAGAAAAAATTAAAACTAACAGATTAAAAATTCAGTTCAGAGACGAAACGTTGTACAAAAATAATTTTTAAGAAAAAAATAAAAACCGACTTCAAAAAATTAAATGCAACAAATAAAATACACTAAAAGGTATAAAATAATTATTATCTTATTTAGTTACAATTAAACGACGAAATATTAACATGAAATTACTTTTTGAAGTCGGTGCCAAACTAACTATACCTATAAGCGAGCATACCCTCCAAACGTACTAAGTAAGATCCGTCGAGTGCGATTCATAAAAGGTATATGTTTGGCACCGACTTCAAAAAGTAATTTCATGTTAATATTTCGTCGTTTAGTTGTAACTAAATAAGATAATAATTATTTTATACCTTTTAGTGTATTTTATTTGTTGCATTTAATTTTTTGAAGTCGGTTTTTATTTTTTAACCTACTTCAAAAAAGGAGGAGGTTCTCTATTCGATTGAATTTTTTTTTTTTTTTTTTGTGCCTATGTTACCTCATATCTCCGCCAATTGTCAACCGATTTTGAAATTTTTTTTACATTGGGTCCAGTCTAGCTTCCGATTGGTCCCATTTTTTTTCGATTTTTTTCATAGGTATTAGACCTTTTTATTAGGTTTGTTTAGACCTAACCTCTTTGTTTATGAACCGATTTCGATGGTTCTTTTTTATCCGAAGGGAGTCTTAGGGATGGTGTCATATTAATTTGGTCAAGTTCTGATGATATAATCACTATTAATAACATCACTAAAAAGGGAAAAATAAAAATAATTTTAAGAAAAAATAAAAACCGACTTCAAAAAATTAAATGCAACAAATAAAATACACTAAAAGGTATAAAATAATTATTATCTTATTTAGTTACAACTAAACGACGAAATATTAACATGAAATTACTTTTTGAAGTCGGTGCCAAACTAACTATACCTATAAGCGAGTATACCCTCCAAACGTACTAAGTAAGATCCGTCGAGTGCGATTCATAAAAGGTATATGTTTGACACCAACTTCAAAAGTAATTTCATGTTAATATTTCGTCGTTTAGTTGTAACTAAATAAGATAATAATTATTTTATACCTTTTAGTGTATTTTATTTGTTGCATTTAATTTTTTGAAGTCGGTTTTTATTTTTTCTTAAAAATTATTTTTATTTTTCTCTTTTTAGTGATGTTATTAATAGTGATCATATCATCAGAACTTGACCAAATTAATATGACACCATCCCTAAGACACCCCTTTCGTATAAAAAAAGAACCATCGAAATCGGTTCATAAACAAAGAGGTTAGGTCTAAACAAACCTAATAAAAAAGGTCTAATACCTATGAAAAAAATACGAAAAAAATGGGACCAATCGGAAGCTAGACTGGACCCAATGCAAAAAAAATTTTCAAAATCGGTTGAGAATTGGCGGAGATATGAGGTAACATAGGCACAAAACAAAAAAAAAAAAAAAAAAAAATTCAATCGAATAGAGAACCTCCTCCTTTTTTGAAGTCGGTTAAAAACTGTATTTAAAAGGAATAATTATTTACTTGATTTAGCATTCGAAATTAATAAATATTTTGGTAACCTACAATTGATTAAAATAATAAAATATATTGTTGTATTATATATATATGGAGATGGGAAGGGAGTGTTGCTCGATGCCCGAATTATTGTAAAATATGTAATTTAAATAAAACATTTTGTTAAAAAATAAATAAATATTTTGCTATATTAATTTAATATTAATTTGCGATTATTGGAATCCAAAATAAATAATCTAAACTACGATAAATTTATCTCAATGTATAATAAATAATTCCTATAGCGCCCATGCTATTCTCGTTGTTCTTGCCTGCTGATGACGTCACGTTCTCGAGTTGATGTTGGCCTCACCAAATCGACACCAGGGCGTGTCTATATCTTATATGGTCTAAGGTTTTGAGCCCAGATAAACATGAAGTACACGTGATTGGCTCAGTTAACCTATAATCAATGTGGGTGCTCATACTTGAAAACGATCGCAGAATAAGTCGATCGAAACGTTGTATTTATATTGTAATTATTTGTTTCCATAAATAATTATAAATTAATCATGTGTGATTTAAATAAAAATTCAAACTTTACCCACCTATTAAGTTAAAAAATATAAAATTATTTCACATTTAAATAAGATGAATTTACACAAAATAGTCCTAGGAACATATACTGTATTTTATATTAAAGAAAAATCTGCTTATATGAGAGTAATAAATACCACTTTGTTAAACAGATATTTCCTTTAACTATATGTCAAAAAATCGACTCCATATTATTCCCTGTATTCATAAAATTCATAAAAGGGGACAAAAGTTCGTTTTTTCAAATAAGACCCCCTGTATATTACTCAATAAATTGAAAGACGAAGAAAAATGCTTTAAGACGATATATCATGTCCCTATACCTAAAACATCAAATTTTCTTAATAAAGCCGCTTTTTCGTAAAAAATTACATTTTAATGAATTTAATTTTAACTAACCATGGAAATATCAAGCTTATGACAGTTTATTGACTATTTATAAGTAATTTATAAACAGTTTATTGACGATGTCCAAAAAATCTTCCAAAATGATCGGTAATATTGATTATTCAAACAAAGTTCTTCTAGTACTAAATAAATAATTTCATGAAAACTTAGTTTGAATAATCAATATTTGAAGTCATTTTGTTAGATTTTTGGAACATCGTCAATAAACTGTTTATAAGTTACTTATAAATAGTCAACAAACTGCCATAAGCTTGGTATTTCCATGGTTAGTTAAAATTAAATTCATTAAAAAGTAATTTTCACGAAAAAGCGCCTTTATTAAGAAAATTTGATGTTTTAGGTAAAGGGACATGAAATATCGTCTTAAAGTATTTTTCTTCGTCTTTCAATTTATTGAGTAATATATGGAGGGTCTCATTTGAAAAAATGAACTTTTGACTCTTTTTATGAATAACGGAAATAATAGTAATTTTAGCACGCCCTGTATAATATAGAGTCGATTTCTTTTATTCTTATTTCTTTTAATTAAATACTTCGGGTGTGTCTAAACTACCACCAAAATATCAACTTTTCATGAATTGAGAGCACTAATTTATTTAAGTTTAATTAGGGCCATGTTTTCGACCATATTTAACACAAATTATTTTTTATCTCGAAAACCGATAGAGATAGTATAATATTAACAAAAAAGTATTTTAATAAAAGGGCGGTTCTAAAAACGTGTTACTATACGGGGTGTTCCATTTAAAAAAAATAAATTTGCTACGACTTTTCGATGGAAGCCGAAACGTCGCAATGCTGAAAATATTTTAGATCGATAGAACAGGTAAGAAAATATAAGGTGGTAAATTTTCAGAAAAATCCTGCGTTCTGATTTCCATAAACGTCTAACGTGCCATGGACCGTGAATCACCCTGTATAAATATGCAAGATACAAATAAACAAATTCTAAATCAAATTTCTAATAAATAAGAATAATTTAAAAATTTGTCTTCATTTAGAAAAAAAATGCATAGTTAATAATAAATTTTATTAAAGTATATCAATATTGTTATCATTTAATTAGGTTGGAGTTGGTGGGCTTTCACAAGGAGAAAAATTAAAATACAAAGATTTTTTTAGTTTACTCTATATATTTTCGAGCTCTTAACTCATCGTCAGGAGAACATTGACTAAAGATAACATGAAATAATGAACAGAATTTATTTTAATTTTAATATGATGGACAGTTATTTATGACTTAGTGTAAATATGAAAGAATTATCAGAGGGATGGGATGGCCTTAGAGCCGAAAGAACAGATGTAGGGTGTTAGTGGTGGGGGGTGTGCGCTATCGTGATGTGATATGGGTCGGTTGTTGGAAGGTAAGGGGAATGCCCCTTAACCCCAACTGCTGGTTCCAACCACGAGGGAAAGCAAGGTTTTGGAAGTGTGTGACAAAAAGTATGTGAGCAAACCATGATTTGTGGTAGCTGAATTATTTCGATCCGGGTTGGCGCATATATAACATTCAACGAATATTATCGCTCACGGAATTACACGCGCCAACTCGTTCTCAATAATTCATTGATTTATTATTTCATTATAAATAGATTGATTTATGTAGTGTACAGTGTGTTTGACAATTTGACTGTTGTTTACTTAAAGTATTATTACTAATATTAAAGTATTGTTTATTTGAACAAACTACTATGTATGAGGTCGCAGTGCCATCTAGCGGTGAGCGCTAGGACTGGACCGGACACCACACCCCTTCACCCTTTTTTTTATTTTGGGTGGTGAGGTGTGGTGTCTCTAAGAGGTTTGATGTCCGCAAGCGTGCAGTGGCCTGTTTGACCTGCTTGGTAGGACGGAGTTATGGGACTAATGCTTTTAGCGGGGATTGACGGGTGGAGAGGCACGCACGATAACGTAGAGACCCCCCTCCACTGTCGGAAAGGTGTGGTTTTTTTTCGAGCGGGAAAGCTCGAGGCTATTTTGTTCAGAGAGCGCTTGCTAGGGGAAAACAGGACCGAAACTCGTCTCTGCTTTGCCACGCGATCTGAGCGGAAAAGAAGGAAGGCTTTGGTTAATCCGATCTCAATCTGTCTAAATCTTCATAAACAAAGCCCTTTATGGTTCAACGGGGTCACCAGTGTTAGTGGTGGGGGGTGTGCGCTATTGTGATGTGATAGGGGTTGGTTGTTGGAAGGTAAGGGGAATGCCCCTTAACCCCAACTGCTGGTTCCAACCACGAGGGAAAGCAAGGTATTGGAAGTGTGTGACAAAAAGTATGTGAGCAAACCATGATTTGGTGGTAGCTGAATTACTTCGATTCGGGTTGGCGCATATATAACATTCAACGAATATTATCGCTCACGGGATTACACGCGCCAACTCGTCTCTCAATAATTCATTGATTTATTATTTCATTATAAATAGATTGATTTATGTAGTGTACAGTGTGTTTGACAATTTGACTGTTGTTTACTTAAAGTATTATTACTAATATTAAAGTATTGTTTATTTGAACAAACTACTATGTATGAGGTCGCAGTGCCATCTAGCGGTGAGCGCTAGGACTGGACTGGACATAGGGACTAAGGGCTGGAATAAAGAAAATATATTTATACTTGGAAGTTGCCGAAAATCATGTTTGTGTTATAAAGGAGGGCAATAAACTATGGAATGCAATGAGGGTGCATAGCGAAAATTTAATCTCTTATTTTCTATTTAAAAAATAAATACAAATTAAAAATAAGCCCACCATACACCCTCATCGCACTCCAATTCAAATTAAATATCATTGATTAAGATGTCAATTATTGGTGAAGTTTGGATGTCATTTTGATTGTTCAAGATGTTTTGATTAAGGTGTATGGCCTTTTTAATTTCAACTGACTCCAATAAATCCAATTTCCTGCTTTTGGAAATGAAATGTAAATGGAGGGGGTTGGTCGATGAAAGTGAATGGTCGCTATGCACCCTCATTGCATTCCATAGTTTACTGCCCTCCTTTATAACACATACATAATTTTCGGCAACTTCCAAGTATAAATATATTTTCTTTATTCCAGCCCTTTGTCCCCCTATATCTGTTCTTTCGGCTCTAATGCCATCCCATCCCTCTGATAATTCTTTCATATTTACACTAAGTCATAAATAACTGTCCATCATATTAAAATTAAAATAAATTCTGTTCATTATTTCATGTTATCTTTAGTCAATGTTCTCCTGACGATGAATTAAGAGCTCGAAATATATAGAGTAAACTAAAAAAATCTTTGTATTTTAATTTTTCTCCTTGTGAAACACCACCAACTCCAACCTAATTTAATTTTAACAATGTTTCACTATAAACCAACACCGCGTTCCCTAAATTTAATATTGTTAGCATTAATTTATTAATATAATGAAAAGTCGGTTATATTTCAGTCAAAAACATTTATTTATTCGATCAAAATACAGCGAATTCCTGCCCCCCCCCAACCAAACTTTCTTTTTTCTTTCATTTAATTTCATCCTGTTCCTTTTTCTTTCATTTAATTTCATCCTGTTCCTATCCATGGGAGCCTAGTCAGGAATTTTTTTCTACTAACAATATACAATACAATATAGGAGTACAATTTATTATATATAGTCAAAGATTATAAATTACAAAATATGAAGAAATATAAAAATACATAATATTGTCCTTTAATTTTTGTTCGATTTTTTCTATCATATGATAGATGTGATGCCAGAGAGTAAACTCTTTCCCAAAATAATTTTATTTTATTTTCAAATATACGAGCCCCGTCCCATCTCAATTGGCCCACCAATTTTTTCTTTTAAATTAATAAAATTATGCTAATTCACGGTAAATTTAATTTAAATATTTATTTTTATTATCATTCGGAACAACATTTTAAACAATTTAAAACATTTTATTGTAACATTTAACTTAAAATTATTTTTTAATTGTTAAAAACAAGGAAAACATACAAAATAAACTGTGTGACGTCACCTTTATTTTTAATTACGCATTGAATTCTTTTGGGCAACGTACTTATTAAGTTTTGACACTCATCTTGAGTGAAAGTATCACAAATATTATGAAGTTTGTGTTTTAATTCGACTACGTTTCTAGCTGGTTGTATTCGCAATAGCTTTTTCATTGTGTGCCAAAGAGTTTCTATTGGTGACAAGTCAAAATTAGCGATTGATTCTCATCTAGTACTTGAGGAATATCCTTATTGAATTCCATTTTTGATGTTTTGACTATTAAAAGCAACCTCTACTAAAACGTGGGCGAATCGACTTAAGATCAAAAAGACTTAATTCTTTTTTGATAACCATTGCTCAAGCTTGAGTTGTTTGCCCTAAAATAATTTAGTCTTTTTGATTTTAAGTCGATTCTTCCACGTTTTCAGTAGAGGTTTCCATTAATAGTCAAAACATCAAAAATGCAATGCAATAAGGTTATTCCTGTAGTATTAGATAAGAATCGTACGTTATTTTTGATTTTAAGTCGATTCCTCCATGTCATCAGCAATGGTAACCAATAATAATCGAAGCGTCAAAAATCCAATGTAGAATGGTTATTTCTCGACTGTTAAATGAGAATCGATCATTATTTTTGAATTAAAGTCAACATGAACTGCAAATAGCAAGTGATATCTGATTAATAATAAAGGAATAAACATATTAATATTTCAAATGAATTCGGTTAAAATTTAGCAACGATCCGTTGCTGTTTATTTAAATTATTTTTATTTATTAGAAATTAGCTTCAAGGCCCGCCCTTGGTAGGCCTTTTGCTAGCCAGGGGCTTCGCCCCTAGACCCCCACGTGTTTTATTGATGTTTTTTACACGTGTAAAGAACACTTTCATATATCAACTTTTGTGAATTAATTGTAATAGATTGATGAAGAGGACAAAGGATAGTATATCTCTTTATGAATGAATTTAAAATATTTATTTTTCTAGCAGTAGACAATATTTTATTGTCCCCTTCTGCTACTCAATTATTCGGCAAAAAGAACCTTTCAACTTAAATTAAAATAAAGTTTTTGTCTTGTAAAAATTCAATAAATAAGGTAAAAATCGTCATTTGGGGAGACTTAACAAATTAAAAATTTATTAAAAATAATAAACTTTTAAAGTTTATTATTAGATTATAGAAAATTTATGTTTAATTAAGCTCAAAATAGGTTTTTAATAATTTCAATAGACTGAAATTTCCTAGATTTCAAAACAATATAACAATGGGTTTTCAAATGATTTTGTTTTCTTTAAAGAATTCTACCGGCTAAGTGAATTTTGGTTTTAATCTTTAAAATATATTTTTAAAGAAATTTCAAAAGCTAATTAATTCCTTTCAGATATTTTAGTTAGTATAGTTTCAATAATCCTTTATAATTAACTTTGAAATAAATAAATAATATTGAAATGCTCGAATACAAAAGCCAAAAGGCTTAGTTCTTTTGAAATGGCTGAGGGTCTTAAATACAATAGAAAAAATATGAGGTGAGATTCCCAAGGGTATTTTTAAGAAAAATGATTTTTAAATAACATATTTTATTTTAAATTAAATATTTTTCATCTATAAATATAATCAAAAGCTTTGCTGAACTTTTTTATTTTTTTCTACCCTATTAAAGACGGTTTTCAGAATTTTTTTCAAATTTTTTCACCCAACCCAAAAGAAGTTAGGAATTTTTGAAAAAAATAGCTTTTTTTAAATAACCATAACATTCCAAAAATTTAGTTATCATGACGATTTTATTTTAAATTTTTGGTTTTAAATGTACTTTAAAAAATTTGTTGCAGTATTAAATTCTTCTTCAACGATAATGTGGGTAGAACTATTAAGAATGAATGACACTCAAAAATCTGACAAACAGGGCCGCCAACATATGTTTAGTTTGCTAGTTTAGTTATTTTATTGTTTGGCAAGCTATGTTGGCTAACCTGAATTTTTTTTTAGTTTTTCCTGAATTTTCCAATTTTTCGGACAACTTTTCCAATTTTTTTTACAAATTAGATCTGCTCTTACAAAGAAACAGAAATTCATTTTTATTATATAGATTTGATTTCGAATTTGTTTATTTGTATTTTGCATATTTATATACAACAAATAATTCTCATCGATGCATCTAAGGATCAATTTTTATTTGGTCCTAATTTTCAAAAAGTTTTATATTCCCTCTCATGAATTTTTAGTTAGTATTTCCTCCGTGGCCCTTAGAGGCGCTACAGATCTTGTATCGGCTCAGTTAACATTGCTTCTATAGGGAAAGGAGGGGTGGTTAGCAGTCTATATGTATATAGTCAAAGGTATTTCTCATTTGATAACGTTGTATTTGGAAATCTATTGATCAAGACAAGATGGCGGCCGAGCTTCCTCTTCTCCCCACTTCAGGGGACAATTTCCTCGCCTAAGTACTAAGCTTACAGGCACTCCCTATCTTCCTGGAAATACCCAACATTTGACTAAATGTCAGTTTAGGGTATTTTTTGTTTAATTTAGCCCTTTTTAAGAGGGTTTTGACATTTGACATGATTCTTAGGGGGAATAAAATTCAAGTGTTGGAAACACTGAAAATACCCAACATTTTCATAATATAAGCTTAGGTTTTTTCCTAAATTTTGGATTTTATTATGGGTTTTTGGCATGACTCTTAGGGGGAAATTTTTGATGTTGTTGGCGACACTGAGGCCTCTCCAACTATGCCGTTTTATAAATTTATTTAAGAAAGAAACTTTTTAGGTATAGTCAAATATAAACATTTAATTTAATTTTTTTTTAGTTACTTTTGAAAATGAATCGCCAGGATACAATTGAAGACCTAGGTAGGTTTTTTTAAATTAATTTTGTCCATTATTTTGTAAGTTAGTAGTAAAAAAAATCAGCTCTTGAAATTATACCTATCTAATTTTAAAGATCGCTCAAAAACATAAAATACTTTTACTGAATCATTCAGTAAAAAATATTCAAAATTCTTGAGCAATGTTTAAAAATTGATATTTTGGTATTGTAATAAATGCGTGTAACTCGCAGACATAGGTTAATTGAGATGTTCAAAAGCAGAGTGGACAAACCCACAAATCTAATTTTTGCTGATAACCTCTATAATCAAATAGGTTTTTGATAAAACTAGACAGAGTGGTCTAAACTTGGTTTTTAAACCTTCTTCTAGATTACAGCACAGGTACCGACTTTAGCCTCGAACCTTGACTTCTATTTTGCTGGATTTCTCATATAAAACAAAAAGTGGGATGGTCCACTCTGGTTTTGAACGCCCCAAATATGGCTGTATGTAACCTCAAAACATTAAAACTCAACATAAAGAACTCGTGTCTAAATCAGAGTAAGAATAAAACTTTGCCAGATCTGAAAAACGACCTAATGAGATTATTTTGGTATTTCTGCGCATGTGCACGGGGCAAAATTTTTCCATTATTATTATGTTGAGCGCGAGTGCCCCTTGGGAACGTCCTTAATGGAAATATATTGAAAAGAAGCCTTAAATCATTAACCATTACAAACATTTGAAATCCTTTTCAGTTTAACAGATAAATTTTTGACATCATCATCATCATTGAGTATACAGTCCTAAGACTGGTTTGATGCAACAATCCGTCTCCACTCGACTCTGTCTCCCGCCAGCTGTTTAACCTCTCTAAATGTCTGGCATCCCATATCCCCAATTATTTGGTTGAAATATTCTAATCTGGGTCTTCCCCTTCCCCTTTCTTTCCCACCTCCCCTCCAAGATATCCCTAAGCAGTCCCCCATGTCTCAGTGTGTGCCCCATCATCTGACCTCTTCTCTTCTTCAGACTCTTCCACAAGGTTCTTCTTTCTCCGATTCTTCCAAGAACTTCTTCATTTGTAATTTTATCCATCCATTTGATATTCATCATTCTTCTGTAGCACCACATTTCGAAAGCCTCCAATCTCTTTCTCTCCGCTTTTCCAATTGTCCAGGTTTCACACCCGTACATGGCTTTGCTCCATACATATGTCTTCAATAGCAACTTCCTGTTTGCTAAGCTGATTGAGGAGGACCATAGTAGTTTTTGTTTTGAATTAAAATATGCAACATGACGATTTCTCTTCGAGTAAAAATTTTTTGACGTTTTATTATTATTTTCCAAGCTTTTATTTAATTGTTTTTGCCAGGTCTTCGTATGGATAGGTTGACAGAAGAGCGCTCTAGATTGGATGAAAGTTTTCGTTTACTTAGGAACGTTAGATTTTTAGGACGGTCAATATCTTCACTACAGAGACACATTGCAGAAGAATCGTCGCTTTCTACTTCAGCACATTTGGGTAACATTGATAACGTTTGACGTTTCTATTATTATTCTCCAAGCTCTTATTTAATTTTGTTTTTTCTGTTTATTTAATTGTTTTTGCCAGGTCTTCGTATGGCTAGGTTGACACAACTGCACTCTAGAATGCAAGAAAGGTTGCGTGTACTTAATAACGGCAGATCTGGTAGACGGTCAATGTCTTTATTAGAGAGACGAACAATAGAAGGATCGTTGCTCTCTACTTCAAGACATTTGGGTAACATTGAGCGTAGATACGTCAGAACTGGAAGAGAGTCATTCTTTCATTTACAGAGACAAATAGAAGAATTGGCGCCCTCTACTTCAACATATTTGGGTACCATTGAGCATACATACGTCAGAACTGGAAGGCCAATATTGCGATTAAATAGACACATAACAGAAGAAACATTGCCTTCTACTTCAAGATATTTGGGTACCATTGTGCAAAGATACGTCAGAACTAGAAGTCAGCTAATATCTCCAATACAGAGACAAAGAATACAACCGACTCTTGTAGCACATTTGGGTAACATTGAGCGTAGATACGGCAGGTCTCGAAGAGAGTCATTGTCTCAATTACAGAGACCACGAATAGAAGAATCGTTGCCCTCTACTTCAAGATATTTGGGTACCATTGAGCATAGATACGTCAGAAATAGAAGTCAGCCAATATCTCCAATACAGAGACAAAGAATACAACCGACTCACTCTCTTGTAGCACATTCGGGTAACATTGAGCGTAGAATCGTCGGGTCTAGAAGAGAGTCATTTTCTCAATTACAGAGGCCACGAATAGAAGAAACATTGCCTTCTACTTCAAGATATTTGGGTAACAATGAGCTTAGATACGACAGAACTAGAAGTCGGCCAATATCTCCAATACAGAGAGAAATAATAGAAGAACCGACGAACTCTCTTGCAGCACATTTTGCTAAATTTGACCGTACCGTCAGATATGATTCGGAAAATTTACCAAGCCGAAGAATTCCACGCACAAATTCTGCAGAAAACAATGTTCAAGTAAGTATTTTATTTAATTTATTTATTTTTATTTCTCAGAACAAATATTTATAGTAACGATTGTTGTGTAATAATGTATGATTAAATTTAAAAATTGCAATGAAGAGAAACAACAATGTAATCTCTTTTACCATAATGTTATTAATTAATTCTTTAAAGAATATGTGTAGAGACTCTTGGAAGGGATTATACCATCTAACATCCATCTTTGGGATAGGGTACATCCTGTATAATGGCAACTCCTTAAGTATGACCAGATTTCATTATTAAAGTTTTTTTTAATTCGTTTTTTTCAAAATATCTCAAAAACCGCTGAAACCATTTTGTATAAAAAAAAATTGAGCGAAACCATGGCATTTCGCTCAACACTTGTGAAAATTTCTGTAGACGAGCTAGCTCAAAAACTAGTGTGAATATCAAAACAAAATCTCACATGTAGTTTTAGTGCATTAAGTATAAGAGCTGCCGCAATGAGGTTGACGTTTTGTAAAACAGCAATTTGTTTCACAAAATCGAAATTTTTCCGTCATAAAATGTAAACCACTCATCCTAGAGACTATATTTCTATCTCATTATCTAAGAAATCTTATTGACTTGAATCTCTACTTGAACCACTTTTTTTTATAAAACTCTTAGATTTATAGATATATAATCCTCAAAAGTGGCATGGAAAATGCCGGATATCTATAAATCTAAGAGTTTTATCAAAAAAGTGGTAAGAATAAACATTCTAGTAAACAAAATCTCCTAGAGAATGAGATAGAAATCAAGTTTCTAGGATGAGTGTTTTTGATTTTATGAAGAAAAAACTGCAATTTTACTTTTTCCAAAACTTCAACCTCATTGCAGCACAAGTTACTATAATCCAATTAAGATGAAACTTTATTTGAATTGCAGCAAATTTAATCTAGTTTAAAAATGTATAGAGGGGTCTTTGTCAGAAACGTACTCCTTCATGGTCAAAATGAGTTAAAACCCAATTTTCGTCTGTATCTACTCTTATTAAACGAGCAAAAATTGTATATTTATTTATATAGATTTGTATCTTGGTTCTATTTTGAAAACTGCCCTACCGATTTTGATGAAACAAAATCTATTAACAATTTTTGAGGATGAAAAAATGATCTGGCTAGGTCTGGACCTCATCAAAATTCATCTTAATGGATTTTTTCTTAATTAAAGTAATTATTGATAGATGAAAATCTCAATAAAAAAAATGATTCGGCGGATGTCGTATTAGAACCTGGGACCTCTTGCATTTGAGGCAAGCACTCTACAACTGGACCAAAGAACTATTTTAAAAACCTTTGCTTTTTACTTTTACTAAAATGAATATTTTTGAATTTGACTTTATTATAAGTGTAGAAATAATTGAATATAATAAATAGAATTTATTAGATAATTGAGGCGCGACAAATTTGAAATATGTATAATTGAATTAAGCTGAAAGACAATTAATTTTAAATCCAGAAACATTAAATATATTAATAATTATTCCTTTGCCCTCCCCCACTCTTCTAATTAAAATTAAATATTCAATTCTCTTTTCTCCTGGCAATTATCCTTGCAATTGTCTTCCTAAAAAATACTTGGTTGGTGAAAGTTATCACTTCCGTCGCACGTCAGATCCTATACGATTATTTTTTTTATTATTATTTTCTTATGTATTTTTTATAATGTTTATCAATATGAACGAATGTGGGCAAATTGGTCTAAGAGTAAACAAATATACACATAATATGTGGACCATTAGAAAGATAGAAATGCAAAACTGGGTCGGGGGTGGGGATGGATGTGGGGGGTGCAGGAGGTGGAGTGCAGTTGTGGGGGTCCGGGGATGGGAGGGGCGGTTAGGGTAGGATGGGGCAGAGTGGGGGCGAGATGTAAGGGTTCGGGAGGGTGGGGGTCAGGGGTTACCGAGCATCGCTCGGTGCCTCCAGGTACTTCAATGTTATTAGAGGAAAATGCAGAGGCAAATTTGCCAAATTCAGCCGCCTACAACGCTGCGGTCGTTTCGCTTATCCCCTCCAACTTAATGCACCCAGCGAATTGAAGCCCACGAGCAATATAATAAACTAAATTGAAAGTTTCTTTTGCCGAGAGTAGCAGAATTTTTATATATTGAAGGAGACAATAAAAGAGTGTGTCTTCTGCTGGAATTATAAATTTTATTTATTTATAACGAGACTATAGTTTCGAGGGCTTTGCCCTCTTCATCAAGCCTATTACAATGTATTCACAGGAATTAATTTATGAATGAAAGATGTTAACCTTTCATTCATAAATTAATTCCTGTGAATACATTGTAATAGACTGATGAAGAGGCAAAGCCCTCGAAACTATAGTCTCTAACTAAGATGTTAACCTTTCATTCATAAATTAATTCCTGCGAATACATTGTAATAGACTGATGAAGAGGGCAAAGCCCTCGAAACTATAGTCTCTAACTAAGATGTTAACCTTTCATTCATAAATTAATTCCTGTGAATACATTGTAATAGACTGATGAAGAGAGCAAAGCCCTCGAAACTATAGTCTCGTTATAAATAAATAAAATTTATCATTCCAGCAGAAGACACACTCTTTTATTGTCTCCTTCAATATAATAAACAAAAGCTTGTTTTTTTACTTTTTTTGACTACAATCCTGATAATTTTCATTTGTGCACCCCCAAAAACCCTTTTCTGGGTTAAAAATATCAAAACGTTATATAACTAAAAACGTAAGTTAGAAGACATTTGATACAAATATGAAATTTCATAATAATCCCTTCAGCCGTTTTGACGTGAATCGTGAGCAACTATTCGCGGAAAACACTGAAACAGACAGACATACAGACAGACAGGAATTTTGTTGAGGGTGTTTTCGTTCATAACTTTGTTTGAACCAAAATTTGGCCTGATTTGGAGCAATGTACAGACAAAACCTTTATTTTATATATAGTAGATAGTCAATTAAGAAAAAGATAACATATCTGTATTAATATTATTATTTTTTTTTTTAGTGTCCTTGTGTACCAATAAATCCACGAATTTATGAGCAAATTGAAGATTGTTTTAGATGTTCGCATTGTAGAGAAATAGTAACTCCAAATGCTAATACTTTTTGTTATAAATTTGGCCATCCTTCGTGTACACCATGCTGGACAACTCACCAAAAATGTGGTAAATGTGAGAGCGATCAAATTCAACAATTCAAATGTATACCCCTTATACAACATATTGAGGCAATTGCCAAACGTCGCAGTAATAATCGTCAAGAGTGTCCGAATGAAGAGCAAAGCACATCAGATAAAGTTCCAACTGATGAATAACAACAGCATATATCTGATTGGAAATATAGAGGGGGCGCGATTGAGCAGTTTGCGTATTTAGAAATTCAATGAAGAAAAAATAACGCAGACATATCGGGTAAAGTTTTTTTATTTATCTTGAGACAGGCTTATAACTCAAAAACAATTCATAATATGAATAAAATTTAAAGAATTTCTAAATAAGCAAAGTGCTCAGGCCCACCCTATATAAACCAAAAAGTAACACATCTGGCGGACCTGAGTGTGAATATAAATCAAGAATAACATCAAAATTGTTAAATTTACGTACATATATTTCCTATTTCTGTAAAACCTATTTTAATAATAAATAATATTTTTAATATAAAATCAATTTTTCTTTTTTTTTTTTTACTATAAAAGTGTATTTCTCATAAACACATTTTTACTTTACCAAGTATTGTAATCGCGCATGAAAAAAGTGTATTTTTACTTCTCTTTTTCAAAATATCTCAAAAACGGCTGAAACTATTTTGATTGAAAAAATTGAGCAAAACCATGGCATTTCGCTCTACAAAAAAGCTCTTATAAGTAAACATCGAAAAAATTATATTTTTCGAGATAATAATTGTTTAGTCAAAATGTCTGTTAGTCTGTTCGTTACCAAATTTTTGTGAACGATCTTGCTCAAAAGCTAGTGTGAATATCAAAACCAAATTTCACACGTACTTTTGGTCCATTGAGATTAAGAACTGATTATATTTAGGTGCATATCGACCCAAAATTAAGGGGGTGAAGGAGGGGGCGGTAAAAATGCAAAATCTAGCCCATTTTAGCAAACTCAACCAAATTTTGTATACATAATCAGTGGACCCCAGAAGTCTAAAAATGCAAAAACTAACCCCCTCCCCTACATGATTATAAATAATTTTATTAAATATTAAATATAAGTGAAGGGCCAGGTTGTATGGTAAAGTCAAGTGGACACGTCAGCTTATCTCATGATATATTTGTACCATTACATTATCAAATGCTGGTTTACAACGCTTTGGTGAGGAAAAACTTGACAATAGATGAGGCTATTCTGAAATCTTTCCTCCTATAGTGAATATGAAAATCAGACCCTCGCTAGGACGAGGGAGGGGGAGGGAGAGGGAGTTGGCTATTTAAACTCATATCAAAAACAGAGAGCGCATTATTCTGTAAAATCACAACATGAGTTTCTTTATAAGATTCATCATCTTTGCTTCTTTGTCTGTGGCCAATATAGAGGCACCAAGGTCAACATCACCCGATAATTATGATGACGGTGTAGAAGTGTTGAACTTTAATTCCAAGGTAACCGAAACATTTCATTTCTACTAAGAATTTTTACATAATCTTTGCCAAAGATTTAATCTATTACAACTCAATAATCCACTAAACAATTTTTAAATAATCTATAGAGACCAGGGAAAATTTAAATTAAAAAAATAAACAAATCTTTTAATTATATTATATGATACGTTTTATTACGGACAACTGTCTTAATGCGCTGAATTCATAAACAGTTTCGGGTTATAAAAGAAAGCCTTGATCCTATGCTTCATTAAAAAAAATCAATTCAATACGAACTCAAAAATAAAATAAAATACACTAAAAGGTATAAAATAATTATCTAATTTAGTTATAACTAAACGACGAAATATTAACATGAAATTAATTTTGAAGTCGGTGCCAAACATACATTTTATTAATCGAACTAACGAATCTAACTTAGTACGTTTGGCGGGTACCTCGCTTGTATAGTTTGTTTAGCACCTACTTTAAAAAGTGATTTCATGTTCATATTTCATCGTTTAGATAATTATTTTATACCTTTTAGTGCATTTTATTTTATTTTTGAGTTCTTATTATTTTATTTGTTGCATTTAATTTTTTTGAAGTCGGTTTTATTTTTTTATAAAAATTATTTTTATCTTTCTCTTTTTAGTGATGGTATTAATAGTGACTTATGATAATACCTTGCATGCATCTCGAAAAAGAAAGCGTCGGGCGAATGAATCAGACAATTATAATAAGATTCAATTCATAAATATAGAAACTCTATCAAAACGTTTGGTGGTTTTAAATGAATGTTTTAAGATTTTTTTTATAAAAGATTTTATTTATTATAATTTCGATTATTTGCTCATAAGAATTGGTGATTTACGATATTTCGTTATTGATCATATCATCAGAACTTAACCAAATTAAGAATGGACCTCCCCTAATGTACCCCCTTTCCAATAAAAAAAGAATCATCGAAATCGGTCCTTGTAGCAAAAAGATCTCGCTGAACATTCATAAACTAAATGAATATATAGTTAGATGTCTTGACTATCCTGATCCAAACGTAGAAAGAATCATTAAAATGGGTTGATAAACAAAGAAGTATGCCTGAATCATAAATTAATTCCTGTGAATCCATTGTAATAGACTGATGAAGAGGGCAAAGCCCTCGAAACTATAGTCTCGTTATAAATAAATAACATTTATAATTCTAGCAGAAGACACACTTTTTTATTGTCACCTTCAATTTTCTGATTCATTCGCAGGACGCTTTCTCTTACGAGATGCATACAAAATATTATATTAATTAAGCCAATTGTGAACCGATTTTGATGATTTTTTTTTTTTTTTTTTATTGATATTGATGTGAGAAGGAGATACACCAGAAGGTGGATCCCCTAAAGGCCAGTATGGGCTGGCCCCTCCGTGAAAAGAACAGAGCAGAAGGAAAAGAAGCCGGGATCACGAGCCAATCTCAGAAACTTAGATACAATTCAATATCCAATTTACTAAGGTTTTAGGGGCTTCGAGCAGTGGTAAATTCTCCGCGCGATAAATTCGGTTGAATTTATCTCCCACTTAATTTTTATTACCAGACCCTATACTTACAGAAAAAATGTCTGGGTATAGCCGGGAATCGAACCCGAGACCTCCGGGTTGCCAGTCAGTTACTCTGACCATTAGACCACGCAGGCCCACATGCTTTGGCTTCAGTATAGTTTCCGATTGGTCCCGTTTTTTTTCATTGTCATTGGATCTTTTTTGTTATGTTTGTTCAGGCATACTCCTTTGTTTATGAACCGATTTTAATAATTCTTTCTACGTTTGGATCAGTATGGCTCCAAGATAGTCAAGATACCTATTTATTTATTTATTTATGTTATGTATGTTCAGTGAGAACTTTTTGACACGTAGACCGATTTTGATGATTCTTTTTTTATTGAAAAGGGGGTACCTTGGGGATGGTCCCATATTAATTTAGTCAAGTTCTGATGACGAAATAATGTAATTCTCAAATTCTTATGACCAAATAATCGAAATTATTATAAATAAAATCTTTTATAAAAAAATCTTAAAAAAAACATTCATTTAAAACCCGCAAACGTTTCGAGAGAGTTTCTATATTTATGAATTGAATTTTATTATCATTTTCTGATTTATTCGCCCGACGCTTTCTCTTACGAGATGCATACAAGGTATTATATTAAGTCACTATTAATAACATCACCAAAAGAGAAAATTAAAAATAATTTTTAATTAATAAATTATTTTATACCTTTTAGTGTATTTTATTTTATTTTTGTAGCGGCCCGCTCTTGCTCATGGCGACGAGCCTTGAGACACGGCCGCTAGATGACTCAGTCGGATTGTTGCGTCGTTTTTGCATGAGTGAAATATTATCACCCATGCTATAATTAAAGCGACTCGATTCGACTGGGGAAGCGAACGGATTCGGACATTCAAATCTGGAGGGGCCAAACGCCAACCACAGCCCCTCCCCTGCACACACCCTATATGAACACGCAACCTACAACCTGAACTCAACAGATTGTTAGGACCCCATCGACTTGATGGGGGGCGCACAAAGCACCACACAGCACTCACTCATTTTTAAGTTGGATTTTTTTTTTTTATAAAAATTATAATAAATTTTATTTCTCATAAATTATTACTGTTTTAAAATTAAGAAAGTTTTTCAAAACTTATTCAATGAAAATGAAATGAATAAAGAAATAGTAAAATTCATAATTTCACTTAAATTATTTATATAAATTGAACATTTTGAATGAATAAATAGTATGATTGACTTTTATATTAAGTACAAATGATGGCCAAATGGTGTCCACCGAGGCCAAAAGAAGAAGAAAAAAATACTATTAGTGTTTTAAAATTAAAAAAAAATCTACTCGACATCGTCGCACAAGCCGATTATAATAAGTATAGGATATACCGGGTGAGTTTTATTTATCTAGTCTAGTCTAGTATTTATTTAGTCTTTTAACACTGTATTATATGACAAAAAGTTTCAAATAAAAGTTTATTTATATCAAGGGGAAACTAAACTACGCTATTGTTTCTTGACCTAGAACAGGCTTTCAAGAGTATTTCGAGGTCAAATTCTGTTTTTTAATGGAAACTCCTATGTTTCTGTACATATTCTTAATTTAGGAAAAAAACTGAACAACTTTCATTAAAACTATTTTTTTATTCGATATCAAATAAAATAAACAATATTAATTCAATTAATTCTCAAGAAAATCCTAATAATTATATTTAACAATCAGTTAACTTAATTATCAAATAATAATGATCAATTATTTGATTATTAAATAAATAATTTAATAATAATTTTAAGACAATTTTTTTTTTAATTGATTTACAACACGATAAAATGAAACTCTAGAGCGCAAAATTATTAAATTATTAATTATTGTTAAATTTTTTATTTGATAATTGAATATTTGATCATTATTATTTGATAATTAAGTTGAATGATTGTTAAAAATAATTATTAGAATTTTTTTGAGTCTAATTGAATTAATATTTTATTTATTTGATATCGTATAAAAAAAATAGTTCTTATGAAAATTGTCCAGTTTTTTTTCTAGATTAATAATATGTACAGAAACATAAAAGGTTCTATTTAAAAAAAGAAATAGACCTCGAAATACCCTTGAAAGCTTGTTCTAGGTCGACAAACAATAGCGTGGTTTGGTTTCCCCTTGATATAAATATACTTTTGTTCATATAATGCATTGTTTTTGAGTTATAAGACTGTCTCAAGATAAAAAAAAACTCACCCGGTAGATGGATAGATAGATATAGATGTTTATTAATTAATTTATTTGTTTAGGTCATTGAAGAAAAAAATACGACAGATATATTACAAAACAAAAATTTTGAATTGAATAAATACGTAAGTTTATTTATTTATTTATTTATATTATAAGATTCTTTCAAAACTTAATTTTTTAAATTATTTTTAAATTGAAAGGTTTTTTTAGTCAAAAATTAATAATTTCACTTAATTATTAGTACCTGGATACACCGAGCGATGCACGGTAAGCAAATTAATAAAAAAATACAACACAGTGTACATAGTCCAGTCAAATTGTGCTCAAATGGGCCCCTATGGGGGAAAGTTTTGGGGTAGTTTTGATTTTTTGCATATATATGATTTTTGGTGCGCTGAATCCAAATCTGAGGTCTCACACCAAAATTACGTGGCGCAACATTGTAGAAATTGCAAAAAAAAGGTGAAAATTTCCATTTTTTTGGCGGTTTTTCGCTTATAACTCGGCAACTATCAACTTTTTGTAAATAATCTTCCTATGCAAAATTGAATTTTATAAAATTCCCTACAAGTTTTATTATTTAGGTTTTTTCTCCGACGAACCGCTTGGGCTCAAGCACAAAGTTTTCGACCCCCGAATCACCCAAAAACTAGCACTTTTTGCGATATTTTCCCATTTTGACCATGAATGAACACGTTTTCGACAAACACTAATCTATATGTTTTTAAACTAGATTAAATTTGCTACAATACAAACAAAGTTTCATCTTAATTGGATAATGTTAACTCGTGCCTCAATGAGGTTGAATTTTTAAAAAAACTTTAATTTTTTTTCAAAAAAATCGTAATTTTTCCTTCATAAAATGAAAACAACTTATCCTAAAAGCTATATTTCTATTTCACTGTCTAGAAAATTTTATTTACTTAAACGTTTACTTGGACCAGTTTTTTTGATAAAACTCTTAGATTTATAGATATCCAGCATTTTCCATGACAGGATATGATCTGATTCCTCAGAAGAGTCATGGTAAATGCATATCTATAAATCTAAGAGTTTTATCAAAAAAGTGGTACTTGAAAACGTTTAAGTAAATAAAATTTTCTAGAGAATGAGATAGAAATCAAGTTTCTAGAATCAGTGGTTTTCATCTTATGAAGGAAAAATTCAGATTTTTTGAAAAAAATTGCAGTTTTTTAAAATTTCAACCTCATTTAGGCATTATCCAATTAAGATGAAATTTTGTTTAAATTGTAGAAAATTTAATCTGGTTTAAACATGTATAGATTGGTCTTTGTCGAAAACGAGCACCTTCATGTTCAAAATGGGAAAATATCGAGAAAAGTGTGAGTTTATCCGTGATTCGTGAAGGATGCCGAGCTCGAACGGTTAGTCGAAAAAAAATCTAATTATTGAAATTTGTAGGAAATCTTAACACCTTTCATTTTGAATAGAGAGGTTATTTACGAAAGGTTGATAGTTTCCGAGTTATAAGCGAAAAGCCACCAAAAAATGGAAATTTCCACCTTTTTTTGCATTTTCTAAAATGTTGCGACAGGAAATTTTGATGGGAGACCTCAGATTTGAATTCAGCGCCCCAAAAATAATATATATGCAAAAAATCATAACTACCCTAAAACTTTCCTGATAAAAACAGAATTTGACTGGACTAGTTGTCTAGATACAGGCGTTTCCAGAAAGTGCTGCTCTCTTCTGGGTGTTTTGGCCTCTAAGCTTCGCGGCGCACTTGTTGAAAAATAATTACCTAATAATAATTATATTCTATAATAAATAATTAAAAATAATAAATAAATAAGTAAGAATTTACTCTGTTTATTTTTTGATATTTAAAATAATCGACTATCTTATAAAACTGCTCGACAAAAATTAAAAAAAAAATTTGTAACAGTAAACCTTTCAGTAGAGTTTTATACGCTGATTATCAGATATATTTTACCGAATTTTACTTTACCCTACAGGGTATGGGCAAGTATTGTAATCGTGCATGAAAAAGTAGTTTTTTCATTCTTTTTTTTAAATATCTCAAAAACGGCTGAAACTATTTTGATTAGAAAAATTGAGCGAAACTATGGCATTTCGCTCTACAAAAAACCTTTAATAAGTGAACATTAAAAAAATTATATTTTTCGAGATAATAATTGTTTTGTCAAAATGTCTGTTAGTCTGTGCGTTACCAAATTATTGTGGACGAGCTAGCTCAAAAACTAGTGTGAATATCAAAATCAAATTTCATAAATTGTTTTGGTCTATTGGGATTAAGAGCTGATTAGATTTTGGTGAATATCGACCCAAAATTAAGGGGGGTGGAGGGGAGGGGGGTAAAAAATGAAAATCTTGGCCATTTACCAAACTCAACCAAATTTTGTATACATAATCAGTGGACCCCCAGAAGTCTAAAAATGCAAAAACTAATCGCCCAAAATGGGGGGAGGGGGGGGGTTAAAAATGAAAATCTTTGCCATTTACCAAACTCAACCAAATTTTGTATACATAATCAGTGGACCCCCAGAAGTCTAAAAATGCAAAAACTAATCGCCCAAAATGGGGGGAGGGGTTAAAAATGAAAATCTTTGCCATTTACCAAACTCAACCAAATTTTGTATACATAATCAGTGGACCCCCAGAAGTCTAAAAATGCAAAAACTAATCGCCCAAAATGGGGGGAGGGGGGTGGTTAAAAATGAAAATCTTGGCCATTTACCAAACTCAACCAAATTTTGTATACATAATCAGTGGACCCCCAGAAGTCTAAAAATGCAAAAACTAATCGCCCAAAATGGGGGGAGGGGGTGGTTAAAAATGAAAATCTTTGCCATTTACCAAACTCAACCAAATTTTGTATACATAATCAGTGGACCCCCAGAAGTCTAAAAATGCAAAAACTAATCGCCCAAAATGGGGGGAGGGGGGGTGGTTAAAAATGAAAATCTTTGCCATTTACCAAACTCAACCAAATTTTGTATACATAACCAGTGGGCCCACAGGAGTCTAAAAATGCAAAAACTAACGCCTATCACCCATATGATTATAAATAATTTTATTAAATATTAAATATAAGTGAGGAGCCAGATTGTATGGTAAAGTCAAGTGGATGGCCACATCAGAACACGTCAGCTTATTTTAGACCTCTCTGAGATAGATCTTTATATGCCCCACCCTGTATATATTAGATGAATTTTGTGTCGTAATTTATTGTAATTTACGCTTATTTTTTTTATATAATTTTAGATTCCTGAATTCGTTGAACAAATATCTCAAAATGGAACTGGAGAAATTTTTGATGCTTCATTGAAAGGGTCCCTAGCACGTGTGAATTATTGTTACGCCAAAGACCCCTTGTCTATTCATCAAAAGAATATAAATGATTATAATGCGACTCCACTGATTTATGCGGCCATGAATGGACATTTAGACATTGTAGAATTTTTATTGTCCAAAGAAGTGGATTTGGAGGCGGTGACAACGTATCATATTGCAACAGCCTTGATGTGGGCCGCCAACAAAGGTCGTGTCGCAGTAGTCAAAACGTTGCTCGACAAAGGAGCCAACATAAATCATCGAGATGAAATTAACGAGACACCACTACATTATGCAGTTCATAATAAACACTTGCCAGTAGTGAAAGTATTGGTGGACAGAGGGGCGGATAAAAGTTTAAAAAACAAATGGAATCAAACTCCGTTAGATTTTGCCAGAGAGAGAGGATATAAATCTATTGGGGATTATTTATCGTCCTGAACTTTTTGCTTCAGTTAATCGCTAGTATCTGGAGCCACCGAGCAATGCACGGTAACCAAATTAAGAAAAATACAAATATATACCTCGCCCCCACCATTGCACCCCCACCCACGGATCTCCCACATCCACCGCACCCCGCACCCAGTTTTTGCATTTCTAGCTTTCTAGTGGTCCACATATTATGTGTCTATTTGTTTACTCGTACACCAATTTGCCTTAATTCCTTCATATTGATAAACATTATAAAAAAATAAATAGGAAAATAATAATAATAAAAAAAATATTCGTATAGAATCTGAAATAAAAACATAAAATTAAATAAGATTTGTTTCCAAGTTATATAAAAAAAAAACCCACTTCAACCACTTTATTTGTAAACACACCTGTAATGTTATGATTTAGACACCTGTTAATTAAAAACAAATTCTTGTCAAAAACAAACAACTTTGTCCGCCTCGGTGGTGTAATGGTCAGAGTAACTGACTGGCAACCCGGAGGTCTCGGGTTCGATTCCCGGCTATACCCAGACATTTTTTCTGTAAGTATAGGGTCTGGTAATAAAAATTAAGTGGGAGATAAATTTAACCGAATTTATCGCGCGGAGGATTTACCACTGCTCGAAGCCCCTAAAACCTTGGTAAATTGGATATTGAATTGTATCTAAGTTTCTGAGATTGGCTCGTGATCCCGGCTTCTTTTCCTTCTGCTCTGTTCTTTTCACGATTGAGGGGCCAGCCCATACAAGCCTTTAGGGGATCCACCTTCTGGTGTATCTCCTTCTCTCATCAATATCATTAGAAAAAAAAAAAAAAAAAAAACTCCTAATTTTAATATAATATAATAATATTTGCTATAACCTATTAGTGGGTTTTAAAATTGAAAAACCAATTAATAAATAAAAGATAATTGAAAAAATGTAAACAAACTTTTTTATTGAGATTTTCATCTATTAATAATTACTTTAATTAAGAAAAGATCAATTAAGATTAAATTTGTCGAGGTCCAGACCTAGCCAGATCGTTTTTTCATCCTCAAAACTTGTTAATAGAGTTTGTTTCATCAAAATCGGCCCCCCCCTGGTGTAATGGTCAGAATGTCTGACTGGCAGTCCGGAGGTCTCGGGTTCGATTCCCGGCCATACACAGTTATTTTTTCTGTAAGTATAGGGTCTGGAAAAAAATTAAGCGGGAGATAAATTAAAAATCATAATTTAGCGATTTTAGAATTTACCACTGCTCGAAGCTCCTAAAAACTTAGTGAAACGGATATTGGATTATATCTAAGTTTCTGAGATTTGGCTTGTGGACCCGGCTTCTTTCCTTCTACTCTGTTCTTTTCACGATGGTGGGGCAATCCTATAAAGGCCTTTAGGGGATGCACCTTCTGGTGTATCTCCTTCTCACATCAATATCATTAAAAAAAAGAGCCGTTTTCAAAATAGAACAAAGATACAAATATATAAATATATATATACAATTTTTGCTCTTTTAATAATAGTAGATATACCAACTGTAGAAGTATGAAACTGGAATTTTTTTGTAATAAAATAATAAATAAATAAATAAAACCGACTTCAAAAAAATTAAATGCAACAAATAAAATAATAATAACTCAAAAATAAAATAAAATGCACTAAAAGGTATAAAATAATTATCTTATTTAGTTAAAACTAAACAATGAAATTGTTACATGAAATTACTTTTTTAAGTCGGTGCCAAACATATACATTTTATGAATCGAACTCGACGGATAAGCTCGCTTATATAGTTTGTTTAGCACCGACTTCAAAAAGTGATTTCATGTTAATATTATAATGGTAATCCGTGTAGCAATGAGGATGAAGTTTTAGAAATCTGAGATTTTTTTATAAAAAAAAGCAGTTTTTCCTTTATAAAATGAAAACCACTCATCCTAGAAACTTGATTCCTATCTAATTCTCTAAAAAATCTTATTGACTTGAACGTTTAGTTGGACCACTTTTTTGTTAAAACTCTTAGATATATTGCATTTGCCATGACAGAAAATGATCCAAATCCTCAAAAGTGTCGTCGACCGTCTTCCGTCTTGTTTGCTTTGCCCTTCCGGTTTACCGTAGCGTGTGTGTGTGTGTGTGTGTGTGTGCTCTAGGCTGCACAGGTATAGGTTTCCAGTTTACTTGTTCATGTTTACTTGACAGGTAAAGGATAGGAACGTGTATGCCCGGCCTAAGACTTCACCTTGCACTTGAAAACGATTCCGGAATCTGACGAGGGGTGAACCGCGACCTAAAATCGTGTACACCTACTTCCACTTCCACTTTCATTTCCAAATAGAAGACAATAATTATCTAATGAATTCCAAAATAATTCCAAAGACAGTGTACACCTAATTTCAATCTCGGTTCACCATTCGGGTTTCGATAAATTGAGGATTTTTATGAATTATGTTCTTCCAGATACTAGATGAGGATAAGGGAAAGTCGTGTGACACACACACTAGATAAATAACACATATTACTAAAGGGCATTTGTGACTGTCTCTGTATGTATGTTTGTCCACCACCCAAGGGGCGGGTGTTGGGATCCAGGGGTGGGTTCTACTAAAGGGCATTTGTGCCTGTGTCTGTACCTATATACCGGGTGAGTTTTTACTTTATCCAATGCAAAGCATGGGTAATTACTTTATCCAATGCAAAGCATGGGTAAAGTATTGTAATCGCTCTCGGGGCAAGCGTGGCTTCAAAGGGTCCTCAGGTAAAAACTACGGAACCCATGGACTCAATTAAAGTCACAAATTGTAGTATTCAATTAGGTTGAATTTTAGCACGTGACGGTTTTGCCAAAAATTACAAGGGGTCTCGTCGAGAGGCCAAAAAGTGCGATTTTTTTCATTTAGTGCGTGCGGATGGATGGATGGATGGATGTATGTATGTTATCGTTTTTTTGGCCCACGATTTTTTCCACACCGTTGCACCGATTGAAATGAAATTAAAAACCTAGCATTCTTTTAACAAAATGAAGCGCTGATTAGTTTTTGGTACATATCGGTCCACAAACATTAGTACTTTATTTCAGTACTTTTTTAGTTTTTTCTAAATATCTTGAAAATGACTTAACCAATTTTGATGAAATTTAATATCCTAATTAAGTACCTTGGGGACCACAAAAAAGGTTAAATAAAGTTTTTAGTAAAATTATATTTTAAAGTACTTTACTCTAGAACATATTAATATTTCAAATGAATTTGGATAAAGTTTAGCAACGATCCGTTGCAGTTTATTTTATCTTGAGACAGTCTTATAACTCAAAAAACACTGCATTATATGGAAAAAGTTTCAAATAAAAGTTTATTTATATCGAGGGGGAAACTAAACTACGCTATTCTTTGTAGACCTAGAACAAGCTTTCACGGGTATTTCGAGGTCAAGTTCTGTTTTTTAAATAGAAACCTATATGTTTCTGAAAAAAAAACTAAACAACTTTTTTATAAGACATAAAATAAAAATAAAATATTAAATCAATTAGATATAAAAAAAATATCTTAATAATTATTTTTAACAATTATTCAACTTAATTATCAAATAATAATGATTAAATAATTAATTGTTAAATAAATATTTATTAAATCAAAAAGTATGTACAGAAACATATAGCTTTCCATTTAAAAAACAGAACTTGTCCTCAAAATACCGTTGAAAGCGTGTTCTAGGTCAAAAAACGAAGCCCCTTGGCTAGCAAGAGGCGCACCGAAGGCGGGCCTTGAAGCTCGGTCCTCCGGGCTGGTGCCCTGGCGGGCAGCGTCTCGGTCAAAATTTTTATTCCTCTTAAAAAACCACACTCCAAATGTATACCTGTAAACTCCCGAAAATACATAGTCTCTTAAAAGTTTCGCCTCATTTTCGTCCTGACACATCTACAGAAATGAGGCTATAGATGTGAATCTGGAAGTATTTTTTTTTCTATAATCTACAGCATTTTGATAATTTTTGTGGTGAAATAGATTTATTTAAATAAGTGGGATCGTGTGAGGAGGAGAATTATATTATATAATTTTTTAAAAATTTGGGATCGATAATCGATATAAGGCTCCAAATATTTAAAAGGGATCAGGTGTTGTTTTTAGACAGGCTGCTCCCTCCAGTATTGCGATGAGAAACTCATATGGGCATGCGTGTCTTTAGTCGTTCAATTTTGTAAAAATCCAAAAATAAGAATAACAAAATTTAGATTTTTAAAAAATTATAAAAAAGTGGGAAATTATTAAAAAATAAACAAATAATATATAAAATATAAATCAAATAAGATGTGATTAATTTCTTCTTCTGTGCGCAAAGAAAAGCAAATTGAATATTTAATTTTTGAGTAGTGAGAGGGGGGGGCGTGGGCGATTGAATAATTATCAATATATTTAATGTTTCTTAATTTAAAATCAATTGGAGTCTTTCATTTAAAAATTCGAGTTCAAATTACAATTATATTTCAAATTTGCCGCAAATATGCCGACGACATTACGTTAGCGTTGCTGCAAATTAATCTGGGCTATTATATATATATATTTTAAATACATAACATTTAGTTTATTTTTCTTTTAAGGTATGAATTACAAAAGAATTTATAAAAAAGATAAAATACAACTGCAACATCGAATACGACAAACATGGAGAAGTAGAAAAGTTTCAGGTTTTCCCAATTCTCACAATTTGGCAAATACAATTGGGACATGTAGACAATCAGGATCACGAATTGAACCTGAAAAACAAAAATCATTAATCACACACTCATACATACATACATACATACATACACACAAACTTCCTCTTTTTAATATATCTCGTCAGTTTTTTTATCTTGAGACAGTCTTATAACTCAAAAACAGTGCATTATATGAAAAAAAGTTTCAAATAAAAGTTAATTTATATCAGGAGGGAAACTAAACTACTCTATTGTTTCTTGACCTAGAATAAGCTTTCAATGGTCTTTTAAGGTCAACTTCTGTTTTTTAAATAGAAACCTATATGTTTCTGTAGATATTCTGAATCTACAAAAGAAACTGAACAACTTTCATAAGAACTATTTTTTTATTCGACATCAAATAAAAAAATTTCTTAAATCAATTAGATCTCCAAAAATTTCTAATAATTATTTTTAACAATTATTTAATTTAATTATCAAATATTTAATTATTAAATAAATAATTTAATAATAATTTTACAACACTGTTCTGAGACATTCCAGAGTGTATTCGAAGTCTTCTGGATTAATTCCAGTTCCAATTTCGTTATTTTGGCCTGTTCCAGTTTCTTAGTAGCCCTTACATTTCTTGTTTTTTTTTTAACTTTTTCTCATTTTGAGGCATGTAGAAAAATTTCCACAACACAGATTTGGGGTTAAACTTAGGGTACTAATATTGGAGTACCAATCAAAATATTCCAGCAATAAACTTTACCGGGAATTATTTCTTGTCTATGCCATTTATAAAATTTAGTATTCAGATGTTGTCACACTGCAGAAATACAAAACATTTTTTCATAAATCAACCAGATAGATAAGCTGTCCCGAACTATGTTAAAATGAGACTCAGTTGCAACCGTTGTTTGTATTAGTATAAAAGATAAATTCGAGCTCACCATTTGAAGGATTGTAAGGACTTGTTTGTACTTCATCAGACTTCTCTGTATCTCTTTCCCTAACAGAGATAACGTATAATAAGAATACATCAGGACATGGACACCATTGTTTAGCATTACGGGAAAGGATGCGAAATTACCTAAAAATAAAAGAAATATTTAAACTAATGAAATTATTTTTACATTACCATACAGGGTATGGTCAAGTATTGTAATCGTGCATGAAAAAGTGTTTTTTTTTCGTTCTTTTTTTTCGAAATATCTCAAAAACGGCTGAAACTATTTTGATTCAAAATAAGCTGACGTGTTCTGATGTGGCCATCCACTTGACTTTACCATACAAACTGGCCCCTAAAATTATTTATAAACATGTAGGGAGGGGTTAGTTTTTGCATTTTTATACTTCTGGGGTCCCAATGATTATGTATACAAAATTTGGTTGAGTTTGGTAAAAGACCAAGATTTTCATTTTTTGACCGTACACCCCTCCCCCCCATTTCGGAATGTTAGTTTTTGCATTTTTAGATTATTGTGGGCCCACTGTTTATGTATACAAAATTTGTAACTTATGAGGAGAATTTTCTAGGTTAGGTTTCACTGTGAAACCTAACCTAGAAAAATTCTCCTCATAAGTTACTTATAATGTTTCACCTAGAACCGACACCTAAATCCTTAAAAATTATACAAAATTTGGGTTGAGTTTGCTCAAATAGGCAAGATTTTTAATTTTTAACCCCCCCCCTCTACCCCCTTAATTTTGTGTCAATATGCACCAATCTTAATCTCAATGGACCAAAACTACGTGTGAAATTTGGTTTCGATATTCACCCATAGTTTGTGAGCTAGCTCGTCCACAAAAATTTGGTAACGCACAGACTAACAGACATTTTGACAAAACAATAATTCATCTTTTCACAATTCATTTAAAATGACTATTCAAAGGTATGTGCAAATTTTTAGCTCTATGGGAATTTTGGCTATGTCGAATGTCTATTTTGACTGAACTATTAGCGTTAGTGTATTTTATGTGTGGCTCAAAACAGCTCATATTCTTCCAATGTGGCCCAGAGAAGATAAAAGGTTGGACACCCCTGTTTTAGAGATACACCAAAGACAAAACCAATGTTTATTTATTATTTATTTATTATTAAAATCAATATATTATTAAAAACTTAGTTGGTTCATGTCCATTTTAATAATATATAGAATAGGCCAGATTAATTTGCAGCAACGCTGACGTAATGCTGCCGACAGGGAGCGCTGATGCCGTCGGTATATTTGCGGCAAATTTGAAATATAATCGTAATTTGGACTCGAATTTTGAAATGAAACACTCCAATTGATTTTAAATTAAGAAACATTAAATATATTGATAATTATTCCTCCTCCCCGCCCCCCTCACCACTCAAAAATTAAATATTCAATTTGCTTTTCTTTGCGCACAGAAGAAGAAATTAATCACATCTTATTTGATTTGTATTTTATATATTATTTATTTATTTTTTAATAATTTGCCACTTTTTTATAATTTTTAAAAAATCTAAATTTCGTTATTTTTACAAAATTGAACGCCTTAAGACACGCATGCCCGAGTTTCTCATGGCAATACTGGAGCAGCCTGTCATACAAACAACACCTGATCTCTTTTAAATATTTGGAGACTTATATCGATTATCGATCCCAAATTTTAAAAAAATGATATAATATAATTTTCTCCCTCACACGATCTCACTTATTTAAATAAATCTATTTCCACACAAAAAATATCACAATGCTGTAGATTATAGAAAAAAATACTCCCAGATTCATATCTAGATCCTCATTTCTGTAGCTGTATCAGGACGAAAATGAGGCAAAACTTTTAAGAGAATATGTATTTTCGGGAGTTTACAGGTATACATTTGGAGTGTGGATTTTTAAGAGGATTAAAATTTTTGGACCGAGACGCTGCCCGCCAGGGCACCAGCCCGGAGGGCCAAATCACGCACGAAAAGCTCGTAATAAATAATAGATTCACGGGTTTTATTTATAATAAGAAAAGATGTTTAATGAGAAATGTGAGCCTGCTTAAAAATGAGCACATGCGATCAAAATTTGGAGCAAATTTTGATAAGGCTGTTCGCATAACTCTCAATTATGTGTATTAACTTAAAAAACTTGCTATTTTCCGCGGCACACCAACTAATGACCACGGCACACTGAACTAAACTATCGCTCGAGTGAAAGCCGACCGTGTGTGCCTAGCCTAATTCTTACTATTAATAATAAAGGACCGCTCTCTCGTTACCTGCAATGTATTTTGTTCCGTACCAAAGAATAAATAAAGTCGATACATGATGATAAACGTGCAGAAATGAAACTTGGTTATTCTTCTTACGTAGGATAAAAAGCATCTAGAGAAAAAGAGTTATTTAAGTAACTTTTAAGGAGTTCGGTGTTGGTTCTAGGTGAAACATTTTAATATAATAATAAAACTTGAGTAAGATACGAGGTGGGTTTCACAAAAAAGAAATAAAACAAAATTGAGTTTTGAATTCGAAATATTTCGGGGGTTGGCACATCATCAGGAGTCTAAGAAGGCTGATTATATATTGGAAAAATGGTTTTACAAGTAACAATTTTTAAAAAAATTTTAAATGAGGGGAAAGTAGGGGAAGAGGAGAAGTTGTTCTAAGAATTAATATTTTCTATTGAGATTTGAACTGGCTGAAAGGAAGCTATACGTGCTATTATAATAACGAATGGACAAGTACCTGAGAAGGTACAACTTGAAAGGTACATGAGAGAGTACAATTACCCTAGTATATTTAATGTGCGAACAATGGAAGGAATGTTTAGTTAATTTATTATAACATATAATCAATAATTGTATTTTTATACACTTCAAATTGATTATTTAAAATATTTGAATTATTAGAGAGGGCTATTTTTATTTTGGTGGATTCTAAGAGATCCAATTTAAGGCCTTTTCTTTCGAAATGAATAGGGATAGGGTTATTATTAGAGGTTGAATGGTTGGATTCATGTAAGGGAAATGCGAAGGCTGAGGTCGAATCTAAATTAATGTTATCGGATTTATTGAGATGATTAAGAGCTCTTACATGCTCGGAGTAACGTATTTTGAATGAGCGGCCCGTCTGCCCTATATAAAAAGCATCACAATCTTGACAAGTTAATTTATACACTCCTGATTTGTCTAATTTATCAATTTTGTCTATTTTATTGTTAATTAATTGGGAGCCTAAATTGTTGTTGTTATATAAAGCAGGAGTGATTCCATATGATCTAAGGGTATAAGCTAATGGATATGTCAGATGATTAGAAATGAAGGGTATTCTTCTATATATTTTTTCAGTTCCCGATTCTAATGAGTGTAAGTGTGAAATAGTGAATTTACGTTTGATTTTATTATAAATTTTGTTGATAGTCGAAATGTTATATCCATTATTCAGGGCTATATTCTGAATTGTTACTTGTAAAACTATTTTTCCAATATATAATCAGTTTTCTTAGACTCCTGATGATGGGCTAACCCCCGAAATATATCGAATTCAAAACTCAATTTTGTTTTATTTCTTTTTTGTGAAACCTACCCCGTATCTTACTCACTTATTTAAGTAACAAAGTCTCAAATTAGGCTCGGTCGATATATAGAGAATTCACTCTTTATAGCTTTAGAACTTAACTTCTGAGTCAAGCTATGCTGTCGGTCCGAGTGCTGTTATGTTTTCTCACCGCTAGGTTCGCTGTCATCAGTGTTCCCCCACCAGTGGCGCACCATTACCCCTTGTCGCGCTGAATTAATGAATGTCAACTTGGCGATAAATCATTATTTTTATATATATTATAATAAAAGAGACCGGGAATTCAAATCACTCATTTGTATATAGTTCATATAAAAGGAGTCTCATTAAACATACTTTTTCAATTGACACTGTTTTTATAAGATATACAGCAATACTTTTGACTGAACCGAAAATCAGATGCCCTCATTTTTTTTCTTCACTGAAATACAAGAATCCAAGGTGCTTTTTTCACTATTATTTATATCCTGTTCGGTTTTTCAATGTGTGTTTGATTAGGAGAAAATGGGAGCCCGAAACAGAACCCGCCTGACGATTAGCTGTTCGGTTTTTCAATGTGAGTTTGATTAGGAAAAAATGGGAGCCCGAAACACACCCTGCCTGACGATTAGCTGTTCGGTTTCTCAATGTGTGTTTGATTAGGAAAAAATGGGAGCCCGAAACACACCCCGCCTGACGATTAGCTGTTCCGTTTTTCAATGTGTGTTTGATTAGGAAAAACTGGGAGCCCGAAACACACCCCGCCCGACGATTAGCTGTTCGGTTTTTCAATGTGTGTTTGATTAGGAGAAAAATGGGAGCCCGAAACAGATCCCGCCTGACGATTAGCTGTTCGGTTTTTCAATGTGTGTTTGATTAGGAAAAAATGGGAGCCCGATGTTTGATTAGGAAAAAATGGGAGCCCGAAACACACCCCGCCTGACGATTAGCTGTTCCGTTTTTCAATGTGTGTTTGATTAGGAAAAACTGGGAGCCCGAAACACACCCCGCCCGACGATTAGCTGTTCGGTTTTTTAATGTGTGTTTGATTAGGAAAAAATAGGAGCCCGAAACACACCCCGCCTGACGATTGGCTAGTTCGGTTTTCAATGTGTGTTTGATTAGGAAAAAATGGGAGCCTGAAACACACCCCGCCCGGACTAAACTTTCGGAGGTTCGGTGAGTATATATTCAGCTCGGCTCGGTTGGCGTCAGCCAACCGAACCGTCTAAAAACCAGCCCGAAAAGAAGCTATACGAACCCAACCGAGCCGAACTGAACATATACTAACCGAACCGGAGTCGATTTGCACATATTCGGTTCTATTACGTGGTTTGATTTAATAAAAATATTGTAAATAATAATAATATTTATTATATTATTATAATATTAATAATTATATTAATATTGATCAACTGCACTTTTAATTAAAACCCGATTAGACGGAATCAAATTATATTTTAAAATCCCCGGGTCAATATTCGTTGAGTGCTGCGCCCTGGGAGCGCTCCTATAACTAAAATAGGGTAGGAAGAGGTGAGCAGAGTGGGGGAACCCTTTTGACAACGAAATTGGCGCTTAAAAAAGGGGACCGGCAAGTTTGCTTTTACATAATTTCTTTTTCAAAAATTAAAATAATAACATATTTAAAATGGTTTTATTGAAATTTTAAAACGTTGTAATGATATAGGCATAAATAAACAATAAATAGGTATTATAATTTTTAATTTGAAATTAATTAAAATTAATGGACTGATGTAAGGGCTTTTTTACGTCCAAGAATAATGTTCTGAGGCTAATTATCCGAAACACGGAAATCACTTAATACTTGTTTGTTTTAAAAATAATAGAAATATTTACCGTTTCCAATAGATCAAACATTTTTAAAATCATAGTCCACCAAAATAATTCAGTTTGCTAAAAAAATATAATAAATAAATTATTAATTATTACTTTAAAACCAATGTGAGTGATTTGTGACCATAAATGGCCTTGGATAGCAAAATGCCCACCGAAGACGAGGCAGCTGGTTAATCCATAAAATACAAATGTATTTAAAATACATGTAATTCACCCCTGGTAGAAAAAGTGACCAGAATTTTTGGTTACAAGCCCAATTTCGACCGGTTGTTCTGCCCAGAATATAGTCGCATAATTATGGCTAGATTCTTTCCATTAAATAGCCAGATTCTCGCCGGTTGTTCTGCCCAGAATCTGGGTAGAGGTTCGGCCCAGAATCTGGTCGCATAAGTATGGCTACTTTCTTTCCATTAAATGTCGTTTAGTTGTAAATAAATTAGATAATTATTTTATACTTTTTAGTGCATTTTATTTGATTTTTGAGTTGTTATTATTTTATTTGTTGCATTTAATTCTTTTGAAATCGGTTTTATTTTTTGTTATAAAATTTTTTTTTCTCTTTTTAGTGATGTTATTAATAGTGACTAATGATAATAGCTGCATCCCATAAGAGAAGAAGCGAATGAATCAGAAAATTGTAATAAAATTCAATTCATAAATATAGAAATTCTCTCGAAACGTTTGCGGGTTTTAAATGAACGTGTTAAGATTGGTTTTTTTTATAAAAGATTTTATTTATTATAATTTCGATTATTTACTCATAAGAATTGGATATTTATGTTAATTCGTCATTGATCATATCATCAGAACTTGACTAAATTAATATGGGGCCATCCCTAAGGTACCCTCTTTCCAATATAAAAAGAATCATCGAAATCGGTTTATAAACAAAGAAGTTATGCCTAAACAAACATAGCAAAAAAGCTCCAATACCATTGAAAAAAAAACGGGACCAATCGGAAACTAGACTGAGCCCAATGCAAAAAACTCATCAAAATCGCTTCACAATTGGCGAAGATATCAGGTAACATAGACAAAAAACCAGTCGAATTGAGAACCTCCTCCTTTTTTTGAAGTCGGTTAAAAACAAGCGATCTTTTTATTTAATGGGCATATTCTGAGCAGAACCATGGCAGATTATATGCCCATCATAGACCATCGAAACCGGCCACAATATGGCTGTAACAATCTTACATTTACATTCAAATTCTGGCCAGATTTTATGGTAATTTTCCAGCCGGCCAAACAGGAAATATTCTCTTTTTCTGGTCAATTTCTGTTCAATTTTTCTACCAGGGACAGTGCCAATAAATATGGTCCTAGGACATTTAATAAAAATTAGAGACGGCTGCTTACCTTGATTGCACTTGGACTCGTAGAATAGTGTAATTTCTGGCATCCGAATGAAACAAAGTTTTCTGAATTCCATCCCACTTCATATAACTAAAGAAATACACAAATTAGTTAGTTGTCTGTGAAGCACTCCTTCAAGACTGGACAGTTCCATCACTTTTTGGGAACAAGTAACTAGTTACTTTCATTTCAAATAATTAAGTACGATTAATAGCTCTATTTTTATTTTGAGAAACTGGTTCAAGTTCAAAATTATTGTAATTATAATTTAAGTGTTAGTTACAAGCTAGATTATAAAATATTTTGATTTATCTAGTGTACCAGGTGTGCCCGTATTTCAGAATATAATACTCGGCGGGCTGAAAAGTTCGTAGGCTGACACATAAATGGCGCCACTAGTATCAAATCCATATGATTTTTAGTTAGCCCCAACCTTCAAAAGACGCCTGTATAAATTTGACAGCTGTAGCACTATTAGTATCTGAGTTATAGCATTTTTAGTGAAAGAACTTTTAGTACTTTGAAAAAATGGATAAAAAGGAATTTCGTGTGTTAATAAAGCATTGCTTTTTGGCGAAAAAAATACTCTTGAAACCAAGGTTTGGCTTGATAAACATTATTCGGACTTTGCACCAGCAAAATCAACCGTATAAAAGTGGTTTGCTAAATTTAAACGAGGCGAAATGAGCACCGAATTGCTTCAGCATCCACCGTATTCTCCAGATTTGGCCCCGAGTGACTTTTTCCTGTTCTAGGACCACAAGAGGATGCTCGCTGGAAAGAAATTTTGCGCCGATGAAGAGGTAATCGAAGAAACTGAAGCCTATTTTGAGGCTAAAGACAAATGATATTATAAAAATGGTATCGAAAAATTGTATGACCGCTATAATCGTTGTATCGGACGCGAAGGGAACTATATTTAATAATAAAATCAAATTCTATCCAAATTCAATGCTAGCGTACGAACTTTTCCGCCCACCTGTTATATACTTACTATTTCTTTGCAAAAGCCAATCAATTTTGAAGATAATAATTATATAAAAAAACTTAAATAATAAACAAACACAGCCATTTTGGTTTTACGTCATAAAGTAAATAAATAAAAAATATTTTTTCATTATTGTTGTTTAAAAATGGCTTGACGATAAACATGATCCCTTCAAATATGAATGGATTTTCTAGGAGGGCATCCACGATTTGAAGGACAAATTTGGAAAAATATATAGCTATAGCGATGGCGAATACTTTGAATAAACCATTTTGTTGCTTTTCTACTAAATTTAAAGTATTTCAGGAAAAACGGGCGAGATACAAGTGGAAGGTGGAAGAAATCCATGCCCTTTATAATTTGAAACTGGATTTAGAACATAAAACCGGATATTGTGGTCTCCAGAGGCACAGAAGAGACCAAAAATCCATTGGTCAGTGCGTAAGTACGACCCTTGCTTGGCTCCAGCATTTTCTCTTAATTAAGCTAACGTGTTCTGATGTGGCCATCCACTAGACTCCCATACAACCTGGCCCCTCACTTATATTTAATATTAAATTGTTTATAATCATGTAGGGGGGGGGGGTAGTTTTTGCATTTTTAGACTCCTGGAGACCCACTGATTATGAATACAAAATTTGGCTGAGTTTGGTAAATGGCAAAGATTTTCATTTTTTGACCTTCCCCCCACCCTCTCCATTTCGGGCGGTTAGTTTTTTGCATTTTTAGACTTCTTGGGTCCCAATGATTATGTATACAAAATTTGGTTGAGTTTGGTAAATGACCAAGATTTTCATTTTTTGACCTCTCCGCCCCCCCCCATTTTGGGAGGTTAGATTTTGCATTTTTAGACTTCTGGGGACCCACTGATTATGTATACAAAATTTGGTTGAGTTTGGTAAATGACCAAGATTTTCATTTTTTGAACCCCCCTCCGTTTCGGGCGGTTAGTTTTTGCATTTTTAGACTTCTGGGGGCCCACTGATTATGTATACAAAATTTGGTTGAGTTTGCTCTAACGACCTAGATTTTTAATTTTTAACCCCCCTCGACCACCCTTAATTTTGGGTCGATATGCACCAAAATCTAATCAGTTCTTAATCTCAATGGACCAAAACTACGTGTGATATTTGGTTTTGATATTCACACTAGTTTTTGAGCTAGCTCGTCCACAAAAATTTGGTAACGCACAGACTAACAGACAGATTAACTAACTAACAGACATTTTGACAAAACAATTATTATCTCTAAAAATATAATTTTTTCGATGTTCACTTATTAGAGCTTTTTTGTAGACCAAAATGGCCTGGTTTCGCTCAATTATTTTAATAGAAATAGTTTAAGCCGTTTTTAGATATTTTGAAAAAAAACACTTTTTTCGTGCACGATTACAATACTTGACCATACCCTGTATGGTAAAGTAAAAAATTAAGAATTATTAACCGTCCCGGCTGATAAACTTGGTGAAGCAGAAAAATATTCTATTTATTATGTCGTATAAAACTGGAGACGGAGGGGGAGGGGTTTTTCCTCCTCCCCCTGACTACGTCCTTGGCTTTCGGTATATCATATAATTTAATGAATTCTAATTTATGAATAGTGATTATATAAAAACAACCCATTTTATTTAAATTTGCTAAATTTATATAATTATAATTGCATTCTGATTCAGAGAGAGAAGACTAATCTACAATCTATATCAAAACCAGACGGCAATTATAAATATTGGAGATGAACACAGAGAAGCCAAAATAAAAAAAGGTGTAAGACAAGGATGTGTGCTGTCACCCATGATTTTCAACTTATACATAGAAGAAGCGATTAAAGAATTCAAAGACAAAATTGATACAGGTATAGAAATCCAAGGTCAAAAGATCGCTATGTTAAGATTTGCCGATGACATTGCCCTTCTAGGAAGCAATAAAAAAGAATTAGAGGACGCCTTGAATGGAATTAACCAAATCCTAATAGAAGAAATCAAAATGAAAATAAACAAGAATAAAACCAAGGTCCTAGTATGTACAAAAAAAGAACAAACGAGACAGGAATGCATCAAAATTAACCAAGAAAACCTAGAAGGAGTTAAGGAATTCCGCTACCTAGGAAGTAAAATAACATGGGATGGGAGGAGCGAAAACGAAATTAAATCAAGAATTGCCCAAGCAAAAATGGGGTTTAATTCAAAACAAAAACTACTATGCTCCTCCTCAATCAGCTTAGAAAACAGGAAGTTGCTATTGAAGACATATGTATGGAGCATAGCCATGTACGGGTGTGAAACCTGGACAATTAGAAAAGCGGAGAGAAAGAGATTGGAGGCTTTCGAAATGTGGTGCTACAGAAGAATGATGAATATCAAATGGATGGATAAAATTACAAATGAAGAAGTTCTTGGAAGAATCGGAGAAAGAAGAACCTTGTGGAAGAGTCTGAAGAAGAGAAGAGGTCAGATGATGGGGCACACACTGAGACATGGGGGACTGCTTAGGGATATCTTGGAGGGGAGGTGGGAAAGAAAAGGGGAAGGGGAAGACCCAGATTAGAATATTTCAACCAAATAATTGGGGGATATGGGATGCCAGACATTTAGAGAGGTCAAACAGCTGGCGGGGGACAGAGTCGAGTGGAGACGGATTGTTGCATCAAACCAGTCTTAGGACTGTATACTCGATGATGATGATGATGTTCTGATTGATTTACTAAAAATCATTTTTTTTTATCAAGGCATGATCATTATGTTTTGCCTCGGCGGCTCCCTCTTGCTAGCCAGAAAGCACGCCCCCTGGACCCCCAGCCCTCAAACCCCCCCCCCCGTTCCCAACCCCGTTCTCACACCACAAAACCGCACCCCACCCACCTCGGACCCCCGCACCCCATCCTCCCCGTGCCTTTTAACCCTGCGCAACACACCCCCGTTTAGCCCCCCGAACCCCATCCCCGCCATGCTCCCCTGGACTCCACACACCACATCACCCCCGCACGCCCACCCTACTCCGCTCCGCCTCACTCCTCACCCCACCCCATCCCACCCCTGCATCCAGTTTTTGCATTTCTAGCCTTCTCTAGTGACCCTACATTATGTATACAAAATTTTGGCTGAGTTTCCTGACCCAAGAGAAATAATTTTCTATTTTTTGACCCCCATTTTGGGTGGTTAGTTCCCAAACTCCAATCAGCTGGATCTGGGCACCCCACCTCCCACATCCCCGCACCCAGTTTTGCATTTCTAGCTTTCTTGTGGTCCACATATTATGTGTCTATTTGTTTACTCGTACACCAATTTAGCGCCACATTCGTTCACATTGATAAACATTATAAAAATAAATAGGAAAATAATAATAAAAAAATAATCGTATAGGATCTGAAATAAAAACATAAAATTAAATAAGATTTGTTTCCAAGTTATATAAAAAATCCACTTCAACCACTTTGTTTGTAAACGCACCCTGTAATGTTATGATTTAGACACCTGTTAATTAAAAAACAATTCCTAATTTTAATATAATACTTAATATTTGGTATAACTTATTAGTGGGTTTTAAAATTAAAAAACCAATTAATACAAATAAGATAATTAGAAAAATGTAAACAAACTTTTTTATTGAGATTTTCATCTATCAACAATTACTTTAATTAAGAAAAGATCAATTAAGATTAAATTTGTAGAGGTCAGACCTAGCCAGATCGTTTTCTCATCCTCAAAACTTGTTAATAGATTTTGTTTCATCAAAATCGCAAGAACCGTTTTCAAAATAGAACTAAGATACAAATACATAAATATATAAATATATATACAATTTTTGCTAGTTTAATAAGAGTAGATTTGTATTTTTTACTTTTTTTACTTTATTTTATTTCGAAAATGGCTCTACCGATTTTGATGAAACCAACTCTATTACAAGTTTTGATGATGAGAAAACGATCTGGCTAGGTCTGGACCTCAACAAAATTCAGCATAATTGACTTTTTCTTAATTAAAGTAATTATTGATAGATGAAAATATCAATAAAAGAAGTTTGTTTACATTTTTTCAATTATCTTTTATTATTAATTGGTTTTTTAATTTTAAAACCCACTAATATTATATAACAAATATTTATATATATTTTAGAATTTGCCAATTTAAAAAAAAAAATGAAAATAACCAAATCAAAATGGTGGGTCGAAGGGGGGGGGGTCAAAAATGAAAATGCTATCCTTTTTGACCAAACTCAACAAATTTTGTATACATAATCAGTGGGACTTATGAAGGCTAGAAATGCAAAAACTAACCATCCAAAATAGGGGAATGTCAAAAAATGAAAATTTAGGCCCTTGTACCAAACTTAACTTAGTTTTTATATTTCTCGCCTTCTCGGGGTCCACAGAATATGTATACAAAATTTGGTTGAAGTTTGGTACAAGGGCCTAGATTTTAATTTTTTGACTCTATGCCCCCCGCCCCCAATTATCGGTGCTTAGTTTTTGCATTTTTAGCCTTTTGGGAGATCACAGAATATTTATACAAAATTTGGGTGATTTTGATCGAAAGGGCTAGAATTTTCACTTTTTGACCCTCCCCTAAAAACGACTCGATTTGTGGAATAAGAATTTGACTTTCGGGGTGTGTGTTGATCACACTACAGCGCGGGGTGAACCGCGATATAATATGCTCGGACATCTACTTCCACTTGTACTGTCCAAAAATTTCCTAAGTACTTCCAAATATTTCCAAGTACTTCCAAAATACTTCCAAAGAGGTGTACACCTACTTCCAATCGCGGATCATCCCTTGCACTACATTATGGGATACCTATGTTATTTTGATCCTAAAATCATGTTCCATAATGTTCAGTATTTCTCGGTCTATTATGGAGTATAAAGTTTTATAACTCAAAACTAGGTGAGAAAAAAACATTGTTGTTATTATTTCAGAATATAATATTTCATTAATATTTTTTCGCAAACGCCAATCACTTGGAAAAATAAAAGAAAATTAAAAATAATAAACAAAAACGGCCATTTTGGTTTTACGTCATAAAGTAAATAAATAAAAAAAGAATGTAAATAAAAAATAATTTTTCATTGTTGATGAGCTTAAAACTCTTTAAGATTTAAATTAATTGAAATATTTTGTAACTAGTTACTGCCCAGCTTGCTTTTTGTGAAAAGTTAATTTTTACTTACCCCCATGCACAATTTATAGCAGCTGAAAATTTGTACAAGATTATAGAGAATAATAAGACTTTTGAGATCATAGGCAGGCCTCTTTTCCATAAATTCCGGAAGCCATTTATAGATTAGATACAAGTAGAGTAGGATAATTAGACCCGCAGCCCATGGGGTCGTGATAAACAGCCAGTCGTTGGTCCTGGGATCTACGTAGATACAAACAAACAAACAAACAAAATCAATTCTACTTATTATTATATTCGCTTCTAATCTCTTACGTAATCCATTTAATTCACCCCCCCGCCCTCCCTTTCCCCATTAACCCATACTGGGAGAAAATTAAAATATAGTCGAGTCTATAATTTTTAGTCATTCGGATTAAACAGTTTAAATTTAATCTAAATTAAGATCTAGGCGAGTGAAATTTTAAATATTTTTGAAGTGATAACTTCTTACGGGAGGGTAAACCGCTTCGTTACCTAACGCATTATGGTGTCTGGCTTCCCCTTCTCTCACTCATACGGCAGCGGTATTAATTTTCAGCAACGCTCATAGAATTTTCTTAAAAAAAAGACTTGCACGGATGTCAGATTAGAACCTGAAAGACCAGACACTATCACTAGACCATGGAACTATTTTAAAAATCTTTGCTTTTTACCTTTACTAAAATGAATATTTTTTTGAATTAGACTTTATTATAAGTGTGGAAATTATTGAATATATTATACATAGCTATATATTTTATAAATAGAATTTATTGAATATATTGCGCGGCAAATTTGAAATATGTATAATTGAATTAAACTGAAAGAAAGAAAACAATTAATTTTAAATCCAGAAACATTAAATATAATTAATAATTATTCTTTTGCCCCTCCACTCTTCTAATTAAAATTAAATATTCAATTCTCTTTTCTCCGTGCAATTAATTATCCTTGCAAATGTCTTCCTAGAAAAATTATTGTCAATATTTATATATCTCCAAACCAAAGTATTTCATGTATCATTCAATTTATTTTAAACAGCTTTTAATTTATGCACACAAGAAGGTTCTGCTTTACTAAATGAAAATTATTATAAAATACCGTTAATTTTAACTGGAGATTTTAATGTTAATTTTGCTGCTGATCGAGGTAAAAATTTAATATCGTTCCTTTGAATCAAAATTACAATTAAAAATGATTAATAAGCCAGAAGAAGCTACAACAAGTCATGGAACTGTACTTGATGGAGACTTTGCAAGATTTTTAGATGACATACAATGTAAAAATTTCGTTGCTTATTATAGCTACCATAAGCCAATTGTTATTTTTATAGGATTAAATAATGATACTAACAATGTACAAACACAAAAATTCAACGTACATATTGAATAAATAACCTTTCCAAAAGATAAAACGTAATTTAAATAATTCCGGGCAAAAACCCGATACCAGGAGCAAACGGCGCATCAGCCATCCCGAAATTTGTCATAAGTTGTTAAGGAAACCTGGTCAAAACCTTAACAAGGATGGTATGATCCGAGGGGTGATCCGTGATTGGAAGTAGGTGTACACCTCTTTGGAAGTATTTTGGAATTACTTGGAAATATTTGGAAGTACACGTGGAAGTAGGTGTACAGCATATTAGGTCGCAGTTCACCCCTCGGTATGACCTCTCTATTACCCCCCTACTTGTGAGAACTAAATAGAATTTTGCACAGCTTTAGGACATTAGGACTTGACAAAAATTATAACTGGTTTAATCATATGGTGGCAGAATATGGTCGTATAATTATGGCTAGATTCTTTCCATTAAATGGCATCGCCTGTTGTTCTGCCCAGAATATGGTCGCATGGTTATGGCCAGATTCTGCTAAGAAAAATGATATTTTTTAACCGACTTCAAAAAAGGAGGAGGTTCTCAATTTGACTGATCATGTTACCTCATATCTCCGCCAATTGTGAACCGATTTTGAAAAAAAAATTGCATTGTGTTCAGTCTAGCTTCCGATTGATTCCAGTTTTTTTTTCATTGGTATTGGATCTTTTTTGATATGTTTGTTCAGGCATAACTTCTTTGTTTATAAACCGATTTTAATGATTCTTTTTTTATTGGAAAGAGGGTACCTTAAGGGTGGTACCATATTAATTTGGTCAAGTTCTGAAGATATGATCAGTGACCAAATAACGTAAATCTCCAATTCTTTATGACCAAATAATCGAAATTATAATAAATAAAATCTTTTATAAAAAAATCTTAAAACATTCATTTAAAACCCGCAAACGTTTCGACACAATTTCTATATTTATGAATTGAATTTTATTATCATTTTCTGATTCATTCGCCCGACGCTTTCTCTTATGAGATGCATGCAAGCTATTATCATAAGTCACTATTAATAACATCACTAAAAAGAGAAAAATAAAAATAATTTTTATAAAAAATAAAATAAAACCGAATTCAAAAAATTAAGAATAATTAATTAATTAAGAAAAGATCAATTAAGATTAAATTTGTTGAGGTCCAGACCTAGCCAGATCGCTTTCTCATCCTCAAAACCTGTTAATAGAATTTGTTTCATCAAAATTCGGTAGAGCCGTTTTCAAAATAGAACTAAGATACAAATATATATATATATATATATATAAAACAATTTTTGCTCGTTTAATAAGAGTAGATTTATTTAATAATTAATTATTTAATCATTATTATTTGATAATTATAGGAACCCTCTGATGGGACATTCTAGAACATTAAAAGGGTTTCATTTTTACGTTCGCATGGAACCCTTAATACAGTGATTCTCAGCCATTGTGTCGCGGAACTTTAGTGTGCCGCGAGATTCTTGAAGTGTGCCGTCACTGCTAGGCAGTGGTCCCTCCCGAATTGAAAATTATTTATTTTTTTACATTTCTTTATCAATTGACACTACATTTAATCCAAATATTTATTTTATCATTTGAACTGAAGAGGTAGTAACATTTTACAGGATGCAGAATGTCCTATGATAATTTTATAGGTACATCAATCAATAAATTAAATCAAATTATATTAATTTACTAGTTCAGCTGCTCACCTTCGGCGGGCCTTTTAGGAGGGCTTCGCCCCCTGACCCCCACGTGGCTGTTTTATTGATGTTTTATACACGTGTAAAGAACACTTTCATATATCAACTCTGTGTGAATCAATTGTAGTAGATTAATAAGCAAAGGTTGTGTAGTTTCACTGTGAAACTACACACCTTTACTTTATTAATTAATATCATATTTCACCTAAAACCTACACCATTTTCAAGTAAAAAAAAATGTAATAGGATTGATGAAGAGGACAAAGTATATCTCTTTATGAATGAATTTAAAAAATTTATTTTTCCAGCAGAAGACAATATTTTATTGTCCCTTCTGCTACTCAATTATTCGGCAAAAAGAATCTTTCAACTTAAATTAAAAATAAAGTTTTTGTCTTGTAAAAATTCAATAAATAAGGTAAAAATTGTCATTTGGGGAGAATTATCCAATTAAAATTTATTAAAAATAATAAACTTTTAAAGTTTATTATTAGATTATAGAAAATTTAGGTTTAATTAGTGCTCAAAATAGTTTTTAATAATTTCAATAGCGTGAAATTTCCTAGATTTCAAAACAATATAACAATGGGTTTTCAAATGATTTTGTTTTCTTTAAAGAATTCTACCGGCTAATTGAATTTTTGGTTTTAATCTTAAAATATTATTTTTAAAGAAATTCCAAAATCTAATTAATTCCTTTCAGTTATTTAGTTCGTATAGTTTCAGTAATCGTTTATAATTAACTTCGAAATAAATAAATAATATTGAAATGAATGAATAGCTCGAATACAAAAGCCAAAAGGCTTAGTTCTTTTGAAATGGCTGAGGGTCTTAAATACAATAGAAAAAAGATGAGGTGAGATTTCCAAGGGTATTTTTAAGAAAAATAATTTTAAATAACATATTTTATTTTAAATTAAATATTTTTCATCTATATATATAATCAAAAGTTTGGCAGAAACTTTTTTATTTTTTTCTACCCTATTAAAGACGGTTTTTGTTAATTTGAAAAAAATCTGAAATTTGAAATTTCACCCAACCCAAAAGAAGTTAGGAATTTTTGAAAAACAATATTGCTTTTTAAATAACCATAACTTTTTCAAAAAATTTAGTTATCATGACGATTTTTTTTTAATTTTGGTTTTAAATATACTTTAAAAAAATAGATAGTTTTTTAAATCTTTGTTGCAATATTAAATTCTTCTACAACGATAATGTGGTTAGAACTATTGAGAATGGAATGACACTCAAAAATCAAACAAACAGGGCTGCCAACACTTGTTTTTTTTACTAGTTTAGTTCTTTTATTGTTTGGCAAGCTATGTTGGCTAACCTGAATTTTTTTTAGTTTTTCCCGAATTTTTCCAATTTTCCGTGCAACTTTTCCAATTTTTTTTTACGTATTAATCTGAATTGGACTATTACAAAGATTTAAAAAAAATTAGCCAAATCGGTCCAGGCATTTGAGAGATCTGCGCTTACAAAGAAACAGAAATTCATTTTTATTATATAGATTTTATTGTAGTGCCGTCAAATTTTTAAATTATTAAAAGTATGCCGTGACGAAAAAAAGTTTAGAATCACTGTCTTAATATGATTAAAAATAAAAGTAAAAAGTATAGAAACAAAAAATGAAACAATACCTGCACTTTCATAATTTATATAATAATATGATTTATATATTTCTTGTAAAATTGTCATATTGAGCACCAAATTTGTGGATGTCGTTTTTTTTTTTTTTTTTTTTTATTTACATTAGGCAAACACGAAAACTAAAATGAAAATGTCCAACTTTTTTCTCCCCTTTCTATTTATATAATATTGAATTTCATTGATTTCCGTATATTACTATACTATTGTATGTAAATCAGTAATTGAGTAGGTAACTTGATGATGAGCCATTTAAATTTAAATTTCAAATTGAAACAAAAAAAAAAAAAAAAAAAAGTTCTGAACCAAATTATTATTATATGGTTAATTACAAAAACTTTTCTTAAATATTTATTTTCCGGATTAAGTATTTTTTCAAAATTCGTTTTATGACCATAATTATTTAAATATATATACTAGGTGAGTTTTTTATACTTGAGACAATCTTATAACTCAAAAACAGTATATTATATGAAAATAAGCTGACGTGTTCTGATGTGGCCATCCACTTGACTTTACCATACAACCTGCCCCCTCCCCCCCACTTATATTTAATACTAGCTTCAAGGCCCGCCTTCGGTTCATAAACTACAGTATTTTATGCCTGAACAAACATGGATAAAATAAGTGTTTTATAGACAAAAACTAAAATAAATCAGTCCAATTGAGAACCCTCCTCCTTTTCTGTAATGTCGCTCTAATAAAAAGATGAAATAAATTTTTTAATAATTTTTAATATCATCTCATAAAAGTCTCTAAATCTCGAGCTTAAGTTATATCTCATAAACTAATTATAGTTTACCACTTAATCCTACCGCGATTTAATTACTTGTTTAAAACCGACTTCAAAAATGGAACGAAGAGGTTGTCCTCTATTCGATTGAATTTTTTTTTTTTTTTTTTTTTTTTTTTGTGCCTATGTTACCTCATATCTCCGCCAATTGTCAACCGATTTTGGAAAATTTTTTTTGCATTGGGTCCAGTCTAGTTTCCGATTGGTCCCATTTTTTTTCGATTTTTTTCATAGGTATTAGACCTTTTTTTAGGTTTATTAGGTTTGTTTAGACCTAACCTCTTGTTTATGAACCGATTTCGATGGTTCTTTTTTTATCCGAAAGGGGGTGTCTTAGGGATGGTGTCATATTAATTTGGTCAAGTTCTGATGATATAATCACTATTAATAACATCACTAAAAAGAGAAAAATAAAAATTTTTAAGAAAAAATAAAACCGATTTCAAAAAATTAAATGCAACAAATATAAAAATACACTAAAAGGTATAAAATAATTATTATCTTATTTAATTACAACTAAACGACGAAATATTAACACGAAATTACTTTTTGAAGTTGGTGCCAAACATATACCTTTTATGAATCGCACTCGACGGATCTTACTTAGTACGTTTGGCGGGTACGCTCGCTTATAGGTATAGTTTGTTTGGCACCGACTTTAAAAAGTAATTTCGTGTTAATATTTCGTCGTTTAGTTGTAACTAAATAAGATAATAATTATTTTATACCTTTTAGTGTATTTTTATATTTGTTGCATTTAATTTTTTAAATCGTTTATTATTTTTTCTTTAAAATTTTTTATAATACTATATATATTCATCTAGATTAATTTGTAACAACGCTTAGAGAAATTTCTCTAAAAAAATTACCCTCTTGCCTAGAATCGAACCGACGAACTCTTGAACTACGGTCATCAGCTCTAACCACTAGACCAATGTCACATTAATCATTTATTTCTTGATTTCTTTTACTAAAACTATATATTTTTGATTTAGACTTTGTGTCTAGATAATATTGTATTCATTTGAACTCGAATGAAAATGAAAAAACACCAATAGATTTTAAATTAAGAAACATTAAATATATATTAATTAACGAGGCAAATTTGAAATATAATTCTCAGCTCGGATTTTAAACTGATGGCTCCAATCGATTTTCATTAACCAGGCAAATTTGAAATATATATATTCGAATTTTGAAATGAAAGACTCCAATTCTTTTTAAATTAAGAAACATTAAATAAATTGATAATTGTTCCTCCCCCCCCCTCGCCACTCAAAAATTAAAGATGCGAAACTTTTAAGAGACGATGTATTTTCGGTAGTTTACCGGTATACATTTGGAGTGTGGTTTTTTAAGAGGAATAAAATTTTTGGACCGAGACGCTGCCCGCCAGGGCACCAGCTCGGAGGGCCGAGCTTCGAGGGCGTGCCGAAGGCAGGCACGAAAAGCTCGTATATTATATGGAATTAAATTGTTTCATTGTCTTTTAAATTGAATATTTATTTATTGTATATTGAATTATTATACTACATATGTATTTCTCCTTAATTCATTATATAATTGAGTTGTTTCGTTTATGTGAACATTTATTTTGTAAGTCAAATAAGCCAAGAATAAAATTATAACAAAATTCACTTTTAAGTATTGAAAGTGTAAAATTTTATCTACTCTTATTAAACGAACAAAAATTGTATATATATATATTTGTATCTTAGTTCTATTTTGAAAACGGCTCTACCGATTTTGATGAAACAAATTCTATTAACAAATTTTGAGGATGAGAAAACGATCTGGCTAGGTCTGGACCTCGACTATGTTAATCTTAATTGATCTTTCCTTAATTAAATTAATTATTGATAGATGAAAATCTCAATAAAAAAGTTTGTTTATATTTTGTCAATTATCTTTTATTTATTAATTGTTTTTTTTTAATTTTAAAACCCACTAATAGGTTATAGCAAATATTAATATATTATATTAAAATTAGGAATGTTTTGTTTGGATTGGATGAGGAGATGATGATTGGGATGATTGAACCAATCGACTTGATTGGGGAATAATGGAATTGAAATAATTATCGGAAAAGAGGTTTTTTTATCTAATTAGATTTTTCCTCTTATTAAAAACAAGGACTAAAGATGAATAAGGACACTCGATGGTGGAGAAGTAATCTCCGAAATCGAAGCAAAAATACAATATATACATTAATTAATGTAAAATAATTGGTTTAATAAAATTTTTAATTAACAGGTGTCTGAATCATAACATTACAGGTGTGTTTACAAATAAAGTGGTTAAAGTGGCTTTTTTACTTTACCATACAAGGTATGATCAAGTATTGTAATCGTGCATGAAAAAAGTGGTTTTTTCCTTCTTTTTTTCGAAATATCTAAAAAACGACTTAAAAATATTTTGATTAAAAAAATTGAGCAAAACCATGGCATTTCGGTCTACAAAAAAGCTCTAATAAGTAAATATCGAAAAAATTATATTTTTCCAAATAATAATTGTTTTGTCAAAATGTCTGTTAGTCTGTCCGGTTGTCTGGTTGTCTGGTTGTCCGTTGGCTGTGCGTTACCAAATTTTTGTGGACGAGCTAGCTCAAAAACTAGTGTGAATATCGAAACCAAATTTCACACGTAGTTTTGATCCATTGAGATTAAGAGCTGATTAGATTTTGGTGCATATCGACCCAAAATTAAGGGGGGTAGATGGGGGGCTAAAAATTAAAAATCTAGGCTATTTGAGCAAACTCAACCAAATTTTGTATACATAATCAGTGCAACTCGAGAATTCTAAAAATTAAAAAACTAATCGCCCAAAATTGGTGTAGGAGAGGGGGTGTAGGGTCAAAAAAATTTTAAGAAAAAAATAAAAACCGACTTCAAAAAATTAAATGCAACAAATATAAAAATACACTAAAAGGTATAAAATAATTATTATCTTATTTAGTTACAACTAAACGACGAAATATTAACACGAAATTACTTTTTAAAGTCGGTGCCAAACAAACTATACCTATAAGCGAGCGTACCTGCCAAACGTACTAAGTAAGATCCGTCGAGTGCGATTCATAAAAGGTATATGTTTGGCACCGACTTCAAAAAGTAATTTCGTGTTAATATTTCGTCGTTTAGTTGTAACTAAATAAGATAATAATTATTTTATACCTTTTAGTGTATTTTATTTGTTGCATTTAATTTTTTGAAGTCGGTTTTTATTTTTTCTTAAAAATTATTTTATTTTTCTCTTTTTAGTGATGTTATTAATAGTGATTATATCATCAGAACTTGACCAAATTAATATGACACCATCCCTAAGACACCCCTTTCGGATAAAAAAAGAACCATCGAAATCGGTTCATAAACAAAGAGGTTAGGTCTAAACAAACCTAATAAAAAGGTCTAATACCTATGAAAAAAAATCGAAAAAAAATGGGACCAATCGGAAGCTAGACTGGACCCAATGCAAAAAAATTTTTCAAAATCGGTTGACAATTGGCGGAGATATGAGGTAACATAGGCACAAAAAAAAAAAAAAAAAAAAAAAAAAATTCAGTCGAATAGAGAACCTCCTCCTTTTTTGAAGTCGGTTAAAAAATGAAAATATAGGCTCTTGTTCCAAACTCAACCAAATTTTGTATATCTAATATATTTTTATATATTTATTTATGTATTTATATATTTGTATCTTAGTTCTATTTTGAAAACTGGTTTTCCGATTTTGATGAAACAAAATCTATTAACATTAACTATTAAGTTTTGAGGATGAGAAAACGATCTGGCTAGGTCTGGACCTCGAGAAATTTCATCTTAATTGATCTTTTCTTAATTAAATTAATTATTTACCCACTAATAGGTTATACCAAATATTATTATATTATATTAAAATTATGAATTTTTTTTTAATTAACAGGTGCCTAAATCATAACATTACAGGTGTGTTTACAAACAAAGTGGTTGAAGTGGCTTTTTTTATATAACTTGGAAACAAATCTTATTTAATTTTATGTTTTTATTTCAGATCCTGTACGAATATTTTTTTTAATATTATTTTTTGTAATGTTTATCAATATGAACGAATGTGGTAAAATTGGTGTACGAGTAAACAAATAGACACATAATATGTAGACCATTAGAAAGCTAGAAATGCAAAAACTGGGTTCGGGGTTGTGTGGGGTGATGTGGGAGGTGCAGGAGGTGGGAGATCCGGGGGTGGAGGCGAGGTACGTGGTTTCAGGAGGGGGGGGGTCCAGGTGGCATGTACTATATATATATATATATATATATTGTATTTTTTTAATTTGTGCATCGCTCGGTGACTCCAGGTACTTGTTCGTTAATAAAGTTGTTATTCATTATTATCATACCATATATTATATTTATATATGAAAAATTAATTATTAAATTAATCTCTGGTCATTTTTCGGGTTTTTCACATAGACAATGACACAGTGGCCATTGTAGCAGGTGAATTGATTGCGGCATTGACGTTTCGGGGGTTCATCTTCTAAATTCCAGTCAGAACATTCGTGACCTCCCTCTAAAAACAAAAATACAAAAACAATTAATAATTTAATATAAGATTAAATTTATTCAATCGATGATTTTATTAGTTGTAATTGTATAAACAAACATACAGGGTGTGACATAAAGATCTACCACAATTTGAAGATGTATAAAAAAATGATAAAATTTAACTAGAAAAAAACTGAATATATTTTTGAAAAGAACATAAAATAATTTTTTTTAAATGTGTTATCTACTCTTATTAAACGAGCAAAAATTGTATATTTATTTGTTTATATATATATATTTATTTGTTTGTATATTTGTATCTTGGTTATATTTCGAAAACGATTCTACCGATTTTGATTAAATTCACGGGTTAGGGGGTTTTTGGGGTGACAATTCGATCTGTCACGGTCTCATCTTCGACAAAATTGTTTTTGATGGGTTTTTTCGTAATCAAATTAATTATTCTCAGGTAGACAAATTCCATTCTTAGGGTTTTAAAAAAGGTTACTCTTTTCCTTTTGTACCCAGGCAGACAATGGGTCGGGTTAATCATTTTTTCTCAAAGGCCTTGAAGAAGTATTGTGATTGTGGATTTTAACATATTTTGTTCTCCATAAACGTTAGAAATATTAATAAACATTTTATAATTGTTTTTATAATGAACTTTATTTATTTAATAGAATAAAAAATAATCAAGAATTTATTTAAAAATATATTTCGCATAAGCAGGTCTCAATTTTCTGAAAAAACAACACATTTTGATAGGTTTTATTTATTAACAATTGGATGAATAAAAATGAATCATTATGGTTGAATAAAAACAGGTGCAGGAGGTGGGGTCCAGTGGTGGGGGATCCGGGGTAGGGCGAGGTTTTGGGGGTGGGTTCAAGCGGGGGGGGGGGCGTACAGTGGGCGAATACTATATATATTTGTATTTTTTTTTAATTTGAAAAAGGCTCTCAAATAAAAATCGACCTTTTTATCAGAATTTTAAATTAAAAATAAATGTTTTAACTGAAGGAAGAAGTTACCGAGCATTGCTCGGTGCATCCAGGTACTAAACATTATATCAGACAAAAAAAGGGGGGGGGGGGTGAAAAATGAAAATTCTAGTCCTTTAGGCCAAACTAAACCAAATTTTGTATACATATTCTGTGGGCCTCAAAAAGGCTTGAAATGCAAAAACCGAAGGGTGAACCGCGACCTTATACCGTGTACACCTACTTCTGAATTAATTTGATAAAAATTTGAATTAATTAATATATTTGATCTAAGTTACGATCTAATCTAATTTTAATATATATTAATATTAATTAGTAGAGATTATGGTGTTGGTGCAAGGTGAAACATCTTTAATAAAGATAAGAGTAAATAAATATTATATTTAATATTGATTTACTATGAGTTAAGAGTACTGGGTCACTTATTTCAGTGAAGATGGGTTGATAGCCCAGAAATATATATAAAGATAATAGTAAATAAATATTTTATTTAATATGGATTTACTATGAGTTAAGGATACTGGGTCACTTATTTCACATTAAAATTAAAAAAATTAAAAGATATAAAATTTTTTTTCTCTTTTCAATATATATATTTCGGGCTATCAACCCATCTTCAGGAAATACAGAAAGTAACTAATTTAACTTATTGAATAACAGGCTATATATATGTTTATTGAACAGAGAGACAGAATTTATAAAATTATTTTAAAAGGACACTTTCTCTTAAGCTATTGTTAAGAAGAAATATCAGGTTGACCTTTATTTACAGTAGGATTGTTTGGGTAAAAGGCAAGTTTGTGAGGTCAGTTGACCTATGTCTCTGGGTTGGGGATGATTTTGTCTCTCTGTTCAATAAACATATATATAGCCTGTTATTCAATAAGCTAAATTAGTTACTTTCTGTATTTCCTGAAGATGGGTCGATAGCTCCGAAATATATATATTGAAAAAGAAAAAAATTTTTTATATCTTTTAATTTTTTAATTTTAATGTAAAATAAGTGACCCAGTATCCTTAACTCCTATAGTAAATCCATATTAAATAAAATATTTATTTACTCTTATCTTTATTAAAGATGTTTAAATTTTGCACTCAACACCACAATCTCTCACTGATTACGAACATATATACATTGAAAAATGAAAAATTTTTTATATCTTTCAATTTTTTAATTTAGTGTGAAATAATGACCTAGTATCCTTAACTTATGATAAATCAATATTAAATATAATATTTTTTTTTTTTAGAAATTTTATTAAGACTAATTATTTTGACATTAATTAATGTATACATTGTATTTTTTGCTTCGATTTCGGAGATTAGCTTCTCCACCATCGAGTGTCCTATTCATCTTTAGTCCTTGTTTTTAATAAGAGGAAAAATCTAATTAGATAAAAAAACCTCTTTCCTCCGATAATTATTTCAATTCCATTATTCCCCAATAAAGTCGATTGGTCACTCCATCCCCTCAATCCCCATAAATCCATAATATGTTCTTTTTTTTTATAAATTTTATTAAACCAATTATTTTACATTAATTAATGTATACCTTGTATTTTAGCTTCGATTTCGGAGATTGCTTCTCCACCATCGAGTGTCCTTATTAATCTTTAGTCCTTGTTTTTAATAAGAGGAAAAATCTAATTAGATAAAAAACCTCTTTTTCCGATAATTATTTCAATTCCATTATTCCCCAATCAACCGATTGTATTCTCACCTCCCCCTCTCCTCCTCCCCCTCCATCCCTCCTCTCCACTTTATAAATATAATATTTATTTACTCTTATCTTTATATTAATATTTCTTATAATCTTATAGTGGGTTTTAAAATTAAAAAAAAGCATAAAAACAATTAATAATGTAAACAAAATTTATGTTATTATTTTTAAATATCTTAATTATTAAGATATCAGTATTTCCATAAAATCTAAGTCGTTTTATGATAAAAAACATTTGTTTATATATAATAAGAGGTTTCACTAGAAATAAACAAGACATTCATTTGATATTAAGAGATATACCGGGCGAGTTTTTTATTTTGAGACAGTCTTATAACTCAAAAAGAGTGCATTATATGAAAAATAGTTTCAAATAAAAGTTTATTTATATCAAAGGGGAAACTAAACTACGCTATTGGTTGTTTAGCTAGAACAAGCTTTCAAGGGTATTTCAAGGTCAAGTTCTGTTTTTTAAATAGAAACCTATATATTTGTTTACATATTCTGAATCTACAAAGAAAACTGAACAACTTTCATAAGAACTATTTTTTTATTCGACATCAAATAAACAAAATATTAAATCAATTAGATCTCAGAAAAAAACCCTAATAATTATTTTTAACAATTATTAAGCCTAATTATCAAATAATAATGATTAAATAATTAATTATTAAATAAATATTATTAAATCGAAAAGTCAAAACAATGAAAATAAGTATTTATAATGATAATAAAACTTCATTATACACAGATTTATGGGATTATTTTCTACTTATTAGAACTACTTAAAAGTCTTGAGTTTAAAAAAGTTTATTTCTCGTGTCAATCCAGTAGATAGTTATATTGTATTACCATAATAAAAATGGCAGCATTTTTGCTGAAGACAGAATTGAAATGGTCTTAATTTATGATGGTAAATGTGGAAGAAGTTTTATGGGGCTGCCATTGAAATGGATGCCGAGCGTTTTCCTTATAGGAACACACCCTCACAAGCTTCATTTTATGGTGATGTAAATCTGTTAAAAACATCAGGAAATGTAAAGGGTACGAAGAAACTGAAACAGGCCAAAATAACGAAATTGGAACTGGAATTCATCCAGAAAACTTGCGATAACACTATGGAATATCACGCAGCAATGTCGGAAAATGATTCAATTATTGATTATTATTAAATTATTTATTTAATAATTGAATATTTGATCATTATTATATGATAATTAAATTGAATAATTGTTAAAAATAATTATTAGTGTTTTTTTCTGAGATCTAATTGATTTAATATTTTGTTTATTTGATGTCGAATGAAAAAATAGTTCATATGAAAGTTGTTCAGTTTTTTTCGGAGATTCAGAATATGTAAACAAATATATAGGTTTCTGTTTAAAAAACAGAAGTTGATCTTGAAATACCCTTGAAAGCTTGTTCTAGGCCAGGGGTTCCCAACCGGTGGTACGCGTGAGTAATGTGAGCAACATGCTATTAATAGCTTCTGTACGCATGAGCAGTGAGCACGCAAACAAAATTTTGAACCGTCTCTTTGAACTGAGATCAGAAGTTTTTATGTTTTTAAGTGAAAAAAATCATGACATGAAAAAATTGTTTGCTGATGAAGAATGGTTGTCAAGATTGGCTTTATCTAGCCGACATTTTTGACAAACTCAACATACTGAAATTGGGACTTCAGGGACCAAACACACCATCCTACACAGCCAGTGACAAAATAAACTCCTTCAAGAGAAAGTTAGTCCTATTTTGTTCACAAATACAGGAGGAGAATTTATTTGCATTTCCTACTCTATCATCATTTTTTGAAGAAAATGAAATATCTCCAAAGCCAGATATGGTTGCAGATATCATTGTTGACTTGGAAGACCCTCTTGCCTAGAATCGAACCGAGGAACTCTTGAACTATGGTCATCAGCTCTAACCACTAGACCAATGTCAACATTAATATTTATATCTTGATTTCTTGTTACTAAAACTATATATTTTTGATTTAGACTTTGTGTCGAGATAATATTGTATTCATTTGAACTCGAATGAAAATGAAAAAACACCAATAGATTTTAAATTAAGAAACATTAAATATATATTAATTAACGAGGCAAATTTGAAATAAAATTGTCAGCACGGATTTTAAACTGATGGCTCCAATCGATTTTCATTAACCAGGCAAATTTGAAATTCTAATTTCTAATTTGGACTCGAATTTTGAAATGAAAGACTCCAATTCATTTTAAATTAAGAAACATTAAATATATTGATCATTATTCCTCCCTCCCCCCTTGCCACTCAAAAGTTAAAGAGGCGAAACTTTTAAGAGACGATGTATTTTCGGTAGTTTACCGGTATACATTTGGAGTGTGGTTTTTTAAGAGGAATAAAATTTTTGGACTGAGACGCTGCCCGCCAGGGCATTCAGCCCGGAGGGCTGAGTTTCGAGGGCGTGCCGAAGGCACGCACGAAAAGCTCGTATAATATATTTGGATTAAATATCTAAAAATTTAGTCATATTTGGAATGATTTGGACATATCTTGATTATTAATAAAATATCTTTGGAATAAATAAGAGCTCGTTAAAAATGCTCAAATCTAAAAATTCGAAAATATCCAAAATAAAGGCCATAATTGCTTATTTGCACCAAGAAGAGGACAACCTCATTGATTTAAAATAAAACTCAATCTCAATGCTTACCAATTGGTAAAATACACGATCCGCAACATCCACATTTAGATGATTCCGGTTTCCATATTTCATTTGTATTATTACAATGTACAGTTGTTGTTTCATCTACAAACGGACATGGATTTGAATCGCAAAAATTTTGACAATAATCAGCCAAAACAGAAAATGAACAAATTAACAAACAACATACAAGAATCAACAAACAATTTGCCATTTTATTTGTATATCTATAATACATATAAATGTGAAATTTTCTTTGCACATATACATATATATACACATATGTCAAATTTGATATCTATATATTTATAGGAAATTTCTCTTTTTTTTTTTTAGGAAAGTGAAAATTTACCGTTAAAAGTAATTACAACAACTCATGATAACTACGAACAAAAGAACAGCTGCATTGATGAAATCCGATTGGATAATTTATGACTTTATGACCTTATCAGGAAATGAAAAGAGAGTGGAGAGAGTGGGGGGGGGGGAAATATATGTATATCATCAAAACACGTGTACACTAATTAGACAATTAAGTATTACCTATTTGGCACGGTCGAAAACATTTTTTTGTTTGCTTTTATCATAACAACCACTTAAAATGTCAATAAAACTATTTAAAATAAAAATAATTTTTATAAAAAAATAATAAAACCGACTTCAAAAAAATTAAATGCAACAAATAAAATACACTAAAAGGTATAAAATAATTATTATCTTATTTAATTACAACTAAACGACGAAATATTAACATGAAATCACTTTTTGAAGTCGGTGCAAAACGTATACAATTTATGAATCGAACTCGATGGATCTTACTTAGTACGTTTGGCGGGTAAGCTCGCTTATATAGTTTGTTTGGCACCGACTTCAAAAAGTAATTTCATGTTAATATTTCGTCGTTTAGTTGTAACTAAATAAGATAATAATTATTTTATACCTTTTAGTGTATTTTATTTTATTTTTGAGTTCTTATTATTTTATTTGTTGCATTTAATTTTTTTGAAGTTTGTTTTATTTTTTTTCTTATAAAAATTATTTTTCTTTTTAGTGATGTTATTAATAGTGACTTAAGATAATACCTTGCATGCATCTCGTAAGAGAAAGCGTCGGGCGAATGAATCAGAAAATGATAATAAAATTTAATTCATAAATATAGAAATTCTCACGAAACGTTTGCGGGGTTTAAATGAATGTTTTAAGATTTTTTTACATAAAAGATTTTATTTATTATAATTTCGATTATTTGCTCATAAGAATAGAAGATTTACGTTATTTCACCATTGATCATATCATCAGAACTTAATCAAATTAATATGGGGCCACCTCTAAGGTATCCCTTTCCAATAAAAAGAATCATCGAAATCGGTCCATAAACAAAGAAGTTATGCGTGAACATACATAAAATAAATAAATTAATAAATAGTTAAGTATCCTGACTAACTTGGAGATATACTGATCCAAACGTAGAAAGAATCATCAAAATCGGTTCATAAACAAAGAAGTTATGCCTGAACAAACATAACAAAAAAGGTTCAATACCAATGAAAAATAAGCTGACGTGTTCTGATGTGGCCATCCACTTGACTTTATCATAGAACTTGGCCCCTAAAATTATTTATAATCATGTAGGGGGGGGTTAGTTTTTGTATTTTTATACTTCTGGGGCCCCACTGATTATGTATACAAAATTTGGTTTAGTTTGGCAAATGGCCAAGATTTTCATTTTTTGAACCTCCACCCCCACCCCCCATTTTGGGTGGTTACTTTTTGCATTTTTAGACTTCTGGGGTCCCAGTGATTATGTATACAAAATTTGGTTGAGTTTGCTCAAACGGCCTAGATTTTTAATTTTTAACCCCCTTCCACCCCTTTGATTTTGATTCGATATGCACCAAAATCTAATCAGCTCTTAATCTCAATGGACCAAAACTACGTGTGAAATTTGGTTTCGATATTCACACTAGGTTTTGAGCTAGCTTGTCCACAAAAATTTGGTAACGCACAGACTAACAGACATTTTGACAAAACAATTATTATCTCGAAAAATATAATTTTTTCAATGTTCACTTATAAAAGCTTTTTTGTAGAGAAAATGCCATGGTTTTGCTTAATTCTTTTAATCAAAATAGTTTCAGCCGTTTTTGAGATATTTAGAAAAAAAAAGAAGGAAAAAACCACTTTTTTCATGCACGATTACAATACTTGACCATATCCTGTATGGTAAAGTAACAAACGGGACCAATCGGAAACTAGACTGAACCCAATGCAAAAAAAATCATCAAAATCGGTTCACAATTGGCGAAGATATCAGATAACATAGAGACAAAAAAAAATTCAGTCGAATTGAGAACCTCCTCCTTTTTTGAAGTCGGTTAAAAATAGGCGTAATAAATTATTTTATTAGGAAGTTGTGGTTTTCATTATTCATGGGTTGCCTTTGTATCAATTCAGCATTGAGTTCTACCAAACTCCGTCTGATTAAATTTTATAATTGAATTATATTTGTAATGAACACAATAAGCTAATTAATTTTAATATAAACGACAAAAGGACATGAAAGCTCAAATGACCATTTGTTTAATAGTTGAACTATATACAGGGTGATTCTTGGTCGATGGCACGTTAGACGTTTATTGAAAACGGAACTCAGGATTTCTCTGAAAATTTACCACCTTACATTTTCTTACCTGTTCTATCGATCTAAAATATTTTCAGAATTGCTACGTTTCGGCTTCCATCGAAAAGTCGTAGCAACTTTATTTTTTAAATCGAACACCCCGTATATTAACACGTTTTTAGAACCGCCCTTTTATTAAAATACTTTTTTGTTAATATTGTACCTATACCTATCTCTATCGGTTTTTGAGATAAAAAATAATTTGTGTTAAATATGGTCCAAAACATGGCCCTAATTAAACTTAAATAAATTATTGCTCTCATTTCATGAAAAGTTAATATTTTGCTGGTAGTATAGACAGACCCGACGTACTTAATTTACGCCGATAAATCGACTCTATATTATACAGGGCGTGCTAAGAATACTATTATTTTCGGTATTCATAAAAGGGGTCAAAAGTTCGTTTTTTCAAATGAGACCTGCCTGTATATTACTCAATAAATTGAAAGACGAAGAAAAATGCTTTAAGATGATAAATCATGTCCCTATACCTAAAACATCAAGTTTTCTTAATAAAGCCGCTTTTTCGTGAAAAATCACATTTTAATGAATTTAATTTTAACTAACCATGGAAATATCAAAGCTTATGGCAGTTTGTTGACTATTTATAAGTAACTTATAAATAGTTTATTGACGATGTTCAAAAAATCTCTCAAAATGATCGCAAATATTGATTATTCCAACTAAGTTCTTATAGTACAAACTACATAATTTAATAAAAACTTCGTTATATTTACGGTCATTTTGGGAGATTTTTTTGATCACCGTCCATAAACTCTTTATAAGTTACTTATAAATACTCAACAAACTGTCATAAGCTTGATATTACCATGGTTAGTTAAAATTAAATTCATTAAAATGTGATTTTTCACGAAAAACCGGCTTTAATAAGAAAACTTATGTTTTAGGTAAAGGGACATGATATATCGCCTTAAAGCATTTTTCTTCGTCTTTCAATTTATTGAGTAATATACAGGGTGTCTTGTTTGAAAAAACGAACTTTTGACACCTTTTATGAATACCGGAAATAATAGTAATCTTAGCACGCCCTGTATAATATGTAGTCGATTTCTTAGTGTAAATTAAATACTTGGGGTGTGTCTAAACTACCACCAAAATATCAACTTTTCATGAATTGAGAGCACTGATTTATTTAAATTTAATTAGGGCCATGTTTTGATGGAATTTAAAAATAATTTAAATTTCCTGATTTTAAAAAATTTATTTGTCATGGACTATTAATAGGCTTTAAAAATAATAAATTTAAATTTCTTAATTTTAATCCATTGTATTTGTTATGAACTATTAGTGGGTTTTGAAAATAATAATTTAAATTTCCTAACTTTAATAGATTTTATTTCTCATGAACTATTAGTAGGTTTTAAAAATAATAATTTAAATTTCCTAATTTTAATAAATTTTATTTGTTATGAACTATTAGAGGGTTTTAAAAATAACAATTTAAATTTCTTAACTTTAATAAATTTTATTTCTAATGAACTATTAGTTGGATTTAAAAATAATTAAAATTTCCTGCTTTTAAAAATTTTTATTTGTCATGAACTATTAGTAGGTTTTAAAAATAATAATTTAAATTTCTTAATTTTAATAAATTGTACTTGTTATGAACTATTAGTAGGTTTTTAAAATAATAATTTAAATTTCCTAATTTTAATAAAAAAAATTATGTCATGAACTATTAGTAGGTTTTAAAATTAATAATTTAAATTTTTAATTTTAATAAATTTTATTTGTTATGAACTATTAGTGGGTTTTAAAAAATAACAATTTAAATTTCTTAACTTTAATAAATTTTATTTCTAATGAACTATTAGTTGGATTTAAAAATAATTAAAATTTCATGCTTTTAAAAAATTTTATTTGTCATGAACTATTAGTAGGTTTTAAAAATAATAATTTAAATTTCCTAATTTTAATAAATTGTATTTGTTATGAACTATTAGTGGGTTTAAAAAATAACAATTTAAATTTCCTAACTTTAATAAATTTTATTTGTAATGAACTATTAGTGGTATTTAAAAATAATTAAAATTTCCTGCTTTTTAAAATTTTTTATTTGTCATGAACTATTTTTCTGGGTTTTTGAAAATAATAATTTAAATTTCCTACTTTTAATAAAGTTTATTTGTGTTATTAGTGGGTTTTAAAATTAAAAAAAGAAATCGTGTCACTGTCGTCTGGCAAGCCGATTATTATTAATCGTAGATGAGAATTTATCATTTATTTATTATATTTTAGTGAATAAATAAATATCCCTACTTGTGAACATTTGTGAAACAATATTAAGTTGACTCGGGAGATGGAGGATGCTGATGCGGGGGTGTTGGGAAGGAGAGGGGGGCGGGGGTGTTTTTCGACGCAGGCGCTTATCGTCCCCCTTGGCCCCCCTTGAGGCCCTTCCTCGCCCCCGGAACCCCTTGAAATAATTTGTCCAAGCCGCTCTTCTCACGGATTGTGATACGAATCAGTTGCGCTCTACCTGTTGAGTGAAACCCATATACCCCGGATACCCCTTTTGTGAATTTGAATTCCAATCTATCTAAGGATCTATCCATCATCAGATAAACAAGGTAAATAATTATATAATTAAAAAACAAAAATAGTCAATTGCGAGTGGGTCACGTGTAGTCTCTACCCACACTGAAAAAACAATTTCTTTATAATAAATATATTGATAGTTGAGTTGAGCATTTTTAATTTGCTCTTATTTATTCCAAAGATATTTTATTAATAATCAACATATATCGAAATTATTCCAAATATGACTAAATTTTTAGGTAATTAATCCAAAAATATTATATACCTGAGTGATTTATTTTATTCTATTAGATATCTCTTAATATCAAATGAATGTCTTGTTTACTTCTAGTAAAACCTCTTATTATATGGAAACAAATGTTTTTTATATTAAAACGACTTAGATTTTCTGCAAATAATGATATCTTAATAATTAAGATATTTTTAAACAATTTAACAAAAATTTTTGTTTACATTATTAATTTTTTTTTAATTTTAAAACCCGCTATAAAATTATAAGAAATATTAATATAGATTAAAATTAGATTACCTCGTAGGTACCTTTTAAATCAAAAATAATAATTAATTCAAATTTTTATCAAATTAATTCAACCAAATGAATAATTAAAATAAATATTTATAAAAATTCATTTGATTGAATATATACTAGATTCTACATCAAATGAATATACTCATCTTCTAGTCAGAAATACATACTTATATTTATTATAAATAAAAACTATTCAAATTTATATCATTTCTTGTCGTAATTACGTATCATTTCATTTAAATACCAAACTATTAAATTTAACTATTCCACTATTTTACTCAAATAACAATATTTTCATAATTTACTTATTAGTGTTTTGTTCAAATAGCGGCTTCTTAACTATTAATATATCTAGAATTCCTCAAAAATATGAGAATACTTAAAACCCTACAAATATTTTTGTATCAATAGAATGAGTGTTAAAAACTAAAATGATTTTGTATAATGCACTTGATGCCTAAAATTTATAATTTCTGAGTTATTTTAGATAGTTTGTAAAAATCTACCAATTTAGCGTTCATCTTTAAAATTAATAATAATAATTAAACTATCGTTTGTAGAATTAATTTCTTCGAATCAGAAGTCTCAATTAGACATTAAAGAAAATTACTTAATGATAAAAATTTAAATTTTATATCCAGGATGATCATAATAATCGTTTATTTCTGAAAATCAAAAAGTTGTTAATACTCAATTTTTTCAAATGGGACATGGCATAAATATTAGTATTTTTGAATTCTAAATAAAAATCCAATTGGAGTTTATTAAATATTCTCTATACCTAAAATGAATAGTTTTTAAATAAAATATTTAATATTTCACTTGTCCATAATGTATAAATAATTAAGATCTAGACTGAGTGAAATTTTAAATATTTTTTATTTAAAAACTATTCATTTGTAGGTATAGGTAATATTTATTAAACTTGTATTGGATTTTTATGTAGAATTCGAAAATACTAATATTTATGCCATGTTTCATTTGAAAAATTGAGTATTAACAACTTTTTGATTTTCAGAAATAAACGATTATTATGGTCATCCTGAATATAAAATTTGAATTTGGCAAAGCAGAAAAGTGTCCAAAAGTTGTTCAAAAAAATTAAATGCAACAAATAAAATGATAAGAACTCAAAAATCAAACCACTCAAAATGGAGGGGGGAGAGTCAAAAAATGGAAATTCTTGCCAAACTCAACCAAATTAGGTATACATAATCTGTGGGTCATTAGAAGGCTAGAAATGCAAAAACTGGGTGCAGAGGGTGGGTGTGGGGGTGGAGTGGGGATGGGTTAGGGCATAGAGTGCTCGGGGTGGAATGGGGGTGGAGTGAGGGAGTAATGCGGAGTGGGGGGTGGAGCAGAAGGTCCAGTGGGCGTAGTGGGGTGGGGGCCAGGGGGCTAGGGTGGGGGTGGAGGGCACAGGGGGTGCAGGGTTGGTGGAGTGGGGAGTTCAAGTGAGGGTCCAGTGGCGTAGTGTGGTGGTACGGGGGTGGGGATGGGGGTGCATGGTTGAATGTTGGGGTGGTGGTGTGGGGGCGGGTTGTATGTTTGGGGGTGCTGGATGGGTTTCGGGGGGTGTGGTGGGAGTAGAGTGTGAGGGTGGGCTTCGAAGTTTGTGGGTCCAGGGGCGTGCCCCCTGGCCAGCAAGAGGGCAGCCGAAGGCGGGCCTTGCAGCTAGTATAGAATATAATAACAAGATATAAAAAGAAGCTTCGGCTGGCTTCCAGGTGTATATAGTTATATTCTAATTTCCCCATAGATTGTCTAACCTTATATAATTTCTTAAAATTAAACTGTAATATACAAAGTTTCTATCTTGGTGTCTCTATATTTTATTTACTTTTCGATATTAGATACTTCTGTAACGGATTTCCATTGCATTATTTAAAGTTTTTTTTTTTTTTTATTCGAGATATAATCTGCCATTAAGGATGGGACGCCGGCGTCGCGACATGGAGGGTGGGTTTTGCTTTTAGCCAGGTGCGAACAAAGCCACCCTTACAACAAACATTAGCATATGAATTGGATATCAATTGACAGGTGTCCGACCAACTGATGGGCCCCTCAACACACCCATAATATTATGTTGACAAAAATCTACTCTTATTAAACGAGCAAAAATTGTATATATATTTATTTATATATTTGTATCTTAGTTCTATTTTGAAAACGGCTCTACCGATTTTGATGAAACCAACTCTATTAACAAGTTTTCAGGATAAGAAAGCGATCTGGCTAGGTCAGGACCTCGACAAATTTCATCTTAATTGATCTTTTCTTAATTAAAGTAATAATTGATAGATAAAAATCTCAATAAAAAAGTTTGTTTACAATTTTTCCAATTATCTTTTATTTATTAATTGGTTTTTTAATTTTAAAACCCACAAATACTTTATACCAAATATTGTTATATATTAGAATTTGCGAATTTAATTGATTAAAATTCCTCTTATTAAAAAACACGGACTAAAAATATTATCGCAAGCTAGAAGATCAAGCACAGTCGATGGTGGGGGAAGTAATCTCCGAAATCGAAGCCTATTTCATGTAAAAAATTGCTTCAATAATATTATTAATTATTTAATTGATTAAAAAACTTGATGAAATTGTTATTTAATTAAAAAAAAATTATACGGAATTTATTTATTTACTGATATACACATAATCTGTGGACCAGTAGAAAGCTAGAAATGCAAAAACTGGGTGCGGGGTGGGGATAGATGCGGGGGTAAGGGAGGTGAGGTGCAGTGGTGGGGGGCGAGGTGTGTGGTTTCGGGACGGGGGGTCCAGGGGGCGTTTACTATATAAAGAGGCGTCCAAAAAATGTATCTACTGTTTAAAAGTCCATAACTTGCAAACTAATTGACAGAGTTGTCTCATCTTTGGTAGTGTAATAGTTTGTAGTTCCGGCAATCGCCACACAAGCGTTGTATTGTGTTGTTTTGTTTTGTCAGATGACAATCGCCAGATAGTCAGTGTCATAGATAAAAGATATATATAGATGGGCAACTCCCCCCTATATTTTGGCACACTGTTTACAGCACCTCAGTGACTTGGTATTTGAACTAAAATAGCGAGCGGGAAATTTATATATATATTATTACATACTGGAATTTGAATGATAATTAAAATCTAAATAACCGGCAAGAAAAAGTGGTGTTATGTTTTATTTATTTTTTTCATCAAAATAGCTTCAATCTTTTTTGAGAAAAAAATATAAACAAAAGCACTACTTTTTACTGCACGGTTTAAATTTTTTTCTTAATTTTAAAATAGGAATAAAATTAGGTAAAAATAAATAAAAAAAATTATTTTTTAAAATTTTTTTATTGTTAAATTTTATGAATTTACCATCGGTTCGGAAATACCTCTGAGGAGAAGGTTCCGACAAGAAACTCAACAAAGGACATTTTTACAAAAGTCACAAAAATAAATAAATAATAAATAAAAGTGAAGTGATACAAATCAATAATATACAAAAACTTAAAAATAATCACAAAAAGATAATACAAACATACATAAGATCAAACAATACATACAAATCAATAAAATATAAAAACTTAAAAAATAATCACAAAAACATAATACAAACATACATAAGATCCAAAGAAAGAAAAACACAAAAAAAGACAATCACAATAACAAAATACAAATTAAGATTAAAATGTCACGGAGATATAACACTGGCAGACAGCAGGCAAGGCATCATCAATCATCAATCAGGGTCATGGAACATGTCAAGGCGAGGCGAGATCCGATTAAGATACATATGATACAATTCCAAATAAACATATAAACAAAACTAGGACATCTGTTGGTACACGCGAGAAGCAAAAAACGAAACTAGCGCTCCTGTTGGCGTGGGATTGAACTATATCATAGTTCCAAAAAAGAACAAAGGAGTTAGCAGCCCCTGGTCAGTGTTTTGTTCTTAGTTGCACCTAGTTACTCGACTAAACATGGCTGACGGAAGGCTTACATTCGATGAAAGGAAGTCAGTTTTGAAGTGGTATTTTAAGTACGAAAACATTAATGATGTTCAACGGCAATGGCGAAATGTGTATCACACAAAGCCGTGAAGTCAATGTGTGGTGTGGGTTGTCTTACCGGGGCTTGATTGGGCCATTCTTCTTTGACGGCACAATTACCGGTGAGGTGTACCTTCAGAAGCTTCAGACATCCATTTTACCTGCCATCCGAGATTTGTATGGAGACGGAAGATTTTACTTTCAACAAGATGGTGCCCCAGCCTACTACTAAAATCGTGTTAGGGCGTAATCTCGACGAAAATCTACCAGGAAGATGGATATGCCGTAGAGGTGCTGTGGAGTATCCACCACGTTCCCCAGACCTAACTCCGCTGGACTTTTACCTGTGGGGAACACTAAAGGACGTCGTTTATCGACAAAAGCCACGCACATTGGATGAACTTCGAGAATACATCGTACATTCATGCTCAACTAGCAAAATAGCTGTATAATTTTAGTTACGATGATGTTGTGCTGCTGTTTTATAAGTGCTCCTCAGTTATTAATAGCGCTTATAAAACATCAACACAACATAAAGGTTATATAACTATAAATTGATACAGCTATTTTGCTAGTAGGTGTGCAAATATCCAACTGAACAAGTTGCAGTCAGTAGTTCGTGCTACAGTTCGACGGCATCGTTTGTGTGTGGATGTTAATGGTTGACCATTTCAAACACCTACAGTGATATCTTTAAGTTGGACTTTAAGCTACAATTTCACCAAAAATGAGACAACTTCATCAATTAGTTTGCAAGCTATGGACTTTTAAACAGTGGATATGTTACCGGCCAAACCAGATTTCAGGACCTAGGCTAAACTAGTTCTTCCTATACGCGATAGGATTAACTAGTATAGCCTAGTCCAAACTAATTTGTCCTAAGCCCGATAGGATAAACCAGTTTAGCCTAGGCCAAACTAGTTGATCCTGATATAAATACGCACACTCTAGGATAAACTAGTATGGCCTAGTCTAAACATTATAGTATATTTAGAAAGTCAAAATAAATAGATAAACTGAATAAAATACTCCGTAATTGGAAAAATAATCATTTTTATTAAAACGATAATGATTCGTCGTTAAAAGTTATGGATAATTGGTAATACAAACAATCATACTATAACAAATTTAATAATAAGTGTTTTTTTAATAGAAGCAATAATCATATCTCAATTATTAAAATTGTTATTTATTTTTACATGGTGTGCTTTGGTGGCACTTAGAATTGCAGAGTATCATTGCCTTCTTGCACTGGCATCTGTTTGTGGAACAGTTTTTGTTGCAGCTGCATCTCACAAAACCTTGGCCTGATCCAACTGAATGTCCTTAAGGTAGTTGTTTCGCGACAATCCCAGCAAAAAGTTAATGCTAGAGTATATATAGGGTCCGCCATCTAACGTTTTTTTTTCAACTAGTGCTTATTTCGTGAATGGTAACACTTAGCTCATGTTTGATTTGACAGATAACACTGGGCAACAAAAAAATAATTTTTAAATGCTTCGAGCACTTGATGAGTCAATTCCTACCAATTTTGGGTTGAGAAAAACGAATATGACAATGAGAAATTTTTCTTAGCTCTAGTTTCTGTGAAATACAGTAGGTGGCGGATCAAGAGAAAAAGATACATTTTAATTACATATGCTAACAACATTGAAAGTGCATTTTATTTTTTTACAAATTGTAGTTACATTCTAAGAGTTCTACATTGCTGGAATAATACTTCACAGATGGTCGTGTCTGAAGAGATTTATGTGGTGCCTTCATCAGATCGTCGTTTTTTAGCTTGCCTCTTTTTTGTTGCCCAGTGTTATTAGTCCATCAGGAATTTACAGATTAGTTTTTAACCTGTAAACTCCTGATGATGGACTAATAATCCGAAATATATTGAGATTGTATACACCTCTTTGAGTTTTATTTCATTCACTCTGAAACTACACTCCCTTTACTTTATTAATGTTTATTATCCTTTATAATCACGTAGTTTTAGTTTTTTAGTTATAACTCGAGTTCTAATTGAGCTACAAACAAGTGGTAATTTGTAAATCCAAGAGGAAGCTGTTTTCTATTAGTTCAACAAAATATTGTGATCTCAAATATTGTTGTTTAATATCTAACGGAACTCGAAAATAGGTCAAAATGGTCTTTTTCACCGTTTTGATCGATTATATCTCCAAAACAAGAGCTAATCGGTAATCTTTATGGTGATTTTTGAATTCAGCAGGTGGAAATACATAAGAATCAGCTATTTTTGAGCCCGAAGCATTTTCATTGTTGGGCAGTGTAATTAGTATTATCCTTCCGCTGAACGAATATGGTGACCATCCAATGCGTTTTCGCTTCGCTAATTGGGCCTGCGATCGACTTACAGAAGATGCCGATTTTGCCAAAAAAATCATCTTTTCAGATGAAGCTCATTTTGATCTTGGCGGGTATGTAAACAAGCAAAATTGTCGCATTTGGGGCACAGAAAACCCGCACATATAGAACAGACAATAAGGATTCATAGTTCATAAGCCCAAAACTTTTTGCTGTTTATGTACCAATTCTAGCCAATCCCGTGCTAGTTTGACAAATTTGGCACCATTGTAAGAGATTGAATTTTTTATATTAAAATGACAGATAAAATACATTTTAAATTTCTATAAAAATCGTTTTGTTATTTTTTTAACAAATGTAATCAACGCCTACGTTACACATTATGAAAATTATAATTTTGAAAAATCTAGCGCATGCATCTTTTGCTGGTTAAATAAATGCGCTGTTGCCAAATTGTTTTTAGTCAAAAAATTTGTTTATACATTTTTTATTATTTATTCTTTATTATCTCAAAAACTGTGTTGTAACTATGAATCAAAATGATCTTAAAATATGTGTTGATTATTGTTTAATGTTGGTTTAGTTTTTTATAAAAATGGTACAGAAGGGTTTCTTAATTATAATTAAATATGTATGTTAATTTTCCAATATCCCGTATAGCGTAATGTTAAAGAGCCTGAAAAATTCGATTTTTGAAATTTAATATCTCCGGAACTGTATTGTTCATAAATTTCGTTTTGCCACCAATCGATGCAGAAGTATTTAAATAATAATCTGTTTAAATTTCATAACAATCCTAAGAAAACGCATTTTGGCGGAACAACTACCTTAACGATATTTCAGAGACTTGGTTTACATCTGCTACGGGGCACTCGGGGCGTGATTTGGGAATTCCCGCATGTACATGTCCTGACATGTTTACTCAATTACTTTCGACTCTGCTAAATTGGTTTAGACTAGGCCATACTAGTTTATCCTAGAGCAGCCATACTCAACCTGCGGCCCGCTTAGCTTTAATGTGAGGCCCGAAACGCACTTATTATCAGGAAGGTGCTTTATAAAAATCTGGTCATTTAAGACTGTGTTTTCAAATAACCGCCCTCAAAGTTGGATAAAAAGTGGTACGAAATTTGGAACTAATTTTGAGCTATTTTACTTCTTTCTGCTAGATGGCAGCATACATTTTTGACGTTCATTATAAATTAGGTTTGGTTCTGAATTCCGACTAAATCTGAAATTAGATTAAAATTCCACGTAATCGTATCAAATGAATACATATTTGTAAATATTATGTCTACTTAAGCTACGTGACGTACAAATCTGATGTTCTTTGTATTTGCTTTTGAAGAGAAATTAAAAATATATTGCGAAGAAATACAGAACCAAGTATCGCATAACTTCCCAACCGTAACAAAAGCTAAACAAGATGGTATATTTATTTCTCCAGAAAACTATACGATATTGTCTAATTATTTAGCTACCTTATCCAAGGAATTTAAGAGCAGGTTTCAGGATTTACAAGATGTTATGTATTTTATACTAGTTGGAGTTTATATTATTCTTTGACAACCAGTTGCCAAGTGACGATAAATAAACATTAGTAAAATAAACAAACATTCGCTAAACAAGAGCCTTCGATGTAACATATTTAATTTAATTGTGTAATAAATAGTATAATATAAATTACTCCAAGCGTTCTTTAATTCATCAATCTCCGCTTCCCGGCTCCTCCATCATACATTACAAATTACGCACATAGGTATGGTGAAAATGAAAAGCATAGCACGATCCTTATGCTATTGGCCGAAAATCGATGAAGATATTGAAAATATGGTCAAATCTTGTCAAGACTGCGCTCAAGTTAAGAAAAATCCAGCCAAAGTGCCAACACACAAGTGGGAAGAACCAGAACAGCCCTGGCAACGTATACATGCTGACTATGCAGGCCCCTTCAAGAATAATTACTTTTTTATTGTGGTCGACGCAAAAACGAAATGGTTAGAAATTACGATGTCTAAATACCCACCAACGTCAAATTCAACAATAGATTCATTAACAGAAATATTCTCAAGAAATGGACTACCACACATACTTGTCACAGATAACGCAACTATATTTAAATCACAAGAATTCGTAACATTCTGCAAGAGAAATGGAATAGAACAAAAATTTAGTGCCCCGAACCATCCCGCCACGAACGGACAAGCAGAACGAATGATACAAAATTTTAAAAATAAAATGAAATCAATGGTAAATGAACAAGGAACAATCAAAGACAAATTAATTAAATTTCTTTTCAAATATCGAGATACACCACTGGAAGGCGGTAAAACACCTGCTGAATTATACCTGAAAAGAAAACTTCGATCCAGGCTCGACTTAATCAAACCACAAATGCGACAAACTAACACAGATCAATGCCATAAAATAAGAGAATTACAGCTTGGCGACAGAGTGCAATCAAGAAACTATACATCATCCGGACTCTGGAAATTTGGTACAGTGATAGAACGATTAGGAAAATTACACTACCTAATTGAACTCGATCACGGGTACATTATAAAAAGACACATAGATCAGTTAGCCAAAACACAAGTCGACAAAATCACTCCTCAAATAAACCTACATCTGAATACACCAACACCTCAAACTCAAGAACATTTAGAAGATAAACCAACATCTCCTATAAAATACAGAACAAGGATAATAGAACACTCAAGCCCTACTTCAAGCCCAGAGACTAAGGGAAACGAAAATCAACCTCAAAACAAAGATGTACAACCACCAGTAGAAACAAATCAACCTCAAAACAAAGATGTACAACCACCAGTAGAAACAGGACCTCCAACGCCGATGCCGTTACGACGATCGGAAAGAACGCGGAAACCTGTAATCCGGTTAAACTACAACAATTAAATTAAGTGCCGGAGAATTGTTATGTATTTTATACTAGTTGGAGTTTATATTATTCGTTGGCAACCAGTTGCCAAGTGACGATAAATAAACATTAGTAAAATAAACAAACATTCGCTAAACAAGAGCCTTCGATGTAACTTATTTAATTTAATTGTGTAATAAATAGTATATATATAAATTACTCCAAGCGTTCTTAATTCATCAATCTCCGCTTCCCCGGCTCCTCCATCATACATTACACAAGAATTGTTTGTTGCTTGTAGAAAATCCCTGGCACGTACAAACAGCAACTATAACACAACTATAGCTGCATTGGGATTTGATTATGCAAGGCTATTCGATGAATTTATCGAGTTTAAGAACGATACGAATCTGGAAGTTATTTTCAAAGAAAAGAGAGACAGGGAAAGGAGTACACCGAATTTTGGAAATTAGTACCAGAAAAATACAAGACTCTACAAAAATGTGCCCACCTGCTTCTCACGTTGTTCGCATCAACTTATCTCTGTGAATCATCCTATTCCAAAATGAAATACGCAAAAAACGTATATAGAAATCGACTTACAGATTCTCACCTTGATGACGTATTGAGGGTAGCATGTAGTAATTATAAACCTGATTTGTCTAAAATAGTAAAGAATTTTTCCAGAATTTCAACCAAATAATTGGGGATATGGGATGCCAGACATTTAGAGAGGTCAAACAGCTGGCGGGGGACAGAGTCGAGTGGAGACGGATTGTTGCATCAAACCAGTCTTAACTGAAGGTTTTCTACATTTTATTCGATAGCGACTCTAATGTAGGGAATTTTGTCAAATATTGAGTGAAAATAATATTTGAACTTATATATTTCTAACTTGAAATAATGATATTAAATAAATTTTAATTTTCTCATTAATATATCAAAGAATAATTGATACGTCAACAAGAATTATTTTGACCGCGCTGATTTGAAAAAGATATTTTTATCTCGCGAGACTACTGCGGATTACGCTATTGGAGTCTGCGGAGTATTAATTCTGGACCAAGAGAGAAAAAGATGTAATCCACTTAGCTACAATCCAACGTCATTTCGCGTATAGCAGGCATCTAACATACATGCTAATAGATCCAGCGCTCTGGACTGGGAGATCGAGTATATAACATCTGAGATTTCAAATTCACTCGGTGATCCATCCGAATGTCTAGCGGGCTATACGCGAAATGACGTTGGATTGTAGCTAAGTGGATTACATCTTTTTCTCTCTTGGTCCAGAATTAATACTCCGCAGACTCCAATAGCGTAATCCGCAGTAGTCTCGCGAGATAAAAATATCTTTTTTCAAATCAGCGCGGTCAAAATGATTCTTGTTGACGTATCAATTATTCTTTGATATATTAATGAGAAAATTAAAACCAGTCTTAGGACTGTATACTCGATGATGATGAAGATGAGTAAAGAATTTGTGTCAATATCAAGTATTACACTAATTTTTAAAAAAACGTTTGGATCTATTTATGTTTTGTGTTTTATTTATTACATGGGGGGGGGGGGGGGGGGATCTGTAAAACCATTTTCCCACATGGTGTATAATGTTGCGGCCCGCGTAACTTAGCAAAAATATATATGTGGCCCGTAGAAAAAAAAGGTTGAGTATGGCTGTCCTAGAGTGTGCGTATTTATATCAGGATCAACTAGTTTGGCCTAGGCAAACTGGTTTATCCTATGGGGCTTAGGACAAATTAGTTTGGACTAGGGTATACTAGTTAATCCTATCGCGTATAGGAAGAAATAGTTTAGCCTAGGCAAAACTAGTTTGTCCTGAAATCGAGTTTGGCCGGTAACAGATACATTTTTTGGACCCCTCTGTATATTTGTATTTTTTACTTTATCCAATGCGAAGAATGGGAGAAAGTATTGGAATCGCTCTCGCGGCAAGCGCGACTTCAAAGGGTCCTCAGGTAAAGACTACGGAACCCATGGACTCAATTAAGGTCACAAATTGAAGTATTCAATGAGATTGAATTTTAGCACGTGACGGTTTTGCCAAAAATTACCTGGGATCTCGCCGAGAGGCCAAAAAGTGCCATTTTTTTTGGAAGTGCGTGCGGATGGATGGATGTATGTTATCGTTTTTTTCGTCCACGAATTTTTCCACACCGTTGCACCGAATGAATTGAAATTGAAAACCTACCAGTATTTTAACAAAATGAAGCGCTGATTAGTTTTTGGTACATATCGGTCCACAAACATTAGTACTTTATTTCAGTACTTTTTTAGTTTTTTCTAAATATCTTGAAAATGACTTAACCAATTTTGATGAAATTTAATATCCTAATTAAGTACCTTGGGGTCCACAAAAAGGGTTAAATAAAGTTTTTTTAGTAAAATTATATTTTAAAGTACTTTACTCTAGAACATATTAATATTTCAAATCAATTTGGATAAAGTTTAGCAACGATCCGTTGCAGTTTATTTAATTTTGTTACCGTGCATCGCTCGGTGGCTCCAGGTACTGTTAATTATTCTTTGATATATCAATGCGAAAATTATAAATTTATCTTTATTTGACAATTGCCCGTGTCAATGAAATTTTTTTTGCGTGTCATATCAAAATTGACAATTGCTGACTTGAATTATTGATATTATTCAATATACATATATGTATATATTTATATTCAAATTGAGTTTTATGAATATCCAAAAAAGAGAGAGGGGGGGGGAAATATATTATAAGAGAGAGAGAGAAGGAAGAGAGGGCAGCCATATTGAAACCTAACACAATGAAATTTTTATAATATATAAAAAAAAAAAATTGAAAAAAAACTACGTGGTTGGAATTATTGAAAGTTCTTTAGAATAAAATAAATAAATAAAATAAAAAAATAAATTGAAAAATTTAAAGAAAAGATCGAATAGTCCAATCTATTGTGTGAACAGGGGGAAAAAACTTTTCACAAAAGAATAAATTTTATTTCAATTTTAAGAGAGAGAGAGAGAGAGAAAATAAAATAAATAAGCCAGACAAGTGAAAGCCGGGCTCGCATAGCGAGGGTTTCGTATATATTTAGATATATAGCCCAAGAGCCCACGACTGCCAGACCTTCGTTATTTTATAAAAGCTGAAAGTTTTTCTGTGCATGTCCCCTATACAGGTAAGAACGACCAGCGACTATAGAGTTTGGGTTGTGGTTACTTTGGCAGGTAACAGGTAATAAAGGTGTATAAAATAGTACTTTAAATTCGTCAAAGTATAAAGCTCAATTTTTTTATATTTTCTTCGGGATAACTTTAGAAATCTCGTCATCCATTGCCGGACACTTATGACAGTTGCTACCCCCTGACAGACACCCATAAACTTCAAGAAACTCAAGCTTGAGTGGTTTGCCATAAAATAATTTAGTCTTGTTGATTTTAAGTTGATTCTTCCACGTTTTCAGTAGAGGTTGCCATTAATAGTCAAAACAACAATAATCAAAATTTTTAACAAAGAAATAAAAACCGACTTCAAAAAATTAAATGCAACAAATAAAAATACACTAAAAGGTATAAAATAATTATTATCTTATTTAGTTACAACTAAACTACGAAATATTAACATGAAATTACTTTTTGAAGTCGGTGCCAAACATATACCTTTTATGAATCGCACTCGACGGATCTTACTTAGTACGTTTGGCGGGTACGCTCGCTTATAGGTATAGTTTGTTTGGCACCGACTTCAAAAAGTAATTTCATGTTAATATTTCGTCGTTTAGTTGTAACTAAATAAGATAATAATTATTTTATACCTTTTAGTGTATTTTATTTGTTGCATTTAATTTTTTGAAGTCGGTTTTTATTTTTTCTTAAAATATTTTTATTTTTCTCTTTTTAGTGATGTTATTAATAGTGATCATATCATCAGAACTTGACCAAATTAATATGACACCATCCCTAAGACACCCCTTTCGGATAAAAAGAGAACCATCGAAATCGGTTCATAAACAAAGAGGTTAGGTCTAAACAAACCTAATAAAAAAGGTCTAATACCTATGAAAAAAAATCGAAAAAAAATGGGACCAATCGGAAGCTAGACTGGACCCAATGCAAAAATTTTTTCAAAATCGGTTGACAATTGACGGAGATATGAGGTAACATAGGCACAAAAAAAAAAAAAAATTCAGTCGAATAGAGAACCTCCTCCTTTTTGAAGTCGGTTAAAAATGGAATGCAATAAGGTTATTCCTCTAGTATTAGATAAAAATCGATGTTTATTTTTTATTTTAAGTCGATTCCTCAATGTCTTCACCAATGGTTATCAATAATAACCGAAATGTCAAAAATCTATGTAAAAACCATTAAAACTGTCCGCCTATTGAGGTAACATTTTTTTATAGGTCGCCAAGTAACATATATAAAATTTATCTTTTATATTATAACGAAAGTATAATTATAATTTATTAATGTTTAGGGGTGTCTGTCAGGGGTAGCAACTGTCATAAGTGTCCGGCAATGGATGACGAGATTTCTAAAGTTATCCCGAAGAAAATATAAAAAAATTGAGCTTTATACTTAAACGAATTTAAAGTACTATTTTATACACCTTTATTACCTGTTACTCTGCCAAAGTAACCACAACCCAAACTCTATAGTCGCTGGTCGTTCTTACCTGTATAGGGGATATGCACAGAAAAACTTTCAGCTTTGATAAAATAACGAAGGTCTGGCAGTCGTGGGCTCTTGATCTAATACTATATAAGTAACTTTTAAAGAGTTAGCTGTTGGTTCTAGCTGAAACATTTTAATATAATAATAAAACTTGAGCAAGATGCGAGGTAGGTTTCACAAAAAAATAAATAAATAAAAATTGAGTTTTGAATTCGATATATTTCGGGGATGAGTCCATTATCAGGAGTCAAAGTAAGGTTATGATGGGCTCACCCCCGAAATACGATACTTATATCGAATTCAAAACCTAATTTTGATTTATTTATTTTTTGTGAAACCTACCTCGCATCTTGCTCAAGTTGTATTATTATACTATATAAATAAGCTGACGTGTTTTGATGTGGCCATCCACTTGACTTTACCATACAACCTGGCCCCTTACTTATATTTAATATTTAATAAAATTATTTATAATCATGTAGGGGGGTTGGTTTTTGCATTTTTAGTCTTCTGGGGCCTCACTGATTATGTATACAAAATTTGGTTGAGTTTTTGGTACAAGAGCCAAGAATTTTAATTTTTGACTCTACACTCCCCCACATTTTGGGTGGTTAGTTTTTGCATTTTTTAACTTCTGGGGGCCCACTGATTATGTATACAAAATTTGGTTGAGTTTTTGGTACAAGAGCCAAGAATTTTAATTTTTGACCCTACACTCCCCTCCCCACATTTTGGGTGGTTAGTTTTTGCATTTTTTGACTTCTGGGGCCCACTGATTATGTATACAAAATTTGGTTGAGTTTGGAACAAGAGCCTAGAATTTTAATTTTTGACCCTACACTCCCCCCCACATTTTGGGTGGTTAGTTTTGCATTTTTTGACTTCTGGGGGCCCACTGATTATGTATACAAAATTTGGTTGAGTTTTTGGTACAAGAGCCAAGAATTTTAATTTTTGACCCTACACTCCCCACATTTTGGGTGGTTAGTTTTTGCATTTTTTGACTTCTGGGGGCCCACTGATTATGTATACAAAATTTGGTTGAGTTTGGTACAAGACCCAAGATTTTCATTTTCTGACCCTACAGCTCCCCCCATCCCCCAATATGCGGTTAGTTTTTGCATTTTTAGTCTTCTGGGGTCCACTGATTATGTATACAAAATTTAGTTGAGTATTTTGTACAAGAGCCAATATTTTCATTCATTTTCTGACCCTACACTCCCCCGCCCCCATTTTGGGTGGTCAGCTCTTAATCTCAATGGCCCAAAACTACGTTTCAAATTTGGTTTCGATATTCACACTAGTTTTTGAGCTAGCTCGTCCACAAAAATTTGATAACGCACAGACTCACAAACAGACATTTTGACTAAACAATTATTATCTCGAAAAATATAATTTTTTCAATGTTCACTTATTTGAGCTTTTTTGTAGACCGAAATACCATGGTGTCGCTCAATTTTTTTAATCAAAATATTTTAAGCTATTTTTGAGATATTTCGAAAAAAATAAAATACTTTTTTATGTACGATTACAATACTTATGGATGGAAACGAGATGTAAATTACATATTATATGTTTCTACAAAAATACGATAAAATAAATCAACTTACGATTTTCAAAATTTTCTTTTTTTTTAAATTTCTCATTTTTCTCAAAATGTAAAAGTCATTTGATATGTTATACTAGAATATGTATTTATTAGGAAGGATATACACGGGTATATATATATATATATATATATATTTATATATTGGAATTGATTGAAACGCAGTGAAGTAAGAAGCGATTGGTCAATCTCCAACGATAAGTTCATCCATATGAGACGATTCAACTGTCCGAACATATCAACGAGATGGCCTTTTTTATTTGAAAAAAATTCGACAGATAGAATTCTACTTTAAATTTTGTATCCATTCAACCTAAAAAAGAAAAACAATGAATAAATATATATTCAGGAAAAATGAATATACCGGGTGAGTTTTTTTTATCTTGAAACAGTTTCATATAACTCAAAAATAGTGATTTATATGAAAACAAGTTTCAAATAAAAGTTTATTTATATCAAAGGGAAACTAAACTACACTATTGTTTGTCGACCTAGAACAAGCTTTCAAAAGGTTAGGTTGGGTAGATGAATGTTTTTACTTTACCATACAGGGTATGGTTAAGTAATGTAATCGTACATGAAAAAAGTGTTTTTTTTTTCAAAATATCTCAAAAACAGCTGAAACTATTTTGAATAAAAAAATTGAGCGAAACCATGGCATTTGGTTCTACAAAAAAACTCTAACAAATGAACATCGAAAAAATTATATTTTTTGAGATAATAATTGTTTTGTCAAAATGTCTGTTAGTCTGTGGGTTACCAAATTTTTGTGAACGATCTTGCTCAAAAACTACCGTGAATATCAAAACCAAATTTCACACGAAGTTTTATACCATTGGGATTAAAAGCTGGTTAAATTTTGATGCATATCGACCCAAAATTAAGGTGGATTGAGGGTGGGGGGGGGGGGCATTAAAAATTAAAAATCTAGGCTATTTGAGCAAATTCAACCAAATTTTATATGCACAAAGAGAAACAGAGGTTGTCCTCTGCTTGATGCAAATAAACATATACACATATATATCAAGATGATATATCTGTATATATATTATTTATTTGTTTGAGACTATAGTTTCGAAGACTTGGTCTCATCATCAGTCTTCTTCAATTATAAATGTTTTTCATGGAGTCAATATCATATGGATATTGACTCCATGAAAAACATTTATAATTGAAGAAAGACTGATGATGAAGACCAAGTCTTCGAAACTATAGTCTCAAACAAATAAATAATATATATATACAGATATATCATCTTGATATATATGTGTATATGTTTATTTGCATCAAGCAGAGGACAACCTCTTTGTTTCTCTTTGTGAATCAACAACTCTGCTACTCTCGGCAAAACAAAAACTTTTCAATTAAATTTTATATGCATAATCACTGGGACCCCAGAAGTCTAAAAATTCAAAAACTAACCGCCCAAATGGGGAGGGGGGCTTCAAAAAATGTAAATCTAGGCCCTTGTACCAAACTCAACCAAATTTTGTATACATAATCAGTGGACCCCAGAAGACTAAAAATGCAAAAACTAACCGCATATTGTGGGATGGGGGGGGATGTAGGGTCAGAAAATGAAAATCTTGGGTCTTGTACTAAACAACCAAATTTTGTATATATAATCCGTGGGCCCACAGTAATCTAAAAATGCAAAAACTAACAACCCAAAATGGGGGGGAGGGGAGTGTAGGTTTCGAAATATCTCAAAAACGGCTGAAACTATTTTGATTAAAAAAATTGAGCGCAACCATGGCATTTCGCTCTACAAAAAAGCCCTAATAAGTGAACATCGAAAAAATTAAATTTTACGAGATAATAATTGTTTTGTCAAAATGTCTGTTAGTCTGTCTGATTGTCTGGTTGTTAGTCTGTGCGTTAGCAATTTTTTGTGGACGAGCTAGCTCAAAAACTAATTTGAATAATGAAACCAAAATTCACACGTAGTTTTGGTCCATTGAGATTAAGAGCTGATTAAATTTTGGTGCATATCGACCCAAAATTAAGTTGACTGGAGAGGGGAGGTGGGGGGGGGTTAAAAATTAAAAATCAAGGCCATTTGAGCAAACTCAAATAAATTTTGTATACATAATCAGTGGACCCCCAGAAGTCTAAAAATGCAAAAACCAACCGCCCAAAATGGGGAGGGGGTGGGGGTGTAGAGTCAAAAAATGAAAATCTTTGCCACTTACCTCCTCCCTGGTGTAATGGCCAGCATCTCTGGCTGGCAACCCGGAGGTCTCGAGTTCAATTCTCGGCTATACCCAGACCTTTTTTCTCTAAGTATAGGGTCTGGTAATAAAAATTAAGTGGGGATAAATTTAACCTAATTTATCGCGCGGAGAATTTACCACTGCTCGAAACCCTTAAAAACTTAGTAAATTGGATATTAGAGTGTATCTAACTTTCTGAGATTTGGCTCGTGATTCCGGCTTCTTTCCTTCTACTATGTTCTTTTCACGATGGAGGGGCCATCCCATAGAGGCCTTTAGGGGATGCACCTTCTGGTGTATCTCCTTCTCACATCAATATCATTAAAAAAAAAAAAAACTAAATTTTGTCTCCATAATCAATGGGGCCACAGAAGTATAGGGTGGGGCAAAAGTAATCACCCTATTGGAAAACGCTATAACTTTTGCAAATGGCGCCAAATGTCAATTCGGTTTTGACATTTGAGAAGTAAACAAACGTAGAATGCAAATCGACAAGCCATGAATCGGTTTACTCCGCAAGAACGCCATCTTGAACCTCAATGAAGAGGAGGACGATTTTTCATCGAAAATTATCATGAGCGATGAGGCTCATTTCCATCTTAGCGGCTACGTGAATAAAGAAAATAATCGTTTCTGGGGCAACGAAAATCCGTGTATCACCCAGGAAGAGCCATTACACCCGCTCAAATTTACTGCGCGGTGTGCTGTTTACGCTGGAGGAGTCATTGGGCCAGTTTCTTTGAGAACGCCGCAGGCCAAACGACGACTATGGACGGCGCCGTCTACAAAGCCATGATTACCGATTTTCGACGTTTCGGGTTTTATTGGTAACCATTACTGAAGACATAGAGGAATCGACTTAAAATCAAAAATAGCAATTGATTCTCATCTAGTACTTGAGGAATAACCATTTTATATTGGATTTTTGACGTTTCGGTTTTTATTGGTAACCATTGCTGAAGACATAGAGAAATCGAGTTAAAATCAAAAATATTGATTGATTCTCATCTAGTACTTGAGGAATAACCATTCTATATTGGTATTTTGACGTTTCGGTTTTTATTGGTAACCATTGCTGAAGACATAGAGGAATCGATTTAAAATAAAAACAGCTATTGATTCTCATCTAGTACTTGAGGATTAACTATTCTATATTGAATTTTTGACGTTTCGGTTTTTATTGGTAACCATTGCTGAAGACATAGAGGAATCGACATAAAATCAAAAATAGCGATTGATTCTCATCTAGTACTTGAGGAATAACCATTCTATATTGGATTTTTGACATTTCGGTTATTATTAGTAACCATTGCTGTAGACATGGAGGAATCGACTTAAAATCAAAAATAGCAATCGATTCTCATATAATATTCGAGGAATAACAATTCTACATTAGATCAAGTTTGAGTTGTTTGCCATAAAAGAATTTAGTCTTTTTGATTTTAAGTCGATTCTTCCACGTTTTCAGTAGAGGTTACCATTAATAGTCAAAACATCAAAAATGGAATGCAATAAGGTTATTCCTCTAGTATTAGATAAGAATTGATCGTCATTTTTGATTTTAAGCCGTTTCCTCCATGTCCTCAGCAATGGTTACTGTAGCGGCCCGCTCTCGCTCATGGCGACGAGCCTTGAGACACGGCCGCTAGATGACTCAGTCGGATCGTTGCGTCGCTTTTGCATGAGTGAAATATATTCAGCCATGCTATAATTAAAGCGACTCGATTCCGACTGGAGAAGCGAATCTGGAGGGGCCACCGCCATCCAGCAGCCCCTCCCCTGCACACACCCTATATGAGCACGCAACCTACAACCTGCATACGCAAGATTGTTAGGACCCCATCGACTTGATGGGGGGCGCGGCACAAAAGCGCCACACAGCACTCACCACAAGAGAGCCCTAACAATAGTTACCAATAATAATCGAAGCGTCAAAAATGTAGAATTGTTATTCCTCGAGTATTAGATGAGAATCGATGGCTATTTTTGATTTTAAGTCGATTCCTCCATGTCTTCAGCAATGGTTACTAATAATAACCGAAACGTCAAAAATCCAATGTAGAATGGTTATTCCTCAAGCACTAGATGAGAATCGATCATTATTTTTGAATTAATGTCAACATGAACTGCAAATTGCAAGTGATATCTGATTAATAATAAAGGAATAAACATATTAATATTTCAAATGAATTTGGATAAAGTTTAGCAACGATCCGTTGCAGTTTATTTTCTTCCTCATTTGGATGAATTGGGACTGGAGTACATGTGGTTCCAACAGAACAGATCAACGGCGCACACTGCTCGAGCCACAACCAATATTCTGAAGGAAGCATTTCCGGGTCGCTTAATCTCTCGTTTTGGGGGTTTGCACTGGCCAGATCACCCGATTTAACCGTTCCAGACTTCTTTTTATGGGGTTTTTTGAAGTCGCTGGTTTACATCAACAAGCCTCAGACTCTTGAAGCCCTTATGGAGAATATTTGCCAGGAATGCGAGAACCTGTCGCCCGAAGTTCTGGCAAGAGTGATGGAAAATGCCATAAAACGGGCCCGTATGGTCATCAACTCTGGCGGCGGCCACTTGCCCGATATCATTTTCTCGACTTGATGGAATAAATTCTAATGGATTAAATAAACAAATTTCACAAGCAGAACCAAAGTTTTTCATTAAAAAAAAAAATACAGCAAAAGAACATCGGGTGATTACTTTTGCCCCATCGTGTATAAAAATGCAAAAAATACCCCCCCCCCCCCCCCATCTACATGATTATAAATAATTTTATGGGCCAGGTTGTATGGTAAAGTCAAGTGGATGGCCACATCAGAACACGTCAGCTTATTTAAGAATAAAATGAATCTCATAACATAAATAATTATTGAGATTTCTAGGGGGGCAGTGTCGCCCCTTGACCCCCTTAACTATGCGCATGGGCTTTTAGTAATCGAATAAAAACAAGGTAAATTTGCTTAAGGGGACCAATAGCTATGAACTTTACCATATATTATTTATGTGTGTGTGTATGTGTGAATTTCCTCTAACCATTTGGAAGACATTCCCTCGGGAGGAGTGACGTTGATTTCCAGTTTGTGTGTCTGTCCGTATGTATATTTTTCTTTACAAGGGATATTAAATATTAATTTAATGCATCAATGCAAACATGTCATAAACATAGATCGTAATATTAACATCTCTCATTTATACGTATACAGGAATGCCCACACACACACACACACACACACACACACACACACACACACACACACACACACACACACACACTAATATACATAAATATGTATTTATATTCTCCGGGGGGATTCGATGAATGAAAACTCTGAATTGCAATCGGTTAGATTTATAATAAAAAAAATAAAAAAAAAGGCGGGCAGAGAGAGAAATTACAATTTAGCAAAGTGTCCAAGGGCGTTATATAACACCAAAGCAATGTCAGAGTGTAACAAATTAGAAACTATTTGACAACTGTTGGAATAGTTGCGCTACGATACAAATTATTCACTAGAATTGGTTACTAAAAAGGGCTATACATGTAGAGGGGGACTTTCGGGGGGTGGAAGGGGGGGGGGGGGGTTGATTAATGGTAAATACTTGTTAACCAATTTTCTAATTACATTTTAATGAGTTAAAATTTTTCCCTTTCAAAATGACTTTGAATATATTAGATACGAGCTTTTCGTGCGTGCCTTAGGCACGCCCTCCGAGGCTGGAAGCCCTGGCGGGCAGCGTCTCGGTCCAAAAATCTTATTCCTCTTAAAAAAACCACACTCCAAATGTATACCCGTAAACTACCGAAAATACATCGTCTCTTAAAAGTTTCGCCTCTTTAATTTTTGAGTGGCCTGGGGGGGGGGGGGAACAATTATCAATATATTTAATGTTTCTTAATTTAAAATGAATTGGAGTCTTTCATTTCAAAATTCGAGTCCAAATTAGAATTATATTTCAAATTTGCCTGGTTAATGAAAATCGATTGGAGCCATCAGTTTAAAATCCGAGCTGACAATTATATTTCAAATTTGCCTCGTTAATTAATATATATTTAATGTTTCTTAATTTAAAATCTATTGGTGATTTTTCATTTTCATTCGAGTTCAAATGAATACAATATTATCTCGACACAAAGTCTAAATCAAAAATATATAGTTTTAGTAACAGAAATCAAGTATTAAATATTAATGTTACATTGGTCTAATGGCTAGAGCTCATGCCCTTAGTTCAAGAGTTCGTCGGTTCGATTCTAGACAAGAGGGTAATTTTTTTAGAGAAATTTCTCTAAGCGATGTTACAAATTAATCTAGACAAATAT
>JALMQS010000079.1:0-83848 GCA_024734495.1 Forficula auricularia
TTTTAGGGGTATAGAACTTCCGAATTGAAATAAAACACAAGGAAAATCGTTTTAATGTCCATCAATTTGATTTATTGGAAGGATAATTTTATACCATTAATGTTTAAATATGATTTCCGGGCATGTGGCCGCCGCGAGCTGCTCAGACCAATCCAATTCTACAGGTCAATTTTCAACCACTTTTTCGAGCATATGGGGCCGTATATTTGGCAATAACGCCACAGAAATGTTGGCTTGGATCCCAACGTTTCTGCGTTTGTTGGCGTAGACGAGCGACTTCATATCCCAAAGAAAATAATGCAATGAGTGCGGATCAAATCACACGATCTTGGTGGCCAATTGACAGCTAACCATTCCGCGAAATTAGCGCTCATCAACGCAATATTGAGCATCGATCTGTGTGACATATAGCGCGTCTGTTGGAACCACAACTCCATCCACATTCATGCCATCCAATTCGGGAACAGAATAGTCGGTTATCAATGGCTCTACACCGGTCTCCATAATAACGGTAGCTCGACTCTCCGCATTACTTTCGGAAGAAGTATCCCGACGACTCCACCAGCCATAGAGCACACAAACGATTCGGTTTATGTGGATGTAATGGCGTCTCGAGGTCTCATGTGATTCTCTTCACTCCAAATGCGGCAATTACACTTGCTTGATGTAGCCAACATTCGCGAGTATGCATATCTCTCATATGCCCGAAAAAGTGGTTGAAAATTGGACCTGTAGAATTGGATTTATTCTGAGCCAGCCGCAGGACATGCATGCCTGAAATCATATATTGAAACATTAATGCGTAGTTGATCCTTCCAATAGCTAAATGATGGACATTAAAACGATTTTCTTGTGTTTTATTTCAATTCGAAGTTCTATGCCTCTAAAAAAAACACCCGAGGCAAAGAGTACCACATCATCCGCGTACTGAAGAACCTTAACCCCAGGAACTGTACATGATTCAATATCACGAGTATATATGTTAAATAGTAAGGGTGCCAGAATGGTTCCCTGACCAATACCCTTAGCAATAATTCGAGGACCTATATTCAAGTTCTTGTTTTGCAGATATACATGTCGAGTATGAATAGTGGATAATAAGTAGTTAATAATGTTACTTGGAACATGTAATCTACTTAATTGCTCAGACAAGATATCTAAATTTACACTGTCATAAGCCCCCTTGATATCTAGAAATAGAGCTGACGTGAAGCCTCGACTGTTAAAAGAAGTAAGTATTTCATGTTGGAGAATTGTCAGGTTATCCAAAGTGCTTCGTCCACGACGGAAGCCGCATTGGGTGCTGGGCAATTTATTGGTCGACTCCAACCACCATTCGAGTCTATTTTTTAAAACTAATTCAAATATCTTGCCCATACAGGATGTTAGAGAGATAGGTCTGTAGGAGGATACAAGGCTAGGGCTTTTATTTGGTTTGGGAACCATAATAATTCTTGAGGTTGACCAGGAGGGCGGGAAACTATTATTAAGTAAGAAATAGTTAAAAATATCTACTAATCGAATCTTTAAAAATTCGGGAAGATTTTTAATCATTGAATATGTCACTAAGTCAAGTCCTGGTGCTGAGTCTCGTTTGGAATTTAGGGCATTTAAAAATTCTTGAAAACCAATTTTGTCTGCCAAAAATTGATTTTGACTAGAGTTTTCCATCTCCAAAAAATTAATTTTATTTACAGCAGTGGGCGGAGCAATGGCATCAAAAAACTCTTCACATAGATCATCAGGTGGTGGACAAGGAGGGGACGAATGTATATTCTTAAACAATCTGATTTGTTTCCACACCAGATTATTCGGGGTATTTTTGTCTATACTGGAACAAAATTCTCTCCATTTTGTTCTTTTCTTATATTTCAGAGTCTTTTTTGTAAGGCTTTCTATTTTTTTTAAAGCCATAAAATTCCCAAAATTCATATTCCTCAGGAAGATTTTATAGGTTTTCTTTCTCTCTTTAACAAGGTTTGTGCACTCCTGATCCCACCACACCGGGGAAGGTCGATAATGATCAGTATCGGTTCGCACCTGGGGGCTCGAAAGGGATGCTGCATTTTGCATTGAATCTATAATCAAGTCATAATCAGAAGGTCTGATGTTACCATCTTCGAAACTTAATTGGTTAAAGGATTGATTGTAAGTCGACCAATCAATCTTACGATGATTAAAGCCCTTTTTTAAAAACGAGATTTTATTCGAAGTTGGGCAATCCACCTTGATAAGAATACCAAAATGATCGCTTCCCAGGGGCTCGTCCATAACGGACCAAGACAACAGTGGACTAATGGAAGGGGTAGCAATTGTGAGATCAACCGGAGAAGTCTTTCTAAACGGATGTGGCAACATTGTATTGCTACCATCATTTAGAATCACTAGGGAATCCTGGTCAAAATTTTCAAGAAGTTTTTCCCGGCACGGTCTTCAAAAGTACATCCCCAGGAAGGGGAGTGGGCATTAAAGTCCCCGGATATAATAGTATCTCCAGTCACCTGGCTCATTAATCTTTGCCAATCGTTATTATTTATAATTGTCCCTGGAGGTGCATAAATTGATAATAAATTTATTTTCTTTTTATTAGGAAGTACTATTTCAACCCCTAACACTTCGAAATTAAAATGAAAAGTATTTAAATTAATAATTTGACTCTGAATAGAATTCTTAACAAAGATAGCGACACCGCCGCCAACGCCGACGTCCCTATCTTTTCGATAAACTTCGAATGTAGGTTTAAACAATTTTTTTGAAGGAATCAGCCATGTTTCGGATAATAAAACAATCGACAAATTCATTTCTTTAATAATTTTATCTAACGATTCCCTATTGGCGTTAAGCGATCGGGCATTCCATTGAAAACAATTAATAAAATTATTATTTATAGAATCAAACATCTTTATTTTTTTTTAATTATTATTTAATTAAATATTCAAAATAAATCAAAGGGAATAACTAGAAATTTATTCTAATTATATTATTAAAATATTATTTTTTTATATTTAAAATATTCCCATTTGATTTAAGCACAGTGTTATTATTATTAACAGATATATCTTCTGAGAGAGAGACTGGGTTAAAGCCAGTATTGTTTGTTGTAAGTGACTTACTTATTTCTTTCTCATTTTCTACCAACATATTTATTTCTCCCGATACACATGGATTGGGAGGCATTGGGGAGGATGAGAAAATTATTTGACTATTAGGCAATTTAAAATTAGGAATTGGTTTTGCCGGACGAGGTCTACTTTGTTTCTTAGACCTAAATGTAAAATGTTTTTTCTTGTTTTCTTCGTCTGAGTCACTCTGATTTTTTGCCCTCTTACGGGGTAAATTACTGGAATTTTTCCAACTACCAAGCTTGGGAAAGTTATCAGAGTCAAAAGTGATCGGACGATTAGGAATAACTGAGAGAGAATCAGCGAATGGTTTATACTTTACAGTTTCAAATGCCTCTTTGAAAGAGTAATTTTTAATAAAAATAAGTTCTTTTATTTTTTGAATATTATACTCGGGACATACAGCTATGTTGGTTGCTAAGTGCTCTCCTTTACAGAAAAGGCACTTAGGAGCTTGAGTTTTACAAAATGAATCATCATGGTCCACCTCCCCTCCCCCACAGGACGGACAGCGGGTCTTGCCTTTGCAAACCTGGGATCGGTGCCCATAGCGGATACATTTCCGGCAAATTATAGGATTGGGAATATATGGGATTACTCCTGTTCTCACCGAGTGAATAACAATATATTCCGGAAGTGACTGAGTAAGAAAAACAATTTTAACAGAATTTGTGGGCAACAGGGATGGCAATCCATTCCCGTCTTTCACCATTCGCTTGAATCTCTCGACTCTGATTATTTTGTATGGGGAAATACAAAAATCGGGTTCGAGCAAATCACTAACTTCCATTTCTACTGGAAAATTCCTAATTATTCCAGTTTTGGTTGTTAAGAAAAATGGAATATATGCTTCGAAATTATTTTCAATTAATGTGGTTTCCTTCACAAATGCATTAGCATCTGTCGAAGTCTGAAATTGTACTCTAATTTTAAATTTATTAATAGAACTAATACCAAGAACGGTATGATTGAATTTGTTCATTTTTACATAAATAAATTTCCCAAATAACATTGGGTGTAAATGTTTAGAGATTAATTTAGTTATCACATTTGATTCAACTAGTTCAGACAAAGGTGTATTCTCATTTATGCGAGTTTCTTTGCCATCACTGTCAATGTAGAATTTAATTTTTTCTTTTAATTCCACATATACAAAAAAAGGTCCCTTGTCATCAATACCATATAGGTTATCATGCGATTTACCTAACAACTCAACTTGAGCTGTTGGTTGTGTTTCTGGGGGAGATTGACCCCCCCCAGAATCCCCCATCTTTGTTATATCACTATTAAATTATATTGTAATTTACAAATAAAGCGAAATTAAAACAAAATGCAATGTTAGATTATAATAAAAAAATAAAAATAAAAAAATAAAAGCAGACAATCTTATCTTGTTCCAGGAAGAAGCACTTAAAGAAAGAATTAAACACACGACCGCTCTCTATGCTAGCTGGACTGAAAAATCATACAATAATTCAGCAAAAAAATTCTTAAATCGGAAAATAGAAATTCCCGAAAGCTTTATTTTAAAAATAGCCGGTAAAATAAAAACTTCATGAACGCCACCTACAGCCAAAATAATAAAACAAGTATAAATTTCAATTCTTAACTTGTCCACACTGAACAATTTCTTAACCTTAGCCAGCATGAAAGATTTTAACACTTTCGTTCATAAATTAATTCCTATGAATCCATTGTAATAGACTGGATGAAGAGGGAACAGCCCTCGAAACTATAATCTCATTATAAGGATAAATAAAATCTATAATTCCAGCAGAAGACACACTCTTTTATTGTCTCCTTCAATATATAAAAATTCTGCTACTCTCGGCAAAAAAACTGTCAATTTAATCTCAAGATTCAATTACCTGGGAGTTGAAATATCAAGCAAGAGGAATGTGGGGGATGAAGTCAAGTCCCAAGTGGTCCGAATGCCTGTATAGGCTGATTTGGAAAAACAAATATCTATCTCCAGAAGGCAAAGTACGGATATACAAAACCTGCGTCCGTCCGGTAATCAAGAGCGGATACGACTCTCACAAAACAACTTCTCAGAACAAAAAGGATGAGGATTATTAGAACTATCCACGACAAGACCATACGAGACAAAATTCGCAGTGAGGACCTCAGGGAACAAAGCAAGATTCAAGACATAGGCGACTGGGTGGGCGTTCGAAAAAAGTGCTGGGAAGATCATGTTGAGAGGATCCCTATTGACCGTTTGCCGAAAATCGTTTGCGACAACTGTCCACAAGGAACAAGAAGCAGAGGAAGGCCAAAAAAAGATGGCATCAATCTTTTGTCACCGGCTAATTTATAAATTGGAAGAACAGGCGTAAAAAGAAGAAGAAGAAGTCACTATGTCATTATTATTTTATTGTTGCTGAAGAATTTGAAATAAAATTAACAAAATTTCCTACTAAAATTGATGGACTTTCTTATTTAGTTTTAATCCACATTCCTATGAACATTTAAATTATATATAATTACTATGGACACAAAACAATTTCTATCTATATCATATTTTTATATTATACTAGCTTCAAGGTCCGCCGAAGCCTTTTGCTAGTAGGGGCTTGCCCTGTGGACCCCTATGTGGCTGCTTTATTGATGTTTTATTAGTTACAGAGAATAAATATATTATATATATATAAATATAATATATATTTGGTTTTAATCTTTAAAATATATTTTTAAAGAATTTTCAAAAAGCTAATTAATTCCTTTCAGTTAGTTTAGTTAGTATAGTTTCAATAATCTTTTATAATTAACTTTGAAATAAATAAATAATATTGAAGTGAATGAATGAGCTCGAATACAAAAGCCAAAAGGCTTAGTTCTTTTGAAATGGCTGAGGGTCTTAAATACAATAGAAAAAGGATGAGGTGAGATTCCCAAGGGTAATTTTTGGATAAAAAAATACTTGGTAGGTTTCACATTAAGATATAAATAAAAAATTTTAAGAAAAAATAAAACCGACTTCAAAAAAATGAAATGCAACAAATAAAATACACTAAAAGGTATAAAATAATTATTATCTTCATTTAGTTACAACTAAACGACAAAATATTAACATGAAATTACTTTTTGAAGTCGGTGCCAAACAAACTACCTATAAGCGAGCGTACCCACCAAACGTACTAAGTAAGATCCGTCGAGTGCGATTCATAAAAGGTATATGTTTGGCACCGACTTCAAAAAGTAATTTCATGTTAATATTTCGTCGTTTAGTTGTAACTAAATAAGATAATAATTATTTTATACCTTTTAGTGTATTTTATTTGTTGCATTTAATTTTTTTGAAGTCGGTTTTATTTTTTCTTAAAATTTTTATTTTTCTCTTTTTAGTGATGTTATTAATAGTGATCCTATCATCAGAACTTGGCCAAATTAATATTGCACCATCCCTAAGATACCCCCTTTCCAATAAAAAAGAATCATCGAAATCGGTTCATAAACAAAGAAGTTAGTCCTGAACAAACCTAACAAAAAAGGTCTAATACCTACGAAAAAAAATGGGACCAATCGGAACGTAGACTGGACCCAATGCAAAAAAAATTTCAAAATCGGTTCACAATTGGCGGAGATATGAGGTAACATAGGCACAAAAAAAATTCAGTCGAATAGAGAGAACCTCCTCCTTTTTTTGAAGTCGGTTAAAAATAAAACGAATTTATTTTTGGAGAATCTTTAATCTCGATATATATATTTCGGGTGACTAAGCCATCTTCAGGAGAAACTGAATGTAACTTTATCTTAATGTGAAACCTACCAAGTATTTTTTATCCAATAATTTTAAAAAATGTTTCACCAAGTACCAACACCAAATTCCTTAAAAACTATTCCCAAGGGTATTTTTAAGAAAAATGATTTTTAAATAACATATTTTATTTTAAATTAAATATTTTTCATCTATATGTATAATCAAAAGCTTGGCTGAAACTTTTTTTATTTTTTCTACCCTATTAAAGACCGTTTTCAGAATTTTTTAAAAAAATTTCACCCAACCCAAAAGAAGTTAGGAATTTTTGAAAAAATAGCTTTTTTTAAATAACCATAACTGTTTCAAAAATTTAGTTATCATGACGTTTTTTTTTTTATTTAATTTAAAAAAAATAGATAGTTTTTTTAAATCTTTGTTGCAATATTAAATTCTTCTTCAACGATAATGTAGTTAGAACTATTGAGAATGAATGACACTCAAAAATCTTACAAACAGGGCCGCCAACACTTGTTTTTTTTGCTAGTTTAGTTCTTTTATTGTTTGGCAAGCTATGTTGGCTAACCTGAATTTTTTTTGTTTTTCCTGAATTTTCCAATTTTCCGGGCAACTTTTCCAATTTTTTTTTACTTATTAACCTGAATTGGACTATTACGAACATTTAAAAAAAAATAGCCAAATCGGTCCAGGCATTTGAGAGATCTGCGCTTACGAAGAAACAAAAATTCATTTTTATTATATAGAAGATAAATTCAAGTAATGATAAGAAATGTGTTCAATATCAATTCAAAATTTTAGATACGCAAAAGTTAAATTACATATAAAATAAATATTTCCAAGATATCTAATAGAGAAAAATCATATTTTATTTCTTACCTGATCTGCTATGAGTGTATAGGGTAGACCATCAAGATAGGACCGTTCTGGTGGGCTTTCAGTAACCAAACCATGCTGCGGTTCAAGCCAAACTTCTGTAACAAGTTGCATTTCGCCCTCTATTTCTGGTTCAGGTTCATTTTCATCGAGTATTTCATCGTCATCACTTGATCCACTAAAAACAAAATTCAGTGTTGAGACTAATTTACAAATTTAATTCAAATTTAAGTTTAAATGAAGTCTATTGTGACTTTACACTGTATTAGAATTAATTCGAATGTAGAGGCTAAACAGCGAAAAAGGACGAGAGGTGGTTCATAAATTATTATTTATTTTTTGTTAATGAATTTAACAAGATTTTTGGAAATAAATTATTTTTTGTAAATGGAATTATTTTATTTTATTTTTATTTCAAAGACAATTCTAAACACTATCAAGAATTTCCAAAATATTTCTATTCACTTTCACTTTAAATTTTTACATTGATAAAGGAAATATTTTTCGAAACGTTTGATACTAAAACGAATTTCTGATTATTTGTATAAATGAATTGTATTTATTTTTTAAATTATTAGTATCTCTTACACTGTATAAGGCTCAAATTCGTCCCTGTCTCGAATATGGCTCTCATCTGTGAAGAGGGGCCTCCAAGCATTCTCTTACCACACTGGATGCGATTCAGAAGCGAATTAAACTAATAGGAGACCCGGTCCTAACTAACTCACTCGACTCCCTGGCTCACCGAAGAACCGTTTCTAGCCTTTCCTTGTACTACAGATACTATCATGGTGTCTCTTCAGTTGAGCTGAAATCAATTATCCCCTAAAGCCCTCATTATGAGAAACACGCGGTTTTCGAACGCTCAGCACCCCTTCGCTGTTAAATTGGATTAAAATCGAACAAGCGCTTTCGCCAACTCTTTTATCCCTATGACCCCCAGAGACTGGAACTCGCTCCCAGCCACCGTCTTCCCCGCGACTTATAACCTTCAGCTGTTTAAGATCCGTATCCACAGATACCTTCGACCCCTGCCCAGCCCATAAAATCCCCTCTTCTTATTTTCACGGTGGAGGGACCATCCCAGGCCTTTAGGGGATGCACCTTTTTGGTGTAACTTCTTCTCTCATCATTTTCATTATAGAAAAAGTATAAAAGTTGAATTTGCTGGGAGAAGTAGATTCGACTTGCTTGGACAAAATCACATTTTCTTCTACTGAATCCGAGTTGTTATGGATAATTTTTATTGTATATCATTGTTGTGTTCACCCACTCGAAAATTGAACCAAAGTGGCTGTAGCGGCTCGCCTGTTGCTTTGGCTACGAGCCTTTAGACACGGCCGCTAGATGACTCAGTCAGATCGTTGCGACACTTTTGCATGACTGATAATATTTCAGTCATGCTATAAGTGAAGCAATTCGATCTCGACTGAGCATCGAATGGAGAGGAGGGCCAACCACCAACTAGTAGCCCTCCCCCGCTAATTAAGCGGGTGGCGCCCAACCCGGCTTTCCACCAGGGCACAAACAATGCCCTGCACAAATAATTGTTAGGACCCCACCAACTTGGTGGGGGGCGCGGACACGCACCATAACGCACTCAACCGAGGCCCCTAACATGGCTATAGCTAAAAGCAATCCGGGTCAATAACTTCCCTGTGGGGTGGACCCATCTATCATAATTTATAACACATATAAAAATGGTACGCTAAGATTTAATCACATTCATCAAAAAAATTTAGCAGTCAAGTGATTCTAAATTTAAACATCCATAACAGCACAGATTCACTATAAAATAATCTCGTAGTTTTTTCCAATAAATTATTAGTACTATATATAACAAATGTTGTGTTTCTTGGTTAACGGTCTCAACTCTTTGAAGGTACGGTTTTCCGTATGATTACCACAGCAACATAGAAAGCGGTTAGTTGTTATATATTTTATTACTGACATCGATGCAAGAAGGTGAACACCTAGAAGTTGTCATTTACACCCTTCTATCTTCCTATAAGAAGTGTTCAGGGGAAGGCGAAAGATGAAGATGTCTGTGCCTAAGTCTCAAAGAAATGAAGTTTGTAAGATTCGGGAAAGAGAGAAAGAAGCAGAGAGAGTTTCACTTCCTAGAAGTCATAGGGATAAACCGGTTGACTAATAAGTTGATTCGGTACCTCTCCAATTTAAATGAGAAGGGGTATCGTATTTATAAATGATGGAAATAAAAAGGAGAGCACAGAAGCTTTTATAATGAGTCGAGCCAATAAGGGTTGTATATCCTATTAATCAAATCGCTCATTTCTTAATTGCATTTAGGGTGGCAAGAGAATGCTTGAAGGCTTGTCCCCACAGATGAGAGTCATATTCAGATTTGGGCCTTGGAGAGGGATAAGATTTATTATTTATGGCATTAAGTTTATAATAAGTTCTAGACCACCTCTTATCTTTTTTGGCTGTAAAATAATCAACATTTCTCCAAATTAAATTAAATGATTGAAGAACAGAAATTTATGGGACTGAATTTTAATTAAATAGGATTAAAGAGTTCAGGCAGAGAGAAAAAAGAAAAATATCTTCAAAGCCGACGTTTAGATTTAATTTTCTAATCTTCCTCGGGGCATGGGAAAATTTTATTTGATGTACTCCGGTCCTGAGGAAGATTTGAAAGTTAAATCTGCTTGGAGATATTTTCCTTTTTACTGGCTGTTTGAACACATTAATCCTATTTAATTTTTGAATATTTCAATTTAACTCAATAGTTAAATAGTATGGAATAAAATTATAGGCTGAAGATTAATTGAGTATACAAAACAATTACCTTTTAGATATTACAGATGTTGAGGTGATATGGGGTGGAAATAATACATATTGAATAACACAAGAATTTAATTCATTTTTAATAGATGTTGTGTCTATTTCCTGAAAGAAAAAACATTTTAATAAATATTATTTCTAAGAGTAAATTATTAATCATACTAATGTTGTTGATTGTTCTAAAGAAATCTTACTTTCATTTGTACTTCTAATACCATATTAACAATTCCTGAAGTTGAATGAGCAAAATTAAAACCTTCTTGCAGTCGAATTCTAAAAAAATAAAAAAATCTTTTCAATGATTGAACTATTTTTAGCGCTCACATTCTTATTTATTATTATCATTTCCGTCCATAATTTGTATTAATTTGAAAGTTTATAATGGGAAAATAAGGACAAGATTTTATGTGTCTTTTTTATTTATCAGCCAACGTTTCATTGAAGACCATCAGAAACACAAATTTCAAAAAATATTTGGCTCATTCACATAAACAATTTTTCTTTATTTTCTTTTTATATTAACAATTACATTAGATATAAAACAGAAATAACATAAATAGAATGAGGCAACACTCTTTTTAAAAAACAGAATAGAATATTTTTTCTTATGATCCTTACATAAAGAAATCTCAACTTTAAATGACACAAAAATTATATTATCTTGCATTTGTCCAATTTATTAAAAATATATGTCAATGACACTGGCTAAGTTATAATTAAAATGAAAAAATCAATAAGAAGTTGGAAAAGTCGACGAAACGTTGGCTGATAAATAAAAAAGTCACATATAAAAACTTGTCCTTGTTATCCTATTATAAACTTTCAAATTCTCATTTATGGGGTGAGGGTACCTATGATTTTATTCAATGGCCTGAAATATCTTAGTTTATGCAGTTAAGAATAGCTGTGATTTAATAAATTCTCTAAAATAATATTTTTTAAAAGAAATTGTAATAAATTTTAAATCAAAACAATCGTGAAAATATCATTCCAGAAATAATTAAATATGTTTTTTCACTTAGGGAGAAAAGAGAAGACTCAAAAATAATTACTCAGCTCTTTTTATATTTTAAATTTATTAAGTTAAAAACTATTATTTGATGTACATTACATACATATTAACAACTATTCATTGTTAGAAAATAAACATGAGCATTCAATCAAATAATTATTAAAACAAATATATAGTTATTTCTGTAAATTATGAATTATTTTATTTAAATGAAATCAAATGGTGTGTGCGCCACGACTTTTTTTTTTTTTTTTTAATGCAATCGAATGCAAGAAGGGGTGGACCAGTAAAGATGCAGCTCCTATGGATCTCGAAAGACCCTTGCATTACCGAAGAGAAGGGAAAGTTGATTAAGTGAGAGGGTGTAGACGTATTATTATCATTTACAACCTCAACCTTTTTTGAAATCACTCTACCAATTTTTCTTTCAAATTAGTCCTCTAAAAGTGTTTCAATAGATAGATAAAAAACAAAATATATTACAGAACTTGTGATACTTGAATAGATTTTTTTTTTTAATTGTAGGAATCGTTTTTAACCGACTTTATTGAGAAAACAAGTAAAAACCACCCCAACCTTCTAAGGGCTAGTTGTATGTAAAAATAAATAAATAAATCTCTGGCTCGACAACCCTTCATGGGTCTTGGCCTACTGAATTGGTTGCTGTCCTAATTGGAAACAGTACCGAGGGGTCAAGTGGTTAGCTCAACGCACATCTACAACCTTCGTTTCAGTTTTCTTAACCGAGATTCGCTACTTCTCAATCAAGCAGGTACTCATTTATCCTCACGAGGCTGAGTGAACCCCGTTCCAGACCCTATACTTACAGAAAAATTTCTGAGCATAGCCGGGAATCGAACCCGGGACCTCCGGGTTGCCAGTCAGTTCCTCTGACCATTAGACCACGGAGGCTAGTTGTATGTCGGTTGGTAAACTCTTTTTAAACGTTGACAATGGGTAAAACCTTAAAATTCACCTTTGTCAACGTTTAAAAAGAGTTTACCAACTGACATACAACTGGCCCTAAGTAAATGAGTATGCCAATTTGGACCAAAAGCTTACCTTTGCTGGCTGATTCCTAGAGAAATTGACTTACTGACGCTGAGATACAACAGACACAGACCCACCCAGACACCATTGTATTTTCTAAACACAGTTTCTATATCTTAAGGGCATCGATTACTATCACTTGGATTTGTCCGAGTGAAATCAGCTTTTATAGTTTTAGAGAAACAAGACTTCGAAAATTGAACCTCTTGAAAGCGAATGTAATACTTCAAATTTCATGTTTTATCGAACCGGTGATCTCATATGTATAATCAACGCGCCCAGATCTCGGTAGGATGTTCATTGTTTTTAATTCTCGTTTTTTTTCTTTTAAGGTAGTTCTTTCGCGACAATCCACACTAAAAGTTTTAGCCTCGTAACCACTCTATACAATTGAACGGTGCTAAAATTTTAGGTTTTGTTTTTTAACGTGACTGTACTTCATACACTAGTATATAGTCTTTATGAATGGATCGTTCCCAAGCCATTGATCTTATATCCCCTCCACTAAAAATAATCGCATAAATATGTTTTTTTTTTATTTTTTATCAACACTACGTGGTAAATAATTTCGAATTTTTTTTTAAGTTACTCCGAATATATTATTCTAACAAATTTTAGTTTTTCATCAAGATGGTGAAAGTCCTTCAATGAAAAAAAATAAAATAATGATCATTTTCCCACCCTTTCCCAATCTACCATATGTAAAAAATTTCATTTTTAATTGCAATTATTTCATGTTTGGTGTGGTAAATCGTCTTCAAATTTTAACAGTGTATTTATTATGCTTTTAATGACTTATATTCCAAGTTTCGAAGACTTCTTGAATTTTTGCATTTGTGAAAGAACTACCTTAAATAAAATAACTCATAATATGTAAAATTAACTCTCGATTATTTTAATAATTATTTGATTGAACGCTGATTGTAATTTTTTTATAAGCATATTAAAAACTTGTTAAAATTAAAATTTTAAATATTCATTGTGAAATATTTATTTAATTCTTCAATACTAATAAATAAATAGATTATAAAATTGCCATGGATTATCATATACTTTGTAATAGTGGCCAAAATTCTGGCAATCGAGCTGATGGCAAGAGAAGAAGATGGAGCATGTTGGGCGCTCCAAATCCATCGACTGTGATGTAAATATCGAGAAAGAGTTGTAAGAAGACCACTTGCAACTGATCCTGCTGTTCTTGGGCCTAAAAAGTTAGGAACTGGTTGCGTCCCATCCGGAAAGGTGACCGTGCTCAAATCAACAGGAATTCTCTCGTATCTACCAAAAAATAATGTAAAATTATATAAATATTTGTAAATTCTAATTCGATAAGTTTTTATAATAAAAAATATTTTTTAAAATTTTATAATCTAATGGAAGGTTTGAACGTAATAATAATAGTAAATTAATGAATTAATGTGGCTCTATAGAAGAATATTGAAAGTGAAATGGACGGATAAAATATCTAAATTCAAAATCCTACAATTGATGAATAAAGAAAAATAAATTTTCCTTGCGATCAAGACCAGCAAACTTCAATATCTCGGTCACATAATGAGAAACCCCCAGCGATATCAGCTGCTACAGGTTGTTCTCCAGGGTCAAGTCATGGGAAGGAGAGGAGTAGGTCGGAGAAGGATATCTTGGTTGAAGAATCTTCGAATCTGATTCTCCAGCACAACCAACCAGCTCTTAAGGGCTGTAGTGAACAAAATAAAGAAAGCCAAAATGATTGATGACATCCGGCGCAGATAAGCACTTAAAGAAGAAGAATGAATTCTTCCAAAAAAAGTGGATGAGTAGTTTATATTATGGAAACTTCATGGGTTATTTGTCACACGCAAAACGTGTGACTTTGGTCAATTAACCGATAGTCTCATTAAAGACATATTCGTCAGTGGCATCAACAACAAAAGTGCCACAGAACTACTGCTAACCACACCAAATTTAACCATAGAGGTTGCACTTGAAAAGTGCAGGGCTAGAAGACAAGCATTTAATGAAACATGCATAATGCAAGATCATAATGAAAAACATGAAGAAAGGAAAGAAATTCAAAATCTTGACGTCATAGCAACGAGACAAAGAAAGCCACCACCTGATGTTCATGCAACCACACAAAGAAATCAACGTCGCAGAAGTCTGACTCAACTTAATTCAGATAAGTGTTCATTTAATAATAATAATAACATTTGTAGTCGGTGTGCATGTGTCCATAGAGCTAATAGGTGCCCAGCTTTCAATAGAAACTGTAATAGATGTGGTCAGCTAGGTCATTTTAAAATAGTTTGTAGATCGAACCCTATTAACACCATTAACGAAGAAAAAATTAATTATACAGACAATGATGATAAATTAAGTGATCATATCCCAAACAACTATGTGATGTGTAAAATTAACAATAATTATACTGATGATTAAAGAATGGTTTGAAATTTTAAGAATAAATGGTAAAAAGATTATGTTTAAAATTGATACTGGTGCGCAATGTAATGTTTTGAATGAAAACACCTATCAAAGCTTAAAACTCAATCCTAATGATATAATTAGAACAAATGCAACGATAACCTCTTATAATAATGATATAATTCCAATACTTGGTAAATCAAAAATAGAATGCATACATAATGGTAATAAATTTAACATTGAATTTTTTATAGTAAAAAATGATAAAACGAACATTATTGGTTTACAGACATCTGTTGAATTAAATATTGTAAATTTAATAAATAATATAAACTGTGTTGATGACAAATATAAATGCCTTTTTGATGAAAAACTAGGTTACATTCTTAAACAAATTCACATCCAAACAAACCCAAATGCCACTCCTGTCATATCTCCAGCCCGAAAAATTCCTTTTACTCTCCATGACAAAGTAAAATCTCAACTAAAGATAATGGAAGCTGACGGGGTTATTGAAAAAATGAATGAACCATCTGACTGAGTTAGTCAAATGGTGGTAATACAAAAAAAGGATTCAGAAAATATAAGAATTTGCATAGATCCTCGTCCTTTAAATATGGCAATTAAACGGTCACATTATCAATCACGAACTTTTGATGAGATTGCTGCGAAATTAAGAGGGGCAAAATTTTTCACAAAGTTAGATGCAATGTCCGGCTACTGGATGCTCCCATTAGATGAAAAAAGCTCAGTTCTTTGCACCATGCAAACTCCATTTGGAAGATACAAATTTAAAAGACTTCCTTTTGGTTTAAGTTGCGCATCTGAGATTTTTGATAGAATAATATCAGAAATATTTGATAACATTCCCGGGGTAGTCACATACCAAGATGACATCTTAATTTGGGCAGATACTGCCCAATCTTTAAAGCAGCGTCAAAATTTAGTCTTTGAAAGGGCATAAAATTTAATAAAGAAAAATGTATTTTTTCTACAAAATAAGTAACTTTTCTTGGACATAAATTCTCTGAAAAAGGAATAGAAGTGGACCAAAACAAATTGAAAGCCGTCTCCACACTACAGCCCCCAAAAACTAAAAAAGCCCTTCAGCGATTATTAGGCATGTTTAACTATTTATCGAGGTACATACCAAATTTCACGGAACTTACAAAACCGATGCGTGAATTACTTAAAGAAGAAAATATATTTGAATGGAATGAAACCATTGATGCCACATTACAGCGGTTGAAAAACAAGCTAGTCGAGGCTCCCGTACTGGCATTTTATGACATAAATAAGGATATAAAGCTATCAGTAGACTCTTCATCAGTTGGACTAGGTGCTGTAATCCTACAAGATAACAGACCTATCGCGTATGCCTCAAAAGCCCTCACAGATACAGAGACACGCTACGCCCAGATCGAGAAGGAAATGGTTACCAATAAAAACCGAAACGTCAAAAATCCAATATAGAATGGTTATTCCTCAAGTGTTAAATCAGAATCAATCACTATTTTTGATTTTAACTCGATACCTCCATGTCTTCAGCAAAGGTAACGGATAAAAAACAACGCAGTTCCTATGGTTACTTTTAAAATTTCCTCCCAAATTTTTATCATTTCACAGCGAGAAGCCTAACCATTCTTACTTAAGCAAGTTTAAATGAGCTATATTACCGATCAAATGAATAAATTTTAAAGTTTTTTTTTAAATTTGGTAAAATAAGAATTTTTAAAAAAAAAGTACAATCTTACTCTAGAGTAAAGTACTTTAAAATATACTTTTACTAAAAACTTTATTTAACCTTTTTTGTTGTCCCCAAGGTACTTAATTAGGATTTTAGATTTCATCAAAATTGGTTAAGTCATTTTCAAGATATTTAGAAAAAACTAAAAAAGTACTCAAATAAAGTACTAATGTTTGTGGGCCGATATGTACCAAAAACTAATCAGCGCTTCATTTTGTTAAGCTAATAGTAGGTTTTTAATTTCATTTCAATCGGTGCAAAGGTGTGGAAAAAATCGTGGACGAAAAAAACGATAACATACATCCATCCATCCCCACGCACTTCCAAAAAAAATGGCACTTTTTGGCCTCTCGACGAAATCCCTGGTAATTTTTGGCAAAATCGTCACGTGCTAAAATTCAACCTAATTGAATACTACAATTTGTGGCCTTAATTGAGTCCATGGGTTCCGTAATCTTTACCTGAGTACCCGTTGAAGTCGCGCTTGCCGCGCGACCGATTACAATACTTTTTCCCATGCTTCGCATTGGTTAAGGATTTCCGCTACCTAGGAAGTGAAATAACATGGGATGGGAGGAGCGAAAACGAAATTAAATCAAGAATTGCCCAAGCAAAAATGGGGTTATATTCAAAACAAAAACTACTATGCTCCTCCTCAATCAGCTTAGAAAACAGGAAGTTGCTATTGAAGACATATGTATGGAGCATAGCCATGTACGGGTGTGAAACCTGGACAATTAGAGAAGTTTTTTCAATTTTCGGCAATTTTGTTTGCAAAACAAGGACATGGTTGAGCAAAAGACGTTCTTTGCTTTTTAAAATCATATTTTCTTAGGAAAAATAAGGAATAAAATAATATTTATAGGCATTCATTGTTATTCATTTTTCCATTTATGATTTTCTATAAAGTTAACTTTATTTTGTTTATTTTTTATAGTTATATATATTGTTCTAGTATCTCCTAGATTTTGTATAGTGTAGAGCAGCGGTGCCCAACCTACGGCCCTCGGGCCGGATCCGGCCCGCGAAGAGGCTCAATCCGGCCCGCGACTAAATCTCAAATTGCAATGCAAAGACAAACTTATTTCTCATGTATATGCTGATTTATGTGCGTTTCAAACAAAATTAAAGCTTTTCATAAAGCAAACAGAAAATGAACAGTTGACGCACTTTCCGACTTGTACTGCTTTAAGTAAAGAAAGGAAAAATGATCGTTTTCCAAAAGAAAAAATTACCAAGATGCTGCAATTACTCAGCAAAAATTTCGAAGATAGATTTACAGATTTTCACCGGATTAAAAATTAAATACGCTTGTTTGAAAATCCTTTTTCAGTGGACGTTTCTACGGCGCCAGATGATTTACAACTAGAATTAATAGAATTACAATGTCAAACGCCATTACAAGATTTTTTTCGCGAGAAATCTTGACCAGATTTTTATGCAGCGTTAGACTCTTATCCTAATTTGAGGAAATTTAGAATGAAAATTACGACGGCGTTTGCAAGTACATATATTTGTGAACAAACATTTTCTACTTTAAAAAGAGCTAAACCATCGTCTCGAGCTCGGCTTTCAGATGATCACCTTCATTCCATATTAAGGAGAAACGTTACCCAACTTGAACCAAATATTCAAAAATTAGTTTCTGAAAAGCAACATCAGACTTCACATTAATAAATCGTGAGTACAGATTTTGGCTTTTTTTAATCTTAACCCAAATTTTTGATTTCGTTTAATTCAGGTATCAGCAATCTTTTAAATGTATTCAAATTACAAGTTGATTAAAAAACAACTAGATATCTTAATAATATCCTAATAAAAAGGATTGTATATTTTAGCCGCACCATTAATTTAATAACGTAATATTTTCATTAAATTTACAAATATTTTGAAAAAAAATGAATCAGTACAAAAATATTCATGAATTCATTGAAAAAGTTGCGTTTTTTTAATTAAAGGTGCCGCTAAGATATACAATTATAAAGAATCCGGCCCGCGAGATCCTGTCATGTTGAATCCGGACCGCGGACACCACTGGTGTAGAGGTTAGTCGATTTTATTTAGTTATATTTTTGAAATTTTATAAATATTAAAAAATAGAAAAGTTTTAAAATAAATTGTAAAAGTTAATGGCATTATATATGAAGTCTTCAAAAATAATCTCTGAAATCCGTTAAAAAATTTTGTACTTGTTTTCTGAAAATAATCACACCTCGTTGTAGTAGGATCTTGTTTTAGTATTCTAGAAAAATTTTATTAAGTTACAATTTTCTTACCTGATTAGAATTTTTTCTATTGGTTTATTATAAATAATGCAGCAATGAGGATGTTGATCTTGAGAACTTGAGCTATTGTGTTTGGGGCTAGATGATATATTAGGAGGTCGTTGAGGAAATACCAATTGACTAATATTTTCTCTAAGATCATCTACCACCTGAAAATAATGAATTTTAAATTTTTTTATTACTTATAAAATAAAAATTAGAAAACTGAAGCGGGGACAACATGGAATTCAGATCAAAATAATTTTGATAATGAAAATGTGTTTGTTGAAATTTTAAGTCGTTTTTTATTTTGAATCTATTGAGATTTTTTGAGAATATCTATATAAGAAATATTTTTTTTTAATTTTGGGACTTATTGTATCATCAAACACATTAAGGAGGTTCTTTCGAGACAATCCACACAAAAAGTTTGAGCCTGGTAACCACTCTATAAATATGAACAGTGTTAAAATTTTAGGTTATGTTTTTTTAACGTGACTGTACTTTTTACGCTACTATATTCTATTTATGAATGGATCTTTCCAAGACATTGATATTTTATCCCCTCCACTAAAAATAATCGCCCAAATATGTTTTTTTTTTATTATTTTATCAAAACTACGTGGTAAATAATTTCAATTTTTTTTTTTAAGTTACTCTGAATATATTATTCTAACAAATATTAGTTTTTCATCAAGATGGTGAAAGTCCTTCAATGAAAAAAAATAAAATAATGATCATTTTCCCACCCTTTCCCAATCTACCATAATATAAAAAATTTAATTTTTAATTGCAATTATTTCATGTTTAGTGTGGTAAATCGTCTTCAAATGTTAACAGAGTGCTTATTATGCTTTTAATGACTTATATTCCAAGTATCGAAGACTTCTTGAATTTTTTCATTTGTGAAAAAACTACCTTAATATATATGCATTACACATAATTATTTAATAAATAATATTATTAATATGTTTCTTTTAAATTGTTTCAGGGATAAAAGAATAGGAATTCTTCTTATTAGTATATATTAACCTGTTGTCGTAGTTTTGGAGAGGTGCCTCCTAGGAAAGCCATATTCAGAACAACACAAGGAGGTTTCGAGCTGGCTCGCAAAACACATAGAGAAACTGGTGCCTTATCTAGTTCCCTATAAAATTATATTAAGTTATAAATATAATGTGAATCCAAATATGAATGTTGAGTTTAATAGCTGTTTTGAATTTTTTTTATTTACAGTAAGAGATTTATATATACCCTCATATTGTTCTATAATAGAGATTTCCTTATTTGGAAATGGGTTTGAAATATATTATAGTTTTTTATAAGAACATATCAAATAGTGTCCCCCTTCTTGATGTAAAAAGCACAGATATACACAGAATCTTTAAGAGAATATTTTGAGGCCCTTCAAAATTTAAAATAAAACTGAACAAGAAAATAAAAATAATGGTATTTAATATTTATTCATTTACAACATTTCATTATTTCACAGAGGCTTTGAGCACTTTAACATTAGAAAATTCAGTTATTAAAAAAGGCAGTTAAAATTTTGAGGCCGGTATAAGCCGCTTGCACCCCTCGGATAGGCTCTGAATATCAATACTAATAATAAGATACACTAATGGTGACCGTGGAAATGTTCGCAGCGAAAGAGCCTGAACATGAGCGGGATTGAATGTTTTGATATTTAAAACCTTCTCTAGCCCGTAGACATTTTGACAATTTAACCGTCGGGGCCAGGTCCATCCAGACGAAAGTATCCATATATATAAAAATATAATTTTATTTTTTCGAGACTCAATTTTCTAAAGCTTGGAATTTATCTTCAGTCTTTTTAATCATTATTATATTTATTTTTAATATTAAGCAGATTCAATGGGAAATTTAATTTTATCTATATTTAAGTTCAAAATTTCTTTCTTTACTAATTGAATGCACATCTGGGTAAGATAGCGATCATTCACATAAGAGTCGTACATTCAATTGCGACTTTATGCTAAAAAGGTAAAAAAAATTATATTTATAAAAAGGACTTAAGATGAAGATCAAGCTTTAGAAACATAGGTGTCGAATATACTTATTTATTTACATATAATATGTGTTGTGGTTGAACACATGGAATATTTTGGGAGAACGAGTAGACTGAATTGAAGTATGAAAAGCCGAGTTGGTTAAATGAAAAAAATAACATAAACACAAATTTAACAACACTCCGTTTATTTAAAGGGAAAGGAATTATAATAATCGCACACGGCGTGAATTATGTATTATGCAAACAAAACAAAAAAAATACAATAATTATGATTAATTATGGAAGGCCGGTTCGTCTGTGTATTAAGAAGCCCTCCTCGGAACATGTAGGAATTAACCGTCGAGCGAACGACGGAACAAAATGTGTAATTAAATTAGGGAACGAAGAAAAGATTTTTATATTATAGACAAAAGGATCAGCCGGGATTCGAACCCGGGATCTTCCCATGTGCGCTGCGATGCCTTTATAAGAGCCTTAGCTCTTATCCTCTCGGCCACTGATCCCCGAAACCCAAGCTGATACTTAATGTCTATATGAATTTGGAATTTTTATTTAATCTTTTAATCTCTTCCTCGTTCATTTTTCGCAGCTCTGTAGTTTGCTTGGCTAATTAAACTAGATCCATCGCGATCGAGTGTGAGCCGTTTGGATATAATTATGTGTAATATTTATTTACATCAAGCAGAGGACATCGTCTTTGATTTGTTCTTATGAAAACACAAAGTTAATATCTTTAGGGATCATAATTCATTTTATTTATTAAGTTTTTCTTACCTATAAATTAATCGAACAAAAGAATGATTTTCAATTAGAACAAAAGAGCTCCATTGTTTAAGAAAAGCATAAAGGGCAGCTCCTGCTTGCCGGCATTGTACTACTTGAAAACGTCCACTAGGATTAGCTAAATGCAAATGCTTTGGCAATGGACGGTCGTGGGCAAGTCCCAAAACTAAGCGATGAGTATGCAGCCATTTGTGCCATATGTTAGGTTCCAACATACAAACTGGCCTCCAGAATTGTGCAAATTTCGGACAGGTCAAATCACTAAAATGGTATATAAAATTAATATTAAATAAACTAATTATCAATAATAATTATTTGCTTGATAAAATCACAATGAATATCAATAAATAGAACCTTGAAGAGAGAACAGGAATTCCAGAAGTGCCTGGCAAATAAAATACAGGCATGCCTGAGCGGATTGTTTCCGGTATTGAGTAAGAAGAGTTCAAGTGAAATGAACTTAAATGAACGAGAAGTTGATCGCCCTTTGTTAAGTTGTGAAGTATACTCCAAAAACGCATTACTACTTGTTGACGGTACGGAGATTTGAATGGGCTCTTGAATAAACAAGTAATATCATGTAAAAATTCATAGGGGGCTGAAAAATGATTTAATATTTTGTTATAATTTCATAAATATTTTCTTTCTTAAAATGTATTTAAAATATAAATGTATATATAATAATACTTAAATTTATATGTATAAACAGCTTTGTATTGATCAAAATCACAGTTAATTTAACAGTTGTTAACCCGTATTTAGTAAATTTGTTACTTTTATAAGTATTAAAAATAGATGAGAAATAACAAACAACATACATTTATAATTAGTTTATAATTTAAATTTTTACCTTGAATAGCAACTGAATAATGAATGATGGTAGTATGAGTGAAAGAATCGGTACCCCAAGGCAGTGAGAGTAAATATTCTAAAGTAATATGGTTTTTCCATGGAAGTTCAAGGGATATTTCAAGTAATTTTTCAGTAACGCAGAAGCTCTATAATATAAAACAAATTATAAAAATTGGAATGAAATTGTTAGGAAATTTTTGGAGATTTGTGCAATTTTTAATGCTATTTTCCTTATTGAAGGATGTGTATGTCGGCATTTAATTTTTAAGTCATTTTTTCCATAAAGAGAAATCAATGAGGTTGTCCTCTGCTTGATACAAATAAACATAGATACCTAAATATAAGTAAGCACTTTGTCGTAATTTATTTACATTTTTATAAAATAAGACTAAACAGCGAAAGCTAAGAGAGGTATAAAAACGGTATGGAGAATATTAATGAATGGAAGATGTAAAGAAGAAAATCATAGTATGTGAGAGTATAATTTAATCAATAATCCTATAGGGAGTGGAGATATGGGGTGGAAAGAATGAAAAGAGGAGAATATCCAGAGGGAATTCTTCAAAATGATAATGCGAATAAAATGGTATACACCGGATTATTTTTGGAGGAGAGTCGAGGGAAGAACGAATATAGCGGGAATAAAGATGAAAAGAATCTTTAAATATGTATTTAGAGAAAATAGGAGTGGGTGAAGATAGATAGATAGATTTTATTTTGCTCTGAGAATAAAATTCTCCTGGAGCGTAACAGAAACAAATTATATTACATTAAAAAAAAGATCTGCTTACAATAATTCAATTCAACCTAGAGAGTACAAAAACAATTTCATTTAACATTTAAAAATAAAAGAAAAAAAAATTATTGAAATTAATTGACAAAAGAAATCAAAATACAAAAAAATATATATCACAAAATGAATTTAAAATACAACAACTCAGCCTCACTCCACCCATCAACCAGCCTTCTGCTGATTCATTAATAGATCGAAATACCTTGCCTTAAAAGCGCCGAGAGACTTCGCCCCTCTCACACTTGCTGGAATTTTATTCCAGAGCTTCGCGGAATAAACAGAAAATGACCTAGCATAGGATGATGTCCTATGTATTGGAATTTGGAGGTCCAGACCATACGTCCGCAAAGCTCTGGAACTTACAGAGGTTTTAAACAGAAATTTATTAAATAAGTAATCAGGGGACTTGCTCTCAAACAGATTGAATAGAAAAATTCCCAAAATGTAATCTCTCTTCTTTGGAAGCTTTAACCATCCCAGTTTATTGTAGTAGGGTGTAATATGTTCATCAAGAGGGACATCAAAAATAAACCTAATACAGCTGTTCATCAATCTTTCAAGCTTAGTATTTGATTCCTGATTTAAACTATTATAAACAAGGGAACAGTAGTCAATCAGAGCAGCGACCAAAGAATTTATAAGAAGTTTTCTGATGGGTACGGGCAGACAATCCTTGGATTTTTAAATTGATAAAGGGATTTAAAAACTTTATTTGATATGCCAACAGCATTGTCTCTCCATGAGAGAGTTTGATCAAACTCTACGCCCAAGTTTCTTACAGTATCCGAAAACTCGATGACACTTCCATACAGGAAGAGGGATGGAAACATAGAAATATTGTTAAGAAACATAGAAATATTATTTGTGGTGTTTTTGACAATGGATTGACGATCCTGTTTTTTATTAGTTGAATAAAAGATTTCACTGTCGATGGTAACAGAATTGTTTTTATTTTAGGTTAAAAATAAAATAAAATGAGAGAGTCTTCTGTTTTTTAAATAAAATAATTTTTAATTATTTTTAGAGACTATAGTTTCGAAGGCATTGCCTTCATCATCAGTCTATCACAAATATTTCAAATTAGTTACAAATTAAGATTTATACATAGAAAATTTTGAAAAATATATAATGTCTTTTTCTTCATGTTTCTTCTTGGGAGATTAGAATATAACTGGATCAATATCTGGGTTACTCTTTGTTTAGGCATTTTCTAAAGAGTTTTACCTGAATGAATGGAATGTTTTTAAAAAAGGGTCATTGATAATTTCTAGTTTTTCATTTAAAGATTCAATTGGGCTTTTTTCCAAGGATTTTAAAATTTCAATGGATTCTTTTAAAGAAAGAATTAAGGGGTCATTGACTTCTTTGATCAATTTAATTTTGGATTGATCTGGAAAACTATGATTGTTAGCATTTAAATGCTCTGCAAATGCATAATTTTCATATTTTAATTTGTAGGCTCTCTTGTGTTCATTGATCCTAATGGATAAATTTCTTTCCGTTTTTCCTATATAAGTTGCATTGCAATCTTGGCATGTCAATTTATATACACCGGATTTTTCATTTTCCGGAATTTTATCTTTAATTTGACTTAATTCACTTCCTAATGTATATGGTGATCTAAAGATTGTCGCGTACCCTAAAGATTTTAATTTAGGCTTTATTTTTTCGGACATCTTACCATAATATGGTAATATTAGTTTTGGCAGATCGTTAATTTGGGAATTTTGTGAATAGATTAAATTTAAATTTGATTTTTGAATTTTACCTTTTAATATTTGATCTATTAAATTGCTTTCATAACCATTATTTATAGCTATTTCCTTGATTATCTCTAGTTCTGTTAAAAAATGGTCTTTCTTTAAACAAACACCGTTTTCACAGAAACCGAAAAGAACGTCCTGAATAAAGGTCTAAAACATTGCGTAGAAAAACCAATTAGACAAAACGAAATAGAGGACATCGCTATTAATATGGCAGCATCGTTAATAAAAAATAGGGAAAATGACACTAACAAAACAATTTGTGCTAAAATCCTAGGACAAGAAATAGAAAAAAATAGGAACAAAATCAATTATTCGGAAAATAAAACAATAAAATCACTAAAATCAAAAATTAAGGAAAACAATTTAACAGTAGTAAAAAGTGACAAAGGAAATTCAATAGTTATACTAGATCAAAAAATTTATAAAGAGAAAACCGAAACCTTCTTGAAAACACAAAATTTCAATCAAATTAAAAACCCAGTAAATAAATATAACAAATTAGTTAGGGACAAAATTAAAAATTCCAAAATTTTAAACGAAAAAACCAAAATGTCGTTAATAGAAAAGAACCCAAAGTGTCCTAGATTGTATTCCCTTCCGAAAATTCATAAATCGGAAAAACTAGACGAAATACCAATTAGACCTGTAGTAAGCTACTCAGGAGCGTGTGTAACAAAATTAGCCAAAAGTCTAAATAAAATCTTCAAAGAAAAAACTAATTTTCAACCAGATCACTCAATTTTAAATTCATTAGACTTAATAAATAAAATTAAAAACATAGATATCCCCAATAACGCAAAATTAATCTCTTTAGATATCATAAGTTTATTTACAAACGTCCCCCTTCAGAAACAAAAGACCTAGTTGACCAGATAATTTATACATGTCCAAATTTGAACATAAAAGAAAAAACAGACCTAAGTGATTTGATGGAGTTATGTCTAAATCACAATTTTTTCCAATACAACGATAAATTTTATGAACAAAAAAATGGCTTAGCAATCGGAAACCCTCTGTCACCATTATTTGCCGAAATTTTTCTAAAACATTTCGAAAAACAATTTTTAAATATAAAGTGCGAATTCTCTCAATATATCAAATATTATTATAGATATGTTGACGATGTGATTGTCTTATGGACAGGGACTGAAAGAATTCTCAATAAATTCATAAAACATATAAATTCATTACATGAAAAAATCAAATTTACCGTAGAAAAAGAAAAAGAAAAAACATTAAATTATTTAGACCTTAAAATTAAAATTGAAGAAAATAAACACACATTCGAAATTTATAGGAAAGATACATCTACAGATACCGTAATTCACAACATGGCTTGTCGACCAATGTCACATAAATTAGCAGCATTCCATTCAATGATCCACCGTTTAAATAGTATCCCATTAAAGAAAGAGCATTTTTTAACAGAACTAGAGATAATCAAAGAAATAGCTATAAATAATGGTTATGAAAGCAATTTAATAGATCAAATATTAAAAGGTAAAATTCAAAAATCAAATTTAAATTTAATCTATTCACAAAATTCCCAAATTAACGATCTGCCAAAACTAATATTACCATATTATGGTAAGATGTCCGAAAAAATAAAGCATAAATTAAAATCTTTAGGGTACGCGACAATCTTTAGATCACCATATACATTAGGAAGTGAATTAAGTCAAATTAAAGATAAAATTCCGGAAAATGAAAAATCCGGTGTATATAAATTGACATGCCAAGATTGCAATGCAACTTATATAGGAAAAACGGAAAGAAATTTATCCATTAGGATCAATGAACACAAGAGAGCCTACAAATTAAAATATGAAAATTATGCATTTGCAGAGCATTTAAATGCTAACAATCATAGTTTTCCAGATCAATCCAAAATTAAATTGATCAAAGAAGTCAATGACCCCTTAATTCTTTCTTTAAAAGAATCCATTGAAATTTTAAAATCCTTGGAAAAAAGCCCAATTGAATCTTTAAATGAAAAACTAGAAATTATCAATGACCCTTTTTTAAAAACATTCCATTCATTCAGGTAAAACTCTTTAGAAAATGCCTAAACAAAAGAGTAACCCAGATATTGATCCAGTTATATTCTAATCTCCCAAGAAGAAACATGAAGAAAAAGACATTATATATTTTTCAAAATTTTCTATGTATAAATCTTAATTTGTAACTAATTTGAAATATTTGTGATAGACTGATGATGAAGGCAATGCCTTCGAAACTATAGTCTCTAGAAATAATTAAAAATTATTTTATTTAAAAAACAGAAGACTCTCTCATTTTATTTTATTTTTAACCTAAAATAGAAATATTGTTAATATTGTTAAGAGAGAGAGAGAGAGAACTTTTTGTTTTATAAATTTCCCTTTATAATGTACTTTATCTGAAATTTCTATGATAAAATATATACAAGCTCGGACAGTGTTGTCATATTTGTCAAACGAGCACGGGATTGGCTAGTAGTGGTACAAAAACAGCAAAAAGTTTTGGGCTTTTTTTTTTTTTTTTTTTTTTTTATAAAGATACTGATACAAGAAGAAGTTGCACCAAGAAGGTACAACCTCTGTAGTCCGTGGTGGACCCTTGTAACGTGAAGATAAGGGGAGATTTAGTGATTGGGTAGAAGGTATCTGTGGATGCTGGTCTTGAAGGATTGAAGGTCATAAGTTGCTGGAAAGACGGTCGGGGGAAGAGAGTTCCAGTCTCTAGATGTCATGGGGATAAATGAATTGGCGAATGCGTTTGTTCGATTAGTATCCAGTTTAAGCGCGTAGGGGTGTTGAGTTTTAGAAAATCGTGTATTTCGCGCAAATGAAGCCCTTGGTGGGATTATCGATTTAATTTCGTCAGAACAAAAGCCATGGTAGTATCTATAAAAAAGGGAAAGGGCGGAGACAGATCTACGATGGGCTAGGGAGTCGAGAGTGTCAGTTAATGTAGGATCGCCTATCAGTCTGATAGCTCGTCTCTGAATTGCGTCCAGGGTTTCAAGAGAATACTTGGGGGCCCCTCTCCACAAATGCGAGCAATATTCAAGACAGGGGCGAATTTGAGCCTTGTATAATATAAGGAGTTGAGTGGGGGTGAAAAATCGTTTGGTTCGGAAAAGAAAGCCAAGCTTACATGCTGCAGCCTTTGCTACTGAGATAATATGGTCATTCCAAGAGAGGTCAGAACCTAAGGAGACACCTAACAATGATATTTTATTACGAAATTCCAATGAGCTCGAATCAAAGGAAATGTCCGGAAGGTTCCTATCTGCGCGCCTAGAAATTAGGCAGCATTGTGTTTTACCAGCATTAAAGTTTACCAAGTTGTGAGATCCCCATTTTTTTAGCATGCTTAAGTCTGAATTTATTGAGGAGGCTATGTTTGCGCGATCGTCTAGTAAGGATTGAGCGTTGTGGAGGGTGCTATCGTCAGCGTAACAATGTATTGGATTGGAGGGCAGATTTAATAGGTCATTAATATAGATAATAAAGAGCGTGGGAGAAATGACTGAGCCCTGAGGAACTCCAGCATTAGTATTAAAGGACGAGGATGATATTCCGTCAACCTCGACTTTAATAGAGCGGTTTGAGAGAAAGCTCTCAAGCAACTTGCAGAGGCTCGGGGGGAGGCCAAATGCAGGTAATTTGGCAAGAAGATTTTTGTGCCAGACTTGATCGAAGGCCTTTGAAATGTCTAAGCCTATTACGAAAGTCTCTTTACCAGTCTCTAGTGCTTTATTCCACATATGAGTTATATATGCTAAAATGTCGCCGGTGGACCGAGATTGTCTAAAGCCGTATTGACTATCATGGATTAGTTTATTAGATTCTAAATGGTGAAGAACTTGCTCATTAATTATTTTTTCCATGATTTTGGAGAGAACCGAAGTTATAGCGATCGGACGATAATTGGCTACATTTGAAGAATCTCCTTTTTTTTATTGGTTGAATTCTTGCAGTTTTCCAGCTCCCCGGAAATGAGCCAGTGGTATAAGAAAGTTTGTAAATTTTTGAGAGAATAGGAGCAAGTTCAGGCGCGCAATTTTTGATTATACTGGTGGGAATGTTGTCTGGGCCAGCGGCTGAATCAACATTTAGGTTTTTGATTATCTTTAATATTTTTGGTATTCTGAATTTAATATCCGACATAATATTGGTGCTAGGGGTATAGGGCGGGGGGTCAAGTCCCTTGTCGTCTAGGGTGGCATTGGTTGCGAAGAATGAAGCGAATGCTTCAGCTTTAGAGAGGGCGTCGGGAAGATTAAGGGGGGGAAACGCAGATTTGGAGGAGTTCGTAGTTAATTTCTTCGTGAGATGCCAGAATTATGAATCCTGATTGTCTGTTCTATATACTCTAGCATTAACTTTTTGCTAGTATTGTCGGGAAACAACTACCTTAATGCTTTTATGAAATAACATCACTTGCTAACACCTCCAAAATTGAGGAATAAATGTCGTGAATGAAATGGGAACATTACAAATTTATAATTGAGTTGTTTTAGTCGACATTCTTTAGTTAATTAATGAAGTTTCTACTCAAGAAGACAAAATAAAGTTAATTATATGAGAGGAGATCAGCCGAAAGAATTTTATAGATATACATAGAAAAAATTGATATTTACTTAAATCCAACACAAGTACTGAATATTTTAACAGTGAAAATGTTTTCTTAATATAAACATATATTTCTAAATAGACTACAAACTTGAAATTTACAAGTTATATGTATTAATATTCCCCGAAATCAAAATACGTATTAAAATGTTAATCAAATGATTATTATATTGAAGGGTGCAATTTTTTATGGGGTCCAAATAAGCATATTTTTTCATAATTTGAGGTATTGCTGTAAAGACCTTTTTAAATAGAATTAGGGTTAATTTTTTAATACGAATTTTGATTTCGGGGAAGTCTACGCTGAAACATTAGGCTTATGTAATTACGGAAATCAAAGTGACCATTTTTAAGTGATTTTTGTATCAGTCCTATTTCAATCTAGAATTTAAATTAAAATTCTTGAAATTAGTTAATTCTCAACTTATGAATGACAAATAAGAACGAATTTGATATTTCAAGTATTTTGGGAAATATATTCATTTTTCTACTGCTTGCCGACCTCTGGGAAGGCCAAAGTATTGAATTCAGTGAGCGAAGGGTTCAACTAATAATATATATACGTATATTAGGTACGGAAACTTAGGTAAGTATAGCAGTCCAACTCACATTTACCGGACTAATTTATGGGTCATCTCGTTATAAACATTTTCAATGTTAAAATTTCAGGGAACAACATTAGTATTTCAACATAATTAAAAAAAGCTTCGATATCATGATATAGAAATAATGTTAAAACATAAAACGTACCTTTACAATATATCCCTCTTTGAATCGACAACAGAGAACACTTTGTAAACTTGTTGTCAAAGAACCATCAATTTGTTTTTTTCTAAGTAATTGTGTCTCACGATTTCCATAAAAACATATATTGCTAAAATAGAAATTTAATTAATTTTAGATTAAAATCAGAATATAATATTCAATATATTTTCTAGAATTACCATAAATAAGAGAAAAGATCAAATTAAAATTTATTTAGTTTTTTATAATTGATTCAGTGTTAAATGGGCTACTTTTTTGAAGAATCAAGAAATACACAATAGGAAAAGTAAATTCTATATAATATTATAAGCATGAAGCAATAATTTAGTGATAATATCTTTGGAGATTTGAAAGAAAATATACTCGTTAGAAATATGAACTTAGCCAAAGAAAAAGAAACACTGAAATCATTTGGAGAGATTTTCATTGAGAATTTATATTTTTTCTACCAGGGCTGTCGTAGTCTGAGTAGAATAAAATGTACTGACTCCGAATCCATATTTATATTTTTCAGAAATAATAAATTTTGAATAATTTCTTCATTTCTTTATATATTATATACAGAGTGATTCAGAAGGGACTCTGGGGTTTTGGAGATCGATGGCACAGCACATGGCAGACACAGAGCAAGCTAATAAATCCGTGGATCTCAGGATCTCACCAAGTTTCATTCATAATAAACTCCGTGGCGTACTTGTAGATTTAGCTGTTAAAGAGCAGTCATAACGAAAACATGATGTTCATAGCAGAACTTTTTTCTTTATGTTGTTTTTGTTCCACACAGGCAGCAATTCTCCTGAAACTTGCTGTATCATGAACGAATCTAGACACACGGCAGTGTGTCAGCCAAGTTGGGAAAAACGGGCAACGCACCGGCCATGTGTATATTTACACGAAACATTTCAAGCTACTTTCGACCCCCCCATAACTCAAAAACTATTAGACTTAGACATTTGAAATTTTGCATGCCTAATAAGACCCACTAGAAAACCTAGAATCCCAAATTTCATGAATAAATCTAATATATTGTTAGAGTTCGTGGCTGTGATGAAACTGTACTAGATGAAGGAGGAGGTATCAGCCAAATATGGAATCACTGGGTTCAATAAAACACCTTTAATAAGACGTTTCGACCTGAATTTTACACATATGTGTACCGCATTTTGTGTATAACTCCTAAGTGACTGAAGATGGCCAAATAAAATTCAGGCCGAAACGTCTTATTAAAGGTGTTTTATTGAACCCAGTGATTCCATCTTTGGCTGATACCTCCTCCTTCATCTAGTACTAAATCTAATATAGTTCTTGAGTTATTAAGCTCTGAAAAGTGCCATTTTGAACACTGACTCACTCACTGACTGACATATCAAAAACCTAAAGTACTTCCGCTGATCGTAGATTGCTGAAATTTGGCATACTGGTAGAGTTTGGGGTACAATTAAAGGGAAAAATCGAAAAAGCGAAACTTTCCCTTTTTCAGGACCTCAAATGAAGGGGTGAAATTGATTACAGGCTTAATTAACATATAGTGAAAATAGAATCAAGCTAGAATTCTGAAATTTGGCATACTTGTAAAGCTTGGAACATTAATAAAGGAGGAAATTGAAAACCGAAACTTTCCCTTCTTCGGGGCCCGAAATAAAGGGGTAAAATTTATGAAATCGGTTTTTAACCGATATTTTAAGAGAAATATTTAATAATTATTAATATAAATGTTTAAATGTAATTATTTAGATAAATTAAAGGATAAAACTTTTCAAAAATTAATGATATCTGACCAATAACATAAATGTGAAAAGGGGGCCAAGTTCGGTGCAAACGCCTTAGCCGACAAAAGAGTTGAGGTCTAAACGGGTACCAAGTTCCATAGCAGTTGCTTAAATCATAGCTATAGGGATGAACAACGATCTTCAATTGATTTAAAAGAAAATTTGTTACGTTCTTTGATATTAAATTTATAACTTGGCAAGTTATATATTCAACTAAATTGTTTGTAGTATAAAATAAGAACAACTAGATAAATTTTAAGCTTGTATTAAATATCATCACGTTAAACGTAAGTTATTGACTATTATAACTTGCAGAGTTATAAATTTAATATCAAAGAACGTAACAAATTTTCTTTTAAATTAATTGAAGATCGTTGTTCATCCCTATAGCTATGATTTAAGCAACTGCTATGGAACTTGGTACCCGTTTAGATCTCAACTCTTTTGTCGGCGATGCCGTTGGTACCGAACTTGGCCCCTTTTTCACATTTATGTTTTTGGTCAGATTGTATTATCGGTAGTTGCTTCCATTTTCTATTTCACACGAAAACTTCGTTTTACTGTCACAACCGGCTCAAATTTAGCGAATTCTTACACTCAGAAAGCTTTGTTTTCCCTAGTGCTATATTTTCGTTATGTATACCCTCTAGTGGTTAAATCGACAAGTACGTCACAGTATTTATTACGAATCAAACTTGGAGAAATGCTCTAATTAGTGATGAGTACTTCCGTTTTCAGTTATGATTTCTGTTCCATGGATCTAAGAAACCCCGGACTATGTATATAAGTATAAAGTTCAAAATAATCATCCTTTAGAGGTCGGGCATCAGGACTAAATCCCCCTCCCTATCAACGCCTCTGGTGGTAGTCCGAGTTGGAATCGAATGTTTTTTACTAGTTCCAGGGTCCTGGTTTTTTTCTACAATAATATTATAATGAGGAAAAGTTGGCAAAAGGTACACAAAGCTTCTTATAAAGAATTGGAAATGAAAGTAATTTCTACAATAATATTCAATGAAGGAATCTTGGAAACAGATCTTAAATGCAAAATTGACATAAATAAATTGATCTCTTAGTTACCTGACTTGCCATTCATCAATTCTAGGAGGAGGATTGGCAAATTGTTTCAAAGATTGACGAAGACCACTTCCTAAACTCCATGTTAAAAATGCAGTATGATAGACATTCATTGGTCCAATCTCCTCTCCTTCCTAAGAAAAAACATTTTGTTATTAGAGAAAAATAATACTTTTTTGAAGTTTTAAAAATTAGTTTTAGTTTAATAAATAGAAGTTCAGATTATTATTATAAATTACTTGAAATTAATCATATTAATTTTTAGTATTTTTAACCGACTTCATTCTTCTTTTAGTGAGATACTCTCACCCGAAAACCGGCAATTATTTTTTGAGATAAAGAAAAACATTTTTATAAATACCTGAACCAATCGAGGATTCTAGCTAACCCTTTCTTTAATAAACCGAACTAATCGGTCTTCGCTTACAACATTTATTTCAAATGATGTTTTTATTATACAGGCAGGGTACGCGAGAATTGTTACAAGATATAGACTAGAGAATTTGACTAGGGCATTTGGCTTGGAATAGAATCTCACTCTGGCCAATTACTTTCTCTATTAGGTACACTGTCGAGCGATTTTTTTTTATTTTTTATGTCTTAAACGTGAAAAAAATCATGATTAAGTATAATTTTTCATGTCTGTCTGTATTTTGTTTGTTTGTCTGGATTAAGAAGATAGCTCCAGAATGGAAGGTCGTACAAAGTTTTGTTGCCAAAAGTTTGTATTTCCAAAAAGAAGAAGTATATAGATATTGGGCTTTCTAGTTTGAGAGTCCGGTTGAAAAATGCAGAAAATCAGAAAAAAAATCGAAATGTTGAATGGGGAACTGTTGTGAGTAAGGACCTAAATTATGAAAAACATGTTTGTATTAATTAACTGGTTCTTTCAAGTTTCAGCTTTCAGGCTCAAATTGTTAGTTGACAAAAAATTTCTAAATCGCTAAATTTTTGAAGAGAGTACTAAATCTTGAAAGGTTTTTAGTTTTTTTTTTTCTCCAATTTGATATTGAATTAAAAGGCACCTCTCTAAGTTTAGTGGAACAACTGCGACATTAAAACCATCTCAATTGCGTTGTTGAAACTCAATCCCGTATCCACTCGTTTGTTAGTGTGGGTTTCTTAGGTTGGTTAGTAATTCGAAATATTTGAATGAATAATTACACATTTCACAAAAATGTTATATCTTTTATAAATGTTAAGTATCTATTTTTCGAAAATATAATGAAATAAATTTTTTGAAATTAGAAGAAAAAAAACTAAGGCCAGCCGAGGCCTCAATTAAAATATTTCACCCTATGATAATATGATGAAAGAATTATTTTTTGTCTTGGATTCTTCATTAATGGAGGTGTTTAATAGTAAAATGAATTATATGAGAAGAGAATTATAAAATATTTTTTTCAAGTACGAAAATTTGAAGTGTTTTTAAAAATTGATCTTTGAAATTTATTTAAGATATCTTTACTAAATGATACATATGTATTGTTTAAAAAATAATTTTAATTATCTTTTGATTAGTTTTGTTTAAACATTTAGTCATTTTCTTGTATTTCTCATTTCAACAGCTTTTTGATGAAAATCATCTATTGACGTCAAGTATTATTTCATTTTTAGAAGGAATTATGTAATGTTGGTTTAAATATATTATTTCATATAGGTTTTTGTATTTTTCGGTTACAATCTGAACAATGTATGTTAAAATAAGACTATGTATTAATCAAACTAAGGGAAGACGGTGATGGTTTAATTGTCAAACAAAAAGAGGGTTAAAGGGTTTTTGTGGTGTTTCACAGTTACAAAAATAAACATAAGTTTGAAAAACTTAGTATATTGCGGGCTATTCGCCCATATTCGGAAGTTTATATTAGATCGAAAAGAAAGGTAGAACAATTGATATATATATATTAGGGTGGTCCTTATTTTGGGTATTTTCGAATTTTTACGCTGGCAGAGGCTCATATGGTTCGAAATAAATTAAAAAAAAATATCTTTCAAGTTTCAAGTCCGTATCTCAATTTTAACCTGTGCCTCAGAGCGATGCAAGTTTCCCATCTAAATAACATGGGATTTTTGGCATTGAACGATCAATTTTTTATTCCGGCCAAAGTAATATTTCAAAAAATTTGAATCTCTGTAAACTTTACCCGTAGCTATCCTTCAGAGTTTTTTCAGATTTTTATTTATTATAATTTTGGAGTTACAGCTAGATAAAATACTGCCATATCTTAGTGTTTGTAAGTTATAGAGTCCAAAATTATAATAGCTACAAATGTGTAAAAATTCTGAAGGGTAGCTACTATTATAAGGATAAAATCTACAGAGTTTAAAATTTTTTAAACCATTGTTTTGGCCCGAATAAAAAATTGATCGTTCAATGCCAAAAACCCCATGTTATTTAGATGGGAATCTTACATCGCCCTGAGGCACAGGTTAAAATTGAGATAGGGGCTTGAAACCTGGTGGATATTTTTTTTTATTTATTTTGAACCATATGAGCTTCTGCCAGCGAAAAAATTCGAAAATACCCAAAATACTAAATGTTTTGCACTGGATACCAAGTCACATAGGGTATCAAAGGAGCCGTTGCTCAAGTGAATCCAAGTAATATCTTTCACTTCGATTCAACAATGAGTGAGTGGACGCCAGATGGGTGACCATCAGCACACTTGAAAGAATTGAAAGAGGCCTAAGAATCGGCTATTACAGATAGTTATAAAATAGTGTTGGTAATAGGTGGGGTTGACACTAAATAAAGAATATAGATAAAAAAAGAGGTTGTTGAAAATTTTTTTGTCATTTAATTTTAGCTATAACTAACAAATTTTTTTAAGACCAACCATCTGGCGCCAACTTCCTCATTTTTGAGTCGGATTGAGCCAGATTACTGATCTTCACTAGAGTATCGGCCCCTTTAGCAGCATAGATACTCACGGGACTTCTTCATAGGTATTCATTGCAAAACAATTAGTTTTTTACCTTCCCAAACAAATTATTTATATATATAAATCAATTGTTCCACCTTCCAATTTAATGTAAACTCCCGAATAGCTCCAGAATAGACCGAAATATATTAAGTTTGTGGTCTACGGTAGATTCGGTTCGGTTTTATCTAGATCTGGATTAGATTAGATAAAAAAAAAATAGGCAAGACGACGTCTCCTAAATTTTCACTTATAGAACTTTTCAAAGGTTCGGTCCTATAAAGATCTAGGTTTGATTAGATAAAAAAAAATTGATTCTGTTTCCATGTGACGTCACAGATCATAGACTACATTTTTACCAGTTTTTCAAATTTAATGATTATTTTTTTAACTATGAAACACCACAAAAAACCTTTAATCTACTTTAATATATATATATAAATCTTTACAAATCTTTGTGACAAAAATCAATTTTCAAAAGCTTATTTTAACTCCAAACGTTTCGAGAGAATTTCTCCCTTTGCCAATGGAATTAAATTTGTATTCAAAAAATACAAAAAAAAGTTGCTTTATCTAGGACAGCCATACTCAAAGTGTGTTCCGCGGAACCCTAGGGTTCCGTGATACCCCTGTAGCGGTTCCGCAAGAATTCAAAACACTTCTCTCTGGTCGACCGTTTTGACGCGGCGTATCACGATTCACGAGGCGCAGCCGAACTTAGTCGCCACTCACCACAGTACACTTTGTTCATTCAAATGATTGGCATACTTTGTTAAGCCGACACAAACGGACTGCCGCTCGAGACAGAGCTACCGCTGCCTTGCCGAAAGGCGGCGTTTGGCTACTTCAAAGAATCTGATGCAAGCCATTTGGGTGAACGTACCGTACAATTTTACTATGCCGCCTCCGCCGATATCTACTAGTGAGCGCGCAGTCCTTTTGATAAAAGCCGCCTCTGAGATTAGACGATATAGTTGTGAACAAGCGACTTTCGGCTCTAACTTCAAAACACAAAGTCGAGATTGTTTACACCGCATTTTTTGTATTTCTATTTTTATTTCGGCTTTTTATTTATCAAAGGCACCGACTCAAGTATTTTTGAGAATGTTCGAGATCGAGGCTAGGACTATAAAAGCGACGATCGCGCCTCGACACTCAGTCAGTCGACGATTAGCGTTCGGAGCGATAAGTACCTACCTGCTAGAAACGAAGTGTTTATTGTTCTACTGCTGTATTCTGATTGTATCAGTTTTGTACATTTCTTCTTTGGACTAACTCTTCTACGCAGTAACGATCGTGCATTATTTTGACCCCGCCATCCTGACATGTAACATTATTAATAAAGAAGAATGGAACGTTGGCTTAAAGGCGTTAAACGTGTTGCAACAACATCTTATAACGAAGCCGAATCTTCAAAAGCAGTACGCGCGGAGTATACAGCAATTACCGATCCAGACGATGATGCAACGACGTCAAGTTCCACGGTTTCAAAGGCGAAAAAAGAAGTATGATGAATCATATATCAGTTTCGGATTTGTTGATTCCAACGGCTCACCTCTCTGCATGCTATGTAGTAAACTGCTTTCTAATAGTTCCATGGCACCTGCCAAGTTGCGCCGACATTTAGAAACTGTACACCCCGAGTCTAAAGACAAGAATAAAGAATTTTTTGTACTTAAAAAAGAACAGTTATTGGAAAGTCAAAAAACTATGATGCATGTAACCCATACTATCAATGAAAAGGCCAGGGAGGCATCATATTTAGTTAGCTATCGCATTGCACAAGCAGGTGAAGCGCACACTATCGCTGAGAATTTAATAAAACCATGTGTGTTAGACATAACAAAATGTATGCTCGATGAAAAATCTGCAAAGCATCTTTCTACTGTGCCGCTATCAAACGATACTGTTTCACGGCGAATTCATGATCTGGCAAGCTACGTCAAACAATTTTTTTTTCTTTTTCAATATCTTCTATTATTATACTTGTTGTTTCTCTGTGAAATGCCAAAAACTTGGGAGGAAAGTTTATAATTAACCATAGCAACTGCGTTCTTTTCTTATCCGTAACCGTTATAGAGGAATCGACTTAAAACCAAAAATAGCGATTGATTCTCATCTAGTACTTGAGGAATAACCATTCTATATTGGATTTTTGACGTTTCGGTTTTTATTGGTAACCATTGCTGAAGACATAGAGGAATCGACTTAAAATCAAAAACAGCTATTGATTCTCATCTAGTACTTGAGGAATAACCATTCTATATTGGATTTTTGACATTTTTGTTATAATTAGTAATCATTGCTGTAGACATGGAGGAATCGACTTAAAATCAAAAATAGCCATCGATTCTCATATAATACTCGAGGAATAACAATTTTACATTAGATTTTTGACGCTTCGATTATTATTGGTAACCATTGTTGAAGACATGGAGGAATCGGCTTAAAATCAAAAATAACGATCGATTCTTATCTAATACTAGAGGAACAACCTTATTGCATTCCATTTTTGATGTTTTGACTATTAATGGCAACCTCTACCGAAAACGTGGAAGAATCGACTTAAAATCAAAAAGACTAAATTCTTTTTTGGTAAACAACTCAAGTTTGTGTATTAAATGAGAAAATGAGAATCGATCATTATTTTTGAATTAAAGTCAACATGAACTGCAAATTGCAAGTGATATCTGATTAATAATAAAGGAATAAACATATTATTTTTTTTATTGTTAAAGGATAAATAATTAATATATCCAGTACACACCAAGCCAGCAAAACATATTAATATTTCAAATGAATTTGGATAAAGTTTAGCAACGATCCGTTGCAGTTTATTTGAATTTAAAGAAGTTCTTTCGCGAGAATCCATACAAAAAGTTTTAGCCTCGTAACCACTCTATAAATATGAACGGAACGAAAATTTTAGGGTATTTTTTTTTAACGTGACTATCCACTCACACTACGAAATCTCTATATAGATACACACATACTTGCCGGATGGTTTTCAAGCCATTGTGCTTATATCCCCTCCACTAAAAATAATCGCCCAAATATATTTTTTTTGTTTTTTTATCAAAACTACGTGGTAAATAATTTAAATTTTTTTTAAGTTACTCCGAATATATTATTCTAACAAATATTAGTTTTTCATCAAGGTGGTGAAAGTCCTTCAATGAAAAAAAATAAAATAATGATCATATCTCCACCCTTTCCCAATCTACCATAATGTAAAAAATGTCATTTTTAATTGCAATTATTTTATGTTTGGTGTGGTAAATCGTCTTCAAATTTTAACACTATGTGTATTATGCTTTTAATGACTTATATTCCAAGTTTCAAAAACTTCTTGAATTTTCACATTTGTGAAAGAACTACCTTAAATTAAATTCCATTGACAAAGGGAGAAATTCTCCCGAAACGTTTGGCTATAAACGTTTGAAGTTTGTTCTTTATAAAAGATTTGTATTTATTTATATTCTTAAAAAACGATCAATAACATATTTTGTATTAATTTTTATATATTTTTAATTGTAGACTGAGGATGTCAAGAAAATTTAAGAAACTGTCTCTATCATATCAATACAATATAAATGAATAATTATATATTGAAATTATAATATTTTAATGATTTATAAACTAACCTTGAACAACAAAACAAATTATCTCAAAACTATAAAAATAATTCTCTTTAGCAATTAATTTTAAGGAACTTAATTTTCTCATTAATATGGTATATCAAAGAATAATCAACACATTAACCAGAATTGTTTTTGATCGCACTTTTAAACAAGATATATATCGCGAGACCACTGCTGGATGAAGCTATTGGAGTCTGCTGAGTCTTAAGTCTGGACCAAAAGAGAATGAAAAAGATGTGATCCATTTGGCTATAATCCAGCATCATTTCGCGATTGGCCTGCATGACTATTTTTATATCAAACACTGATATGAATCACCAAATGAATTTGAAATCTGAGATGTTATATATTCAATCTCCCAGTTCAGAGCGCCCGATCTGTTAACACGTGTGTTAGGTGTTTGTCATTAATTAATCATGAAGCTGGATTATAGCCAAATGGATCACATCATTTTCATTCTCTCTTGGTCCAGACTTAAGACTCAGCAGACTTCAATAGCTTCATCCAGCAGTAGTCTCGCGATATATATCTTGTTTAAAAAAGAGAGATCAAAAACAATTCTCGTAAATGTGTTAATTATTCTTTGATATATTAATGAGAAAATTAACTTCACTATTTCAAGTTAGAAATATATAAATTCGGATATTATTTTCACTTAATATTTGACAAAAATCATCTGCATTCGATTCGCGATCGAATCAAATACAGGAAACTTATGATTAATTTTAAGGAGTTGAATCAGTGGAAGAGGTCTCAAATCATCCATAAAAATTATAATAGAAAAGAGATGATAAATAAATTTATAAATTACAAATCTAAAAAAATTACCAATGGTTCTGGAACTTGCGGTATATCTATCATGTATACACCCAAAGTAGCAGTAGCAATAAAATTCATAAGATCGGCATAAGGAACAAGACCATTTCCACAATGAGGGTGGAAAAGGGAGCCAACGTGTAAAAATGAGCAAGCGATAGTATTTGAACGAAGTTGCCCAAGCACCGAATCAAATACATGAGCATCAGGAACTCCAATAATCCCGTCGGTTACGATAACTAAATCTAGCAAAAGAAACATGTGTTAATATTATATTACTAAAACTAAAATAAGTAATCAATTTTATTTTTTAAATACTTGAAAGTGTGCTCTCAGGTAGAAGACGTAGAGCTAACATTCCATATCGTAGCATATTAATAAATCCAGCATCTGGAGAAACCATAGGAACTTGAGAAGCTGCTGGGATAGCCACTTCTGGTTCCGATATTTCTTCAAAAAGACCACCAACTAATTTTTCACCTTCAGCCTTAAGGCAAAGAAAATGATTTCAATTGATGTAAATTTATTTTTATAAATCAATAATATAAAATAAATACCCGAATTGCATCTAATTGATCATTTGCAATTGCTGAAACTTCTGCAACGATGTCTTCTAATTTCTCTAATTGCTGCCTGATAGATTCTAGAAAATCTTGTAGATTTGATTCGGTTAATCGCCAACCTTGCAGTAGAACCTTTATAAAATTGAAAAAAATATTACTAAAATTGCTCTACAAAATGTTTTATTATATTTATTATTTATTATAAGATATAATGAATAACTTATCCATTATGAAGTAACATTTAAAATTTTGAAGAAAATATATAAATAAAAAAATATATTTTTCTAATTAATATATTAAATAATAATTAATATATCAAAGAGAGTTGTTTTTGACTGCGTTTTTAAACAAGATATATATATCGCTAGACTACTGCTCGTTGAGGCTATTGGAGTCAGCTAAATCTTAAATCTGGACCAAGAGAAATGAAAAAGATATGATCCATCTAGGTGTGATCCAGCATCATTTCGCGATTAGATCGCATGACGCTTTTTATCAAACACGGTTATGGATCACCTAGTGAATTTGTAATCTGAGATGTTATATACTTCAATCCCCCAGTCAGTAAAACAACTCTCTTTGATATATTAATTATTATTTAATATATTAATTAGAAAAATATTTAAAAATTCATTATTTCTTACACAGAAATTGATAAATTCAGATATTATTATTACTTAATTCTGACAAAAATCACCTGCATTCGATTCGATAATGAATCAAATCTAGGAAACTCATGATTAAAAAAATATATTGTTATTTTAATTGTACATATCGGGTGTTTTTTTTTCGATATATACTAAAGACAATGGTAAAAATTTTATTTGGTGATAGATTTTTCCCTTTTAATTTTAGTATAAAAGTGTATTTGAATTATTCAGAATTAAAAACTGCATCAAATTTATTGATAAGTTCCTGTGAGAATATTATAAAAAGAAAAGAGCTATAAATTGAAATATTAGACAGACTCAATTAAGTATTAATAACAGTTATGAATTATATTTTAAAATTAGTATTTATTTTTGAACTAATGTAAAAAACAAGTTCATTATTTCAACGATATCTTATTTAATTAATTATTAAATAAATAAAACAGAACGATTAAAAAAAGAAGAAACAATATCATTTAAATTAAATATACCAATAAATATACAATTATACAAATAAATTTACAAATAATGTCCTAATCTCGGATAACATTCCTAGCGTAGAGAGCTTTGTGTAATATTATTGCACTCTTCAAGAATTGCATTTTTTAAATAAATAATCATCATCATCATCATCAGCCTGTCGATAGCGACAATCTACTGCTGAATATAGGCCTCTTCCATCAAATGGAAGGGGGTTGGCATTAAGTCACTACGCTTGCCAGACGGATTGGTGACTAGGAATCAGATTATAGCCGGTCAAATATCAATGCAGGGACTCGGACTCGAACCCGGGACTCCTGCTTAGAAGGCTAGTGTCTTTAAGCTCTCGGCTAATCCGATTCCCAAATAAATAATATTGTTCTTAAATTTTCTTTTTTAGCTACGGCCATAAAAAAATCGCATGGAGCTAGGGGGTGATGTAGCTCAGTGGTCTTCAACCCGGTCCGCAGAAATTTTCTGTTGGTCCGCAGAAATTTCTTGCCGATCCACGAAAAATATCGGCCGAATTGTGTGTAGGTGTGTCTATAGAAAGCCAACTTTTGCCCTATCTATGATTTAAATATTTTCTATTGGCTCGACTAAGTATTTTTACTTTAAGAAATAAAATGGATGCGTTCAAAAGGAAGTTAGCTCTTTGGAATAGTCCCTTACAAGAGGAAGATGTAGAAATGTTTCCTCTTTTTGATGAATTATTTATTGCTAATGATGTCAACCAACAAGAGTGTCTTATTCAACATAATAAAGCAACATTTAAGAGAATTATCTAAAAATTTTAATAATTATTTCCCTGAAAATGAAGATACTTGTAAAGGTAATCTCTGGATTAATAACCCATTTTTGGAAGATATAAAGTCGTGTTCACTTGATTCTCGTGAAAAAGAAAAGCTGATCGAGTTGTCTTCTGATGATATCACTCTGGTGCAGTTCAGGATTTACGTATAAGCTACACAAGCTATAGCTTAGGGCCCTCACTTTCTTGGGGACCCCCAAAAAAATCTAAATTCTCCGAGTGAGCAATTGTCATATATACTTAAATATACTGCAGCATTATTTGTCCCAATGCAGCACGTCCGTTTAATACATAAATAGAGACTAGGAACTAGAATGTTGTTGGAAAAGTCAAAATATTTTGTTCTTTATCTAATTAAGTATTAAAAGAATTTGCTCTTATTTCATATTTTTTTCTTGCTATTTTTAGAAATCACCAATCAGAATTTAGAATATTTTAGTGGACAATTTTAGGATTTCTTACCGAAAATGGTAAACAACTTCTGGTTAGAGGTGAGACTTTTAGGGTTGTTGACAGTAACCAATGCTAGTTTGCCGATGTTTTAAAACCTAACTAACAGCTTGTTGTTAACTATATGCGCACGACTATGTCGCAGAAAAAATTAGTCGATTTTAGTAATCTGAGTATGGAAGACGATAAACTGCGATCTCTTTCAACGAAATATTCGATCAATTTTCCATCGTCAAAAGTAGAAAAAAATACTATAATGATTTTGATGTGATTGAATGTATTTAAATGGGAAATATAATATAATATATAATTTTAATTTTGTAAATAATTTTTTCCTTTGTATAATTATTTATGTTTATTATACGTAAATAAAGAGATAATAATACGTGTAATTTTTAGATTTTTTTTACAATTAAACTTTTTTTGTGTGTGAGGGGGAAGCAAAATATTTTGTGCTTAGGGGCCCCGCAATACCTAAATCCGGCCCTGGTCTGGTGTCATAAAATGCATTCATTGCCTACATTTTGGATTTTGCTAGAAATAGAAAATCTTACTTTGAGTTATAAAGCAATAAAATTATTATTAATTTTTTCGACTTTCTATTTGTGTGAAAAGACCTTTTCAACAATGTCTATAATAAAAACCAAACATAGAAACCGAAGAGATGTTAAAGCAGCGCTTCGTCTCTCAGAAACATCTCTGGACCCTCGTATATCAAATATTCTATCAAAGAAGCAGCAACATATGTCGCACGAAAAAAATTGTAATTGTATATCATATATGTACCTATATCTATATAATAAAAATGAATTTCTGTTTCTTTGTAAGCGCAGATCTCTTAAATGCTTGGACCGATTTGGCTAATTTTTTTTTAAATGTTCGTAATAGTCCAATTCAGGTTAATACGTAAAAAAAAATTGGAAAAGTTGCCCGGAAAATTCAGGAAAAACTAAAAAAAATTCCGGTTAGCCAATATAGAAAGAACTAAACTAGCAAACTAAACATGTGTTGGCGGCCCTGTTTGTCAGATTTTTGAGTGTCAATAGTTCTAACCACATTATCGTTGAAGAAGAATTTAATACTGCAACAAAGATTTAAAAAAACTATTCATTTTTTTAAAGTTATGGTTATTTAAAAAAAAGCTATTTTTTCAAAAATTCCTAACTTCTTTTGGGTTGGGTGAAAAAAATTTGAAAAAAATTCTGAAAACCGTCTTTAATAGGGTAGAAAAAATAAAAAAGTTTCAGCCAAGCTTTTGATTATATATATATAGATGAAAAATATTTAATTTAAAATAAAATATGTTATTTAAAAATAATTTTTCTTAAAAATACCCTTGGGAATCTCATCTCATCTTTTTTACTTTATCCAATGCAAAGCATGGGTAAAGTATTGTAATCGCTCTCGGGGCAAGCGTGGCTTCAAAGGGTCCTCAGGTAAAGACTACGGAACCCATGGACTCAATTAAAGTCACAAATTGTAGTATTCAATTAGGTTGAATTTTAGCACGTGGCGGTTTTGCCAAAAATTACAAGGGGTCTCGTCGAGAGGCCAAAAAGTGCGATTTTTTCATTTAGTGCGTGCGGATGTATGTATGTATGTATGGATGGATGTATGTTATCGTTTTTTTGGCCCACGATTTTTTCCACACCGTTACACCGATTGAAATGAAATTGAAAACCTACCATTAGTTTAACAAAATGAAGCGCTGATTAGTTTTTGGTACATATCGGCCCACAAACATTAGTACTTTATTTCAGTACTTTTTTAGTTTTTTCTAAATATCTTGAAAATGACTTAACCAATTTTGATGAAATTTAATATCCTAATTAAGTACCTTGGGGACCACAAAAAAGGTTAAATAAAGTTTTTAGTAAAATTATATTTTAAAGTACTTTACTCTAGAGTAAGATGGTACTTTTTTTAATTTTTTAAATTCTTTAAAATTTATTCATTTGAAAGTTTTAATATAGCTCATTTAGCCTTGCTTAAGTAAGAATGGATAGGCTTCTCTCTGTGAAATGCTAAAAATTTGGGAGGAATTTTTATGAGTAACCATAGCAACTGCGTTGTTTTCTTATCCGTTACCTTTGCTGAAGACAGAGAAATCGATTTTAAACCAAAAATAGCGATTGATTCTCATTTAGTACTTGAGGAATAATCATTCTATATTGGATTTTTGACGTTTCGGTTTTTATTAGTAACCATTGCTGAAGACATAGAGAAATCGACTTTAAACCAAAAATAGCGATTGATTCTCATCTAGTACTTGAGGAATAATCATTCTATATTGGATTTTTGACGTTTCGGTTTTTATTAGTAACCATTGCTGAAGACATAGAGAAATCGACTTTAAACCAAAAATAGCGATTGATTCTCATCTAGTACTTGAGGAATAATCATTCTATATTGGATTTTTGACGTTTCGGTTTTTATTAGTAACCATTGCTGAAGACATAGAGAAATCGACTTTAAACCAAAAATAGCGATTGATTCTCATCTAGTACTTGAGGAATAATCATTCTATATTGGATTTTTGACATTTCGGTTTTTATTGGTAACCATTGCTGAAGACATGGAGGAATCGACTTAAAATAAAAAATAGACATCGATTCTCATCTAATACTTGAGGAATAACAATTCTACATTAGGTTTTTGACGTTTCGATTATTATTGGTAACCATTGCTGAAGACATGGAGGAATCGACATAAAATCAAAAATAACGATCGATTCTTATCTAATACTAGAGGAATAACCTTATTGCATTCCATTTTTGATGTTTTGACTATTAATGGCAACCTCTATTGAAAACGTGGAAGAATCGACTTAAAATCAAAAAGACTAAATTCTTTTTGGTAAACAACTCAAGTTTGAGTTGTTTGCCATAAAAGAATTTAGTCTTTTTGATTTTAAGTCGATTCTTCCACGTTTTCAATAGAGGTTGCCATTAATAGTCAAAACATCAAAAATGGAATGCAATAAGGTTATTCCTCTAGTATTAGATAAGAATCGATCGTTATTTTTGATTTTAAGTCGATTCCTCCATGTCTCAGCAATGGTTACCAATAATAATCGAAACGTCAAAAACCTAATGTAGAATTGTTATTCCTCAAGTATTAGATGAGAATCGATGGCTATTTTTGATTTTAAGTCGATTCCTCTATGTCTTCAGCAATGGTTACAATAATAACCGAAATGTCAAAAATCCAATGTGGAATGGTTATTCCTCGACTCTTAAATGAGAATTATTTTTGAATTAATGTCAATATGAACTACAAATTGCAAGTGATATCTGATTAATAATAAAGGAACAAACATATTAATATTTCAAATGAATTTGGATAAAGTTTAGCAACGATCCGTTGCAGTTTATTTTATATTGTATTTAAGACCCTCAGCCATTTCAAAAGAACTAAGCCTTTGGCTTTTGTATTCGAGCTGATTCATTCATTTCAATATTATTTATTTATTTCAAAGTTAATTATAAAGGATTATTGAAACTATACTAACTAAACTAACTGAAAGGAATTAATTAGCTTTTGGAATTTAAAAATATATTTTAAAGATTAAAACCAAAATTCAATTAGCCCGTAGAATTCTTTAAAGAAAACAAAATTATTTGAAAACCCATTGTTATATTGTTTTGAAATCTAGGAAATTTCAGCCTATTGAAATTATTAAAAACCTATTTTGAGCCTAATTAAACCTAAATTTTCTATAATCTAATAATAAACTTTAAAAGTTTATTATTTTTAATTTTTTAATTGGATAATTCTCCCCAAATTAAGATTTTTACCTTATTTATTGAATTTTTACAAGACAAAAACTTTATTTTAATTTAAGTTGAAGGTTCTTTTGCCGAATAATTGAGTAGCAGAAGGGGACAATAAAATATTGTCTTCTGCTGGAAAAATACATTTTTTAAATTAATTCATAAAGAGATATACTTTGTCCTCTTCATTAATCTATTACAATTGATTCACAAGAGTTGATATATGAAAGTGTTCTTTACACGTGTATAAAACATCAATAAAATAGCCACGTGGGGATCCAGGGGGCGAAGCCTCCAGCGGGCCTTGAAGCTAGTAATAAATAAAATACTATCTAATACCATAATATATTGGTTTTTTTATTTGTCTTAGCTTTCAGCCGGTCCGAGAAATATTTATCCTATTTTCACCGGTCCACAGGTGCAAAACGGTTGAAGACCACTGATGTAGCTGACCAACACCTCCACTACCAACCCAAGTTTGGAAAATAATGGTCCAAGTACGATTTTATGTTCCTAGTGCAATGTGCATTTTAAAACATTTTCTTGATTGTAATATTCCTCTAATTGAAGACTATTATCTATTTCATGACAGAAACTTATTAATAAATTTGATGTAGTATTTAATTCTGGACATTTTTTATATTTACACTTTTGTTCTAAAATTAATAGGGAAAAATCTATTGACAAATGAACAATTTACTATTTTATTTCCAATATAGCAAAAAAAAAGATATCAGGTATGCATATACCCAATAATGATAATAAATAATAATTTAGTATTATATTCTTAAAGAGCTTTTAAAGTATTAATAAATAAATAGAAACAGATGAGTACCTGTTGAGCTGGCATTGTAAAAAATGGGGTATGAGCAATAACAGTTACATATATTTCTGGTTTGAAGTCAATTAATGATCCAGGAATTATAAACTGAAAAAAAAATTTAATATAATTACAAAGCATTAAACATTGTTTAAATTACTTGTTTTAGAATGATATATTTTGGAAGTACATATATTATTTATTATCTTATCTATGATATTCTCATTTTGTCCAAAATATTTCGCAAAACATTTAATAGGGAAAAGAAAGTGATTTAGTTTCATTATTTATGAAAGATTTCAATTTCCCGATGGTAAAAAATTCAAATTTTCTTAGAAAATCATAAGATGATGTCATCTATTAAATCCGATGGAATGGAATATTTTTAATTATATGTCAGAGGGGTTGTTTTTCACCCCCTCGGGAATCGAACCCGAGTGCCAATAACAGTAATTATATTATATATATATAAATTATAAGGCATGGCTATATGTTTAAATTTAGAATCACTAGATCGCGAAATTTTACAAATTAAGATAACAATCTTTGAGCAAAATATTTAACGCGTTTAGCTAGGTCAGAGAGGTTCGCATCCCGCAGGTGAGACAGATGGTCCGGATTGCTGTTACTGGCACTCGGGTTCGATTCCCGAGGGGGTGATAAACAACCCCTCTGACATATAATTAAAAATATTCCATTCCATCGGATTTAATAGATGACACAATCTTATGATTTCATTATTTAAATCATTTTATATAAAGAATTTTTTGTAATAGCAAGGCAAGATGCTGAAGCAGGTATACTCCATCTATTTGGTGGAAAGATTAGAGATGAAGATGTCTCTGTTCACTCCGGGTTTTGTGGAAAGAGCTAGGGGAGAGTTCCAGTCCATCGAAGTCATGGAATAAACGTTTTGACAATGAGTGTTGGTTCGACACCTCTCCAATTTGGCCATGAAGTGTTGCCAGGTAATTGAAATTTGCTTAGAACGGTTAAAGGGAAATTATTGTTCCTATTTAATCAGAACACATATATATATATATATATATTAAGCGAAATACCACTCACTCGCTCACTCAACACGATATCTCCAAAACTACTTGACCTACGAACTTGAAATTTGGAATAGAGGTACTTTATACGGTAGATGTCATCTAAGAAGGGATTTTACGAAAATCCACCTCTAAGGGGGTGAAATGGAGGTTTAATTAAAGATCTGTGATTGGCTGATTCTGTTGCCATGTTTTTGTTTACTCAAATTCTTTTTTTTTTAATGATGAAATTATATAAAATTTAAAAACATTTATGAGGAATAACCATTCTATAATACATTGGATATTTGAGGTTTAGGTTATTAATGGTAACCATTGCTGAAGACATAGAGGAATTGACTTAAAATCAAAAATAGCCATCGATTCTTATCTAATACTAGAGGAATAATCTTATTGCATTCAATTTTTGATGTTTTGACAATTAATGGTAACCTCTTGTGAAAACATGGAAGAATTGACTTAAAATCAAAAAGACTAAATTCTTTTTTGGTAAACTCAATAAAATTGTGTATACATATACTGTGGGCCCCTAGAAGGCTAGAAATACAAAAACTATCTAACCAGAATGGAGAGGGAGGGGGGGAGAGGTCAAAAATTCTAGCCCTTTGGCCAAACTCAACCAAATTTTGCATACATAATCAGTAGACCAGGTGGGGTGGGGTCCCGGGGGAGTAGGTTCAGGGGATAGGGGGTCCAAGCGGTTGGAGAGAGGGTCGTTGGGGTGGAGGGGCATGGGTCCAGGGGGTTGGGGAGAAGGTCGGTTGAGTCCAGGGGCAGAGGTGGAGCTCCAGGAGGGTTGGGAAGTGAGTTGGTGGGATGGAAGGGGCGTGGGTCAAGGGGTCCTTGGCTAGCAAGAGGGCCACCAAAGGTCCAGAATGAAACGCTCCCCGCCACTTCGCTCCGGGCAACAGCTAGTATCTATATAGAAGAGAAAGACGCTTCTACGATGGATCAGCAATTAATTAGACTTGATGGGAGTCTGTGAGGATATACTATTCTATTATACATATACTTAAATTTGTATAGGTTATTCCTAAAGAATATTTGAATACATTTTGATGATTCCTAAAGAAAAATTCTAGCGCCTGAATATAGGCAACACATCCGTCAGCTCTTCTTAAAGGCTGCGTAAAAGCTAAGCTCTACTCGCAAGTTTCTGAATAGCATCAGGGTGGTAAGGAATGGCGTATTTAACGCATGCCCGAAACCTAGTAGGAGAAGGTCTCAAAACAATAACAATTTAATAATAAAAAGATATGTTAAGCCAAGTTAAATATTAATTTTTGTAGTGAAACTTATGTTCATTTTGGGAATAGTCTTTCCATTGCCCTTCAATTTTTGAAGAAATTCAAAATTCGAAACACTTATCAATCTTTATTTAAACTACATGGCATGACTATGTCTCTAAATTTAAAATCACTAGACGATGAAATTTTTCAAATAAAGATTAAATCTTAGAGTGAAATATTTAGGATTATATATATCATATACCACGGGTGATCAACCCATCATTCGCGGGACCGTTTTTGGTCGATCACCAACAGGTAAATTCAATTTTGGAATGTAACTTTGTAAATTTTTATGTACTTCGTAAATTATTAATACACAGATTTACTTTGTTAGCAATTTATTTTTTTATTATAACCTGTTGATCGCCATATACCTTGGTATACAAAGGTAGCTCGCTTATTACAAAAGGTTGAGCACCCCTGTTATATACCATATGTCAGATGGGTCCACCTTAGAGGGTAGACAAATGACTGCTTGATTGCTGTTTTGGCGCTAGAATCCGATTCCTGAAAGGGTGAACACAACCCTTCTGATAAAGATTATCCACGACAGTTCGGATTTGGTAGAAAACAAACCTCTTGTGATATTTATAGAAGTTTGTATTTATTTAAGAAATAAATAAATAAATTTCTAATGATAAATTAAAAAAAAAAATGGTTCTCTTATGAATTATAATACGAGCCCCGTCCCATCTCAATTGGCCCATCAATATTTTTTCTTTTTAAATCACGGTAAATTTAATTTAAATATTTATTTTCATTATCATTTGGAACAACATTTTAAACAATTTAAAACATTTTATTGTAACATTTACTGTTTGCCACCCACTCCAAAAGTGGAACATTATGATCAGAAAGCCATTTTAAAGATTTTCTTGATGTATGGCAGGCCGCCCCGTCTTGTTGGAACACAAAATTATTATTATTCTGCAATGCATCTGCCATTGTTGGAAGTAACGATTTTTTTTAATCTCTAAATATTTATTGGTGTTTACAATTCCATCAATGAAGTGAAGTTTTCCAACACCTCTAGCAGACATTGAACCCCATACCATAACTGAAGCAGGAAATTTTACTTTCTTTTTTAAACAATCTGAATTGAAAGCTTCATTTTTCTGACGAATAACTCTGCTTCGATTGTCCCCAACACAAACTTCAAAACGAGACTCATCACTCCAATGGACACTATTCCATTCATCACTCGTCCAATTAATGTGACTTTTAGCCCATTTAAGCCGGTTTTTCTTTTGTTTAAATGTCAAGAGTGGTTTTTCTTTCGCCTAAAAAAAATTAGTAAAATTACAAAAAAAAATTTGGGAATAAGTTGCAATAAAATTACCTTGTAAGTTTTAAAACCTAACTTAAGGGCTTCGACCGCCTCATTGGTGCAGTTGGTAGCATAGCTGACTGCCAACAAGGAGGTCTCGGGTTCGATTCCCGGCTATGCTCAGAAATTTTTCTGTAAGTATAGGGTCTGGAACGGGGTTCACTCAGCCTCGTGAGGATAAATGAGTAGCTGCTTGATTGAGAAGCAGCGAATCTAGGTTAAGAACACTGAAACGAAGGTTGTAGAGATGCGTTGAGCTAACCACTTGACCCCTCGGTACTGTTTCCAACTAGGACAGCAACCAATTCAATAGGCCAATACCCTAAAGGGTGGTCGAGCCAAAGATTTATTTTTTTTTATTTTAACTTAAGGGCTTCTCTATGGCACGTGGATCTTGAAACACTTCGCCCCACAGCATCGCTCCAAAGAACAGATAATTCACCATAGTTCGAACGCCTGTTTTTTCTAATAATCTTCTTCAATGCCCGTCTATCAGCATCTGATATTTTGGATTTCGACGCATACCGAGGCTTTGTAGCTATTGTACCCGTTGTTTTATAAACTCGAATAATATTTCTGTCAGTAATCTTTGATAAATTAACTAGATCGCCAAATTCCGCGTTTTATTTTCCCTTTTTAAATAAATTGATAATAATTGAGCGAATTTTTTCATCAACAACCTATCCACGAGCCATTTTCACTAATAATAAACAAAACAAACTTTCTTTTGTTGGAAAAAGGCAAAGCCTACTTGATTATTTCACATATTCAAAGATTCTTAAAAAAAAAAAATCATGAAAAGCAAAGAACTATTTTTTATATAAAAATATGTTTTTAACAATTAAAAAGTTATTTTAAGTTAAATGTTACAATAAAATGTTTTAAATAGTTTAAAATGTTGTTCCAAATGATAATAAAAATAAATATTTAAATTAAATTTACCGTGAATTTTATTTAAAAAGAAAAAATATTGGTGTGCCAATTGAGATGGGACCTGGCTCGTATATACTTATCTATTAATATTACTATATGTGGAATAAATGTTTGTTTGTAATTTGTTTTAAATTTTAACAAAAAAAAATAGTAATAAATGGATTTTAGAATATATCAGAACATACCGGCCTTGATAGAGCGAGAGTCTTTTTTAAAGAAGAAAGGATTTCATCAATCATGACTTCTCCATGTTGAATATCCTAAAAAAGTTAGATAATTAATTATGAAAAATTAACATAGAAACTAAAAAAAAATATATATAAATTTTTAATTAAAAGATTTTAATTTTTATTAATTATAAAATATAATCCTGATGGTTTTAGCATGTAGAAAGCACCGGTTTCTAGAAATCCCATTAGACTTGTATAGGGATAGATAAAAGTTTGTGAACACCATGTATTGTAGGATTTTTACGGGTGAGTAAATTTTAGTGAAGGTGACGTCCCAATGACATTTATCACTTAAGGAGCCTAAACAGGACCGTGCCGTGCTATGATGCAGAGAGGCGGCCGCATCAAGCGGCACAGTAAGGGAGCGGCATAAGCAGCGAAATCAAAATACAATTAGAACCTTCAATAATTAATTATCTTTACACAATGCTTTTCTCTATTGGTCCATTTCTCTATTGTACCATACAAAAAGTGAAAAGTTATGGACAATCTGGAAATGATCAGATGAAAATTGCTCCAGAAAATCTTGAATGCACAGGAATTCCTACAAAAACTTAAGTTAGAGCAAAAAGGAAAAAACGTTAATTTAACTATGAAGAAACTGTCGATGAACCCTTAACAGAGGAGATTAAATTTAAAATAAACTTTTTCACTTATATTCTGGACATTACCTATAATTCTTTGAATGAACAATAATCACGCTTCTGAAAACCCATATCCAAAATTTTCAGATTTTATAAGACATTTTAAAACTCAAGGATATAGATGACAAAAAAAACAGTGTCTGTCAATACTTTCAGTAGAAAATAAATCAAATATATATAGATAATCTTCAAGAAGAATTACGTGTTGTATCCCGAATGCTACCATATTCTATGAAACCGTTGGATGTTTTAAATTATTTGTGCCAAAAAACTTAATTATTTTGTATCCGAATACTCTGTTGTAGCTCTGGGAATTTTATTAACACTCCCTGTCTCTGTAGCTAGTGGGAAAATAAGTTTTTTCACAAATTAAAATTAATAAAAAAACTACGTAAGAAGTTCAATAAACTAAACAAAACTTAGAAATCTGTCTTTAATTTCTATGGAATCTTCATTGCCTAGACATCCTAATTAACCAATTGTCAAAGTTAAATTTAGAAGGGTTAAAATGTAGTAGATTGATGTAGTTGATCGTTGTTATCATCATTTTAAAGAACCTAGTTTATATTTTCAAAATAAAAATAGTATTCTTACATTTTGGGCAGTTTTTTTTTTATTATTATCACAATCGAAGTTTATTTTAAAGAAAAAACATTTAAAGGGCGGCATTTCGAAGACTTGCATCATACTTAGAAAATCTACCACACGGCCCTGAGCCTAAAGATATTTTATTGAGCCAAAAGAATATGTACATAAGAAATGTTAATTTCTAAAACACATGGGATGGTTAGTTTTAGTGTTTTTTGAGAAAGAATGCCGTGCATTCATTTTAAATAAATCTTTTAATTACACTACTGATGGTAGAATATATTGGCCAGATTCTACGTATCCTGCCAATGTCTTATACTCTAGTGAAGATGCAGGGTCCCTGTATCTCTTTAAGATAGTTCTTTCGCGACAATCCACACAAAAGGTTTTAGCCTTGTAACCACTCTATATATATGAACGGTGCTAAAATTTTAGGTTATGTTTTTTTTAAGTGACTGTACTTTTTACTTTACTATATTCTCTTTATGAATGGATCGTTTCCAATCCATTGATCTTATATCCCCTCCACTAAAAATAATCGCCCAAATATGTTTTTTTTTTTTATCAAAACTACGAGGTAAATAATTTCAATTTTTTTTTTAAGTTACTTCGAATATATTATTCTAACAAATATTAATTTGTCATCAAGATGGTGAAAGTCCTTCAATGAAAAAAAATAATATAATGATCATTTTCACATCCTTTCCTAATCTATCATATATAAAAAAATTTCATTTTTAATTGCAATTATTTCATGTTTGGTGTGGTAATTCGTCTTCAAATTTTAACAGTGTGTTTATTATGCTTTTAATGACTTTGAACACTTCTTGAATTTGTGAAAGAACTACCTTAAATGTTCACAATCAATTCAAATAGGATATAGGATGCAAAACGAGTGACAGTGTGAATGCTGTAAAAATGCCAACATGACAAAGTAACTGAAGGCGTCACCCACTTCAAAATTAATGGATCATAAAGAGAAATCAATGAGGTTGCTGATTCAAATAAACGTTTATATATATATTTTTTTATTTGTTTGAGACTATAGTTTCAAAGGTTTAACCTTCATATCATCAACAGTTTTTTTTTTAATTAGAAATATTTTATCTGTTATTTCTCATGAGTTCAAACGAATATATTTGTTCATTGACCCTAATATTACGACAAAGCGAATTTACCCAAATCCAATCAGGTATTAAAACCCATGAGAAATAACATATAAAATATTTCTGATTAAAAAGAGTGTTGTTGAAGGTCAAACCTCAAAAAAATAAATATAGAATATACCTATATACATAGAACACCCTCATTGATTTCTCTTCATGAATAAACAATACTGCTACTCTCGGCAAAACAAAATCTTTTCAATTAAATAAATGGACAACCTGTTTCTTAAATTAGCTATTTCTTTGTGATCCAATGCTTAGGCCGTTGATCTAAATTTAAAAATCGATATTATGAAATTAAGCCGAGAGTAGCAGAGTTGTTAAATTTATGAGAATAAATTAAAGAGGGTGTTCTCTGCTTGATTTATATATATATAGACCCTGCCTTCATGAAATGTTATGATTAAAAAGAAAAAGTCATTTAAATATGAATGTATTAATTTATATGAAATTGAGGATCAAGACAAGGCCTTCGAAACTATACTCACGAGCAAATAAATTGTATTTATATATAAATACAGAGAGTGTATTTATATATAAATACAGAGCCTTTCAGAGAATATGTGAGGCTCGGCGCAACTATTATTTTTGAGGCCCTACAAGATTTTTTTCAAACATTTGTATTATAAATTGAGGTTCCTAATAGGTACCTACAACCTACAACTATATATAGATATATATATATATATACTTTTAGAAAAGATAGGAATTTGAAAAAATTGAAAGTTTTTTGCCGAGAGTAGCAGAATTTTTATATATTGAAGGAGACAATAAAAAGTGTGTCTTCTGCTGGAATTATAAATTTTATTTATAACGAGACTATAGTTTCGAGGGCTTTGCCCTCTTTATCAGTCTATTACAATTAAATTTAAGTGGGAGATAAATTTACCACTGCTCGAAACCCTTAAAAAACTTAGTAAATTGGATTGTATCTAACTTTCTATAGATTAATTCCTGTGAATCAATTGTATTAGACTGATGAAGAGGGCAAAGCTCTCGAAACTTTAGTCTCGTTATAAATAAAATTTATAATTCCAGCAGAAGACACACTCTTTTATTGTCTCCTTCAATCAATATAGAGTTATAGACTCTACGGAAAATTGAGCAAGTTTTTTTGAAAAGGAATTATTGCATGCTTTATATTAGCTTCACCTGCATGTATCTATCTATCTATCTATCTATCTATCTATGTATCTATCAATGTGACGTTTGTTCTGTTAAATTCCGTAAACATTTCTCTATAAAAATAATTGTTTACCTACTCAATTTAAATGAAATTATATAAAAATAAATACATTTGATTCTGTTAAATTCCGCAAACTTTTCTCTATAAAAATAATTAAGACTAAAAAGTAAAAAAATAAATTATATTTTAAAAAAACTAAAAAACATACTTCTTAAAAGTACAAAATAATGTAATACTTAATCAAAAAGCATGGGGCACTTTGTCGAAATTAATTAAAAGTTTCTGCGCTCCACACTTTTTGATCATAAGTTATTTATAATGTTTCACCTAGAACCGACACCTAAATCCTTAAAAAAAACTTTTGATTAAGTATTATTTTTCATAAATAGTATTATTATTTGATAATTCCAAGAATTTTGTATCATGGTCAAGATTATCATAAGTATTTATATTTACTTCTGCTTTAATTTTCATAATTAAGGGAAAATTCTTCTCCAAACGTATTATGGTCTAAGCCAGTGGTTCCCAACCTGGGGGCGATCGCCCCCAAGTGAGCAATTTGGGTTATCAGAGGGGCAATAAATAAGTGGGGGGCGATGAGTATTCAAAGGGGGGAAAATTAAAATAGTACTGTACAATAGAAACTTTCTTTTATTTTTTCAAATCTGTCAACTTTCTTAATTTTTCCAGATTCCAATTTAAAAATGAAAACATGTACTCCTGTCTTTTAAATGTACATGAATGATCTTAGTTAATTATTTCACTTCTTTGTTCTTAAAAAAAATCTGTAAAAAATGTATATTTTAATTTATTTTCTATTTTATTTAAGAGTGACCGGATAAAACTGCTTTAGTTGTTTTTATATACGGTAATAAAATTGTTTAAAATAATAAAACTGATTTATTATTTACACTACTTCAAATTAAAATTAGGCATACAATGAAAATTAAAAAGGGGCGATAGGTGTTAGTCAACCTCCAGAAATGGGAGATGGGCCACAAAAGGTTGGGAACCACTGGTCTAAACATTATTAGTGATTGTTTTATAAAATAATTGTATTTATTTATGACATGTGTAGGTTAGGGCGGTTCTTATTTTGGGTATTTTGGAATTTTCTGACAGAGGATCATATGACTCGAAATAAAAAAAAAATATTCCTCAATTTTCAAGTCTCTATCTCAATTATAACCTGTGCCGCACAGCGATGCAAGTTTCTCATCCAAATAACATGGGGGTTTTTGGAATTGAAATATCAATTTTTTATTTCGGCCAAAATATTTGCTCAAAAAATTTGAAACTCTGTACACTTTATCCAGCTATCCTTCAGAATTTTTACAGATTTTTAACTATTATGATTTTAGAGTCTATAACTTACTAACACTAAGATATAGCAGTATTTTATCTAGTTGTAACTCCAAAATTATAATAGCCAAAAAATAAGTAAAAATTCTGAAGGATAGTTACTATTATAAGGATAAAGTCTACACAGTTTCAAATTTTTTGAAACATTGCTTTGGCCGAAATACAAAATTGATCGTTCAATGCCAAAAACCCCATGTTATTTAAATGGGAAACTTATATCGCTGTGCGGCATATGTTAAAATAGAGATATATAATTGGAACTTGGTGGATATTTTTTTATTTATTTCGAACCATATGAGCCTCTGTCATGGTAAAATTCGAAAATACCCAAAATAAGGACCAGCCTAGTGTAGGTACATAAGCAAGCAGAGGGCAAACTGATTTATTCTTATAAATAGATTAAACCTTTTAAAATAATTTATTGAAATAATAGATGAATGGATGTTTACCACAGCAGAGAGTGATGGGCTCATATCTAAGCAGAAAACTATTTTATATCTTGAAGTTAAATAAATCACAGTAGTTTGACAAGTAATGAGGTATTTATATTCATGACTATTTGAAGGAGACCATTCTGATGGAGGGTCAAAAGGTATAATTGATAATATCTTGAAGTCATTACAAAAATTATTGTTTTCTTCATTCTATTTGGGAAGAGTAAAACTTGATTAGAAAATATTCTGTATTAATGTTTAATATATAATAGTTGATTTTACCAGAGAATTGTCTTCTGTCACATTAATTATTTTATTTATATGGTCAATTAACCATTGAACACGAACACTTCGTGAAATGTGATATTCTTTATTCATTAGAAGATAAACATATTCAGCTTTTAATATATCCATTTTAGAAAAAAACGAAAATGAATTCAAATGATAAAAATAAATAAATTTGAAAATAAATAAGCAAGTGTGTTTGTTGGTATTTTCATTATTTCTAATCTCTAATCAATTTTAAATATTAATACAAAATTCGATCGTAATGGAAAATTTGACATATTTATTAAATTTAAATCTAGAAGAAAAAGTAATAAAAAGTTTATAAATGATTAACACTTGTAAATAAATTGTATATAAAGGTTGATGAAACATTCATGATTAAAATATTTGTATTTTTTTAATTTTTTATCAATTTATCAATTTTATTAAATTAATATAAACAAAAACAGAAAGAAGATAGTAAAAATATTGAAAAAACTGGCAATTCTATAAAGGTTTGTCTAAATCCCACGATTCCGCGCCTGCGCAGAACTCTCTCGAAGGAATTAATTTGAGACAGCACAGCCGGATGTCAGAGCGGACTTTTTAAACTTTGAAAAAGCTTATATGAGCGGAACTTTCAAAAATTTGAAATCACAATTGAATCAATGTAAGGTAATTATTACGCGACAATACTCATCATCATCATCATTGAGTATACAGTCCTAAGACTAGTTTGATGCAACAATCCGTCTCCACTCGACTCTGTCCCCCGCCAGCTGTTTGACCTCTCTAAATGTCTGGCATCCCATATCCCCAATTATTTGGTTGAAATATTCTAATCTGGGTCTTCCCCTTCCCCTTTTCTTTCTCACCTCCCCCTCCAAGATATCCCTAAGCAGTCCCCCATGTCTCAGTGTGTACCCCATCATCTGACCTCTTCTCTTCTTCAGACTCTTCCACAAGCTTCTTCTTTCTCCGATTCTTCCAAGAACTTCTTCATTTGTAATTTTATCCATCCATTTGATATTCATCATTCTTCTGTAGCACCACATTTCGAAAGCCTCCAATCTCTTTCTCTCCGCTTTTCTAATTGTCCAGGTTTCACACCCGTACATGGCTATGCTCCATACATATGTCTTCAATAGCAACTTCCTGTTTTCTAAGCTGATTGAGGAGGAGCATAGTAGTTTTTGTTTTAAATTAAACCCCATTTTTGCTTGGGCAATTCTCGATTTAATTTCGTTTTTGTTCCTCCCATCCCATGTTATTTTACTTCCTAGGTAGCGGAATTCCTTAACTCCTAGGTTTTCTTGGTTAATTTTGATGCATTCCTGTCTCGTTTGTTCTTTTTTGTACATACTAGGACCTTGGTTTTATTCTTGTTTATTTTCATTTTGATTTCTTCTATTAGGATTTGGTTAATTCCATTCAGGGCGTCCTCTAATTCTTTTTTATTGCTTCCTAGAAGGGCAATGTCATCGGCAAATCTTAACATAGCGATCTTTTGAACTTGGATTTCGATACCTGTATCAATTTTGTCTTTGAATTCTTTAATCGCTTCTTCTATGTATAAGTTGAAAATCATGGGTGACAGCACACATCCTTGTCTTACACCTTTTTTATTTTGACTTCTCTTTGATCATCTCCAATATTTATAATTGCCGTCTGGTTTTGATATAGATTGTAGATTAGTCTTCTCTCCTGAATTTTATTCCCGCCTGTTTTAATATTTTTAAACATAATTTCCCAATTGACGTTATCGAATGCTTTTTCTAGGTCTATGAATCCGATGTAGACAGATTCTTCCACTGATAAAAGCCCTTTCTATTATTAGTCTAAGAGAGAATTGCTTCTCGGGTGCCTCTGTTTCTTCTAAAGCCGAACTGGTCTTCCCCAGATTTTCTTCAACTCTTTGTTCTATTCTTCTTTGGATTATTTTGGTTAGGATTTTGGAGGCATGTGAGGTTAGGCTAAGCATGTGAGGTTAGCCTAACCTCACATGACAATACTAGCAAAAAGTTAATGCTAGAGTAAATAGAACAGACAATAGGATTCATAATCGTTCCACAGGCGACATCTTAACCTATGTCACCCACACCTTCAACAATACTCTAGAGGCCGGAAAGAAACCCTCGCTGTAGCCCTTGATATCTCCAAAGCTTTTGACCAGGTTTGGCACAAAAATCTTCTTGCCAAACTGCCAGCCTTTGGATTCACACCAACACTTCGCAAATGGATGAAAGCTTTCTGACAAACCGAAGTATAAAAGTTGTGGTGGATGGAACATCATCTGAATCGTTCTCTACAAACTCTGGTGTTCCCCAAGGCTCTGTAATCTCCTCCACACTCTTCCTTATTTATATAAACGACCTTATTGATCAAACGGCAAACCCCACTCATTGTTACGCCGACGATAGCACTCTACACGGCAAACCCTCTCTCCCGAATAATCGAATCAATATTGCCTCCTCAATTACTCTCGACCTAGACAATCTGAATAAATGGGGCTCTCAAAATTTAGTTAACTTTAATTCAAATAAGACTCAATGTTGTCTAATTTCTAGGCGCGAAAATAGAGATTTCCCTGATATTCACTTCGATTCGAATACCCTGAAAAATGTGTGACAGCCTATCCATGTTGGGCGTCTCTGTCGCATCTTTTTTTTTTTTTTTTTTTTTCCTAGGGGAGGAGAATCTTCAAAAAGACACCCCTCGGCCGTGCCTCAGGGTAGTGTCAGGTTCCTGTCATTTTCAGGGACTGACTAAACTCCCCTCCCTTATTTCCCCGTCACCTGGGACCACAGTGTATTACTTCAGGTGACGAGAATATCCACTTTTCTATCCGGTACTAAGAGCGGCATTTACCATTTCCCTTTCATGGGATGTCTTCCCCTGGAGAATGGATTTTAGGAAGGCAGCGACCTTATGCCATCCCTCTCCACTCTCCAGCATGATCAGGACCACGGTCTCTCTGTTAAAAACAGGTGCCAAATCTTGGCAAAGCCTGTTCCTATGTTCTGCCCATCTCGGACAGTAGAACACAGTGTGCTCCGCTGTATCCTCCTCAGCGCAGAACCAGCAGACACCATCTTCCTTTTTCCCAATACGGGACAAAAAGGAGCAGAAGCACCCGTGTCCGCTTAGGAATTGGGTGATATAAAAATCCACCTCGCCGTGCCTCCTGTCGAGCCACGCTCCCAAGTTTGGGATCAGGATTCTCGTCCAGGCTGCCTTGTCTGCCCCCGGCTGCTCCCAGTTCTGGATCCAACTCTTTCGGGCAGCTTCCTCAGATTCTTGTTTTTTCATCCCCCCTTCGAAGATTCGGCTACGATGCTCTGCCATAAGGTGGATAGGCATCACCCCGGAAATCACCTGTAAGGCCTCTATAGAGACTGTACGATAAGCGCTGCATACCCTAAGTAGGATTTTCCTTTGTTGCACTTCCAGCATAGCTCGGTACGATTTGTATTGTAGGCTTTTACACCATACAGGAGCAGCATACAGCAGTATGGAATGTACTACTACTGCTAGAAGTCTTCTTTTGCTAGCTCTTGGGCCCTTGATGTTAGACATTAGTCCACAAAGAGCCTTCGTTGCCTTTTCCGCTTTTTTAGCCACCCGTGTCACATGATGTTTCATGCTCATGTTCCTTCCGAAGGCCACTCCCAGGTACACAACTGCTTCTTTCGAATGGATGTGAGTTCCTCCTATTTCAAGTGTGAGATTAGTGAGCCTCCTACCTCCATATAGTATAAGGAGCTCGGTCTTATCCTCCGCCAGTTCTAAACGTTTTCTCTTTATTTCCGAATGTATCCGTTCTACCGCTGTCTGTGCCTTAACTTCCAGCATCTCTACGGTTTTCGCCTTAACTATAACTGCGGTATCGTCGGCATAGCCTATCACCTCCACGCCATCCGGCATTTCCAACTCTAGGACCTCGTCATATAGCAGATTCCAGAGAAGAGGGCCAAGAACAGACCCCTGAGGAACTCCGCAAGTGACATCAATCGTCCCTCCTCCCGGCGTCACAACTATTCTGTCTTCCAAGTAACTGCCTATAAGCCGTCTGATATGTCTGCTGACTCCTCTCTTGCTAAGCTGCTCCATGATATTTTTCCACGGAGCAGAGTTGAAGGCATTTCTAATATCTAGCGTAATCAGAATACAAAACTCTCTGTTTTGGCTCGCCTTGGTCTTCAACTTTTCCACTTCCTCCACAACCCGCTTCATAGCATGGACGGTCGATTTTCTTTTTCTGAAACCAAATTGTCGTACCGAGAGCTCCCCCATTTCGATTGTCAGCCTAGCTGCCATCAGGTGCTCCAATGTCTTTCCCAGTATGTCGAGCAGGCATATTGGACGAAATTTTCTTTCTTCATCGCTTATTTTCTTTTCTTTTTCAATCAGAGCAAGTTTCGCTCTCTTCCATGTCTTAGGGAATATCCCATCAACGAGAGCCAAGTTCATTGTATCTAATACATTTTTCGGCATTCCTTTAACAACCTCCCTGACAACCTCTGGTATGATTCCGTCGGGTCCGGGGGCCTTATTCATTTTTATTTTCCCTATCGCGGCATTTAATTCCTCCAGCGTAAATAGTGGAATGGCGTTCATTTCAATATTATGGTACTCCCATCGTTCAATCTCGTGTGTAGGAAAGAGTTGAGCTACCACTTTGGTTTCTTCTTCTTTGGAGAGCTTCAACGGACTTCTCCTACACATTTTCTTCATGACTATTCGGTACCCTTCTCCCCAAGGATTCGTATTAATTTCATTGCAAATATCGTCCCATTTTTTTACTTTTGAGGTTGCAATAATAGTGCTAAACTCTTTCCTCTTATTTTTATACAAATTAGTTAGGTCATCTTTTACTTGCTGTGGCACATTTCTTCTCCTATTCGCTCTTGTCTTGCTTCTTTTTGCCTGCAAGCATGCCTTACGAGCTTCTTTCACCTGATCATTCCACCAATATACAGGCCGCCGTCTGTTTTGTCGACTATTTTTTATTAGAGATGTGGCTACTGCCGCTGCTTTAATTTCCTCGGTCCACTCTGTTGCGCTTAATGTATGTTCTATGTTATCCACACGAATCTTCAAAGCTTTACCAAAATTTTGGAGGGACTCTTTATCGCTTTTCCATCGAGTTTTTTCTGCTGAAGGCTCCTTTATATTTGTGGATCCTATTAGTTCGAACATGATGTTTTGGTGATCACTAAGGCTTTCTTCATCCAAAATTCTCCAATTCTCTATCTTAGTGATCATTTTTTCCGAGCAGAAGGTCACATCTATATGAGACTCTTGTTCACCTCTCACAAATGTGGGTTTATTTCCTTCATTAACTACAAGGAGGCCTTCCTTTGAAGCCCAGTCCACCAGCCTACGTCCTCTGGCATCATTGTAAGGTGAACCCCATTCCAAGGACTTTGAGTTGAAGTCTCCGCAAAGGATAATTTCTTTTTGGTGTATTTTCATGCTGCTCCCCATTCTGTCCAGGAAGGCATCGAAGTTTTCCAGGTCTGTGTTTGGCGTGATGTAGCAGCTATACACCACCACACTGGATAGTTCTATCCACGTAAAGCCCCTGCCTTTTCCAGAGTTGGTACCACTCTGATTTAGATTCAGGACGTAGATCGCCGCGTCCGCATTAGTATCGGTGAGCCATTTACCACTTTCAACAATCTGCTTATTTGGCTCGCTAGCGAGGATAATATCGATATCTTTTTCGACGGCTGTAACGATTGTGGCATCGTGAGCAGCTCTTGATCTATTTAAGTTAATTTGGAGAAACTTAGTCATAATTTATTTTCGTGTTTTCGTCTCCCTTTTTTACCTTTCTATTCCTTTGCTCTTTTTTCTTTTCTCTCTTCTTTTTTACCTCTTCTAGAAGCTCGCGGTACCTTGGGCACGCCATGCCATCGGCACGGTGTCCTTTGGTATTACAGACGTAGCAGGTTTTTTCGCCATTGCAGTCCTTCGCTGGGTGTCCAGCTTCACCGCAGTTAAAGCATATTATCTTAATTTCCTTTTCGCTGCACTGTCTCGCCAGATGTCCAAATTTCTGGCACTTGAAGCATCTTTTAAGGAGGAACGATTCTTCTACTCTGCACCTACTCCACCCAAGGTCTAGGGTGCGCTTCTGAAGAAGCCGTCTTGCCTCATATTTAGGCATGTTTACCCTAGCAGTAAGGCCTCCGTTCCGGTTCACTCTGTCTCCCAGGTGTACTTCGACGTGTTCCATACTTGAGAGCCTACGCGCCAATGCCGCCTCGACTTCTTCCTTGGTAGTGCTTCCTTCAATGCCTTTAATAAAGATCGCAGTTTTCTGAACCATATACTCAGTGGTTGCCATATTACCAAGGCTCACTTCTATGGTCTTCTTGAAGTTATCTAGATCCAGACTCTTCTTGGAGCTCACGTTTATTTTAACTGCTCCAGACTTGGTATTATGGAGCCCTTTTACTTGTATTCCATAATCAATTGGTTGAATGCTGTTCTTGATTTTCTTAACAGTATCCGCATAAGATATGCCTTCTTGAGGCCTCACAAGGATGGTATTGGAGCTCTTACTCTGAACTTGCCATTGTCTTGATTCCTGCTGTCCTGTTGTTTCTTGTGGTCTACCATTAATTGATGGGTTCGTAAGTGTCCCCCTGCTGTTACCACTCTCCGTTTTCTTCATAAAAGATTTTGGGACGTACATTACCACCTCAACTTGGGACGTGGTGAATAAAATCTCAAGCACTTTCCTGACATTGTGCCAATCGTAGCTGCCAGTCGCCACGACAGCCAATTGTCGTCTCCCAGTAGCGTTCAATTCTTTTTTAATCTCTTCAATTTCTGAGAAAAGCTGGCTCTCCTTAGCCCCCATTAATGAGTAGATTCTCTTCTGGCTCCGAAACTGACCATTTATTTTAGTCATAGTCTCCAGATATTGCAGTTTTCCGCTCTCCCCTTCTTCATTGAGGAACTCCCTGAGTTCAGGGTATCTATCTGCTGCCAGGTCTATCATTTTTGACTCCTCTCTGTAGTTCTTTATCAGCAGGGCTAAATCCCAGTCAGAACTTAAATTAAATGGCATTCCTGCAGCAAGTCTAATTTTTCTATACGTTTTCTCAGGCCAGGGTTTGGCGATGAGTGCTTCATACTCCTCCACAGGAACAAGCTCTGCATTAACACCAAGGGAGTCAAGCTTCAGCTGAATTTCTTCGATTTGGACTTTCTCTAAGTCTATCCCTTCCTTACATTTACTGCATATAACCTTTGGCAGAGGCTTCATTTGAGGTTGCACTTCCCTAATATTTTCACTATGCTCTGTTTGGGTACCCTTAGTATCAGTTTTCGCTTGTTCTGTTTGGGTCTCCGTAGTTTCTGTTTTCGGTCTTCTTTGGGGTTGGGGCGTGATTTTGCTTCTCTCAAAGCGTTCCGACAGTAGACGGAGTCTAGAGCTAGCATCCTTAATTTCCCGCTTAGTGTTTGAACTTTCCCTTACCACATGGCAGAGAGTTGTGATCTCTTTTTTGAGCTGACCGACTAAGTTCGCCCATTCACTAGGTATTCCTTCATCATTATCAGAATCTACTTCGGTTCTTCTTCTTTTTACTATGATGTCTCCCGAGGATGACCTTCTCACTGGAGACCTTTGGAGGATGGTGGACCTTATAAAAGGGTTTATATCCTCTGGTTTTGAGGGTGCTCTTTCTAATCCCGGTCGATCCTGAGGGGTTTTTTCTTTTTCTTTTGTTCCAGTAACTATCTGTGCTGTAGCCTGGTTCACCACCACAGACACTGAGCGGTCGCTTGCTGACGGTCGGGGGGAGCCCGCTCGCTCACTACCATTCCCGACCGGTTCTGGGGATCCGGACCCCTGTCCCGTAAACTTAGACTCATTTTTATTGAACATTTCCATATTTTTTGTTTAGAGTGTTCCGTGTATCGCAGTGGTCAGCAGTATAAATCCATCCTTCTTCACCAGAGCCCAGTTAGCCGGGATTTTCAAAGTTCCTGTTAGGCCTTCTCGGCTACCGTAGCGGTCCCGGGGCGCACGAAGTCCCCACCGTACATCACCCTAACAGGCATTCCCCTACTTCCGTTACCACCCCCCACGACGAGGACGTTGGGTTGGACTTTAGGGGGCCTCTGTCGCTATCCGACGCCTGTCTTGGAATGAACACATCTCCTCTGTGGCGAAATCTGCAGCAAGGAAGATTGGCTTCTTATTCAAGGTCCAAGCGATTTTACAAACCCCACAACTTCTCACCATCTACAAGGCCCAAATCCGCCCCTATCTCGAATACTGCTCTATCTGTGGAGAGGAGCCTCAAAATATTCTCTTGCTACCCTTGATGCAATTCAGAAACGAGCCGTCAGGCTAATTGACGATTCTACCCTCACCGACTCCCTCGACTCGTTGGCTCATCCGAAGAGATGTCTCCGCCCTTTCCCTTTTCTATAGATACTATCACGGCAGGTGCTCTGATGAGATAAAGTCAATGAACTTCCCCCAAAGCATGCTTTGCACGCAGCACACGTTTTGCCGACTCCCAACACTCTTTTGCGGTCAAATTGGAAAAGTGCCGGACCACTTCATTCGCGAATACATATATCCCCATGACTTCAAGGAACTGGAACTCTCTCCCAGCCTCTATCTTTTCCCAGCACCTATGATCTTCAAACCTTCAAAACCAGGGTGCATAGACACCTACACGTCTACACCCTCTCACTTAATCAACTTTCCCTTCTCTTCGGTAATGCAAGGGTCTTTCGAGATCCATAGGGGCTACACCTTTACTGGTGCACCCCTTCTTGCATTCGATTGCATTAAAAAAAAAAAAAAAAAAAAATTTACCGGATGCTCAAGACTAACTTTTTGCATGTTCATGTACCACTTCTAGCCAATCCCGTGCTCGTTTGACAAATCTGACAACACTGTCCGTAGCTTGTATATATTTTATCATAGAAATTTCAGATAAAGTATTATAAAGGGAGATTTATAAAACAAAAAGTTCTTAATAAGCGATTGAAAGCTGTTGCGACAATGGCTGAAGCGAAAAAACGTCAAAAAAGTACTAAAGTTAACCCACATTTTAGGTTAAATACATGCGTTGTTGCCAGCTTGTTTTTAGTGTAAATTTTCAATTATACATTTTTCATTATTTACTCATTATTATCTCAGAAACTGTGTTGTAACTATGAATTAAAATTTTCTTAAAAAATGTATTAGTTATTGTTTAATGTTGGTTTAGTTTTTTATAACAATGGTAACAAGAGTTTCTTAATTATAATTAAATATGTATGTAAACTTTCCGGTATCCCGTATAGTGCAATGTACAAGAGTCTGAAAAAACTTTGGAATTTAATATCTCCGGAACTATATTGTTCATAAATTTCGTTTTGCCACCAATCGATGCAGAAGTATTTAAATAATAATCTGACTAAATTTCAAAAAAAATCCTAAGAAAATCTACATGGTGAAACAACTACCTTAACACTAGGATCAGTAATTGAAATCAGAATTTTACAATTAATCCTATAATGTCTGATGTTCTTATGAGGAAGGGTGGCAAATTATATCGGTCGCTGTACCCAATATAATTTTTTCATTGTCATTGTCGTTTTATGTTTTTCGACCCCAAAAATTTAGTTAAGTGTGACTCAAAATGGGATGGTCGCGACCATTGGCGTAGTTAGGGAGTTTTCCATAGGCACGAGGAGGGGTAGTCGGCCAGCTGATTAGCCACCACAAGGTTATATATGTGAATTAAAAGAAAAAAAAGCTAAACGAATAAAAATTGTGTAATCTCTTTTTTGACCTTATAAAACGGAGACAGGTCTAGTTCAAAAATTAGTCTTTGTCGAATTGTTAATTCTCACTCAGAGTGTTCCTATATGAGCAGTCGATTGTTTTATGAAAATTTTCGCATCACTTTCGAGGTTCAACTTTTTCGCTTCTTGCATAGAGACATTAATAATTGGGTTCTCATTTAATTTTCCTTGAGTCATAGTGTTACACAGTTAGGTTTTTAATCTTCTCAGAGCGGAGAAAAAACGCTCTGCTGTACATGTAGAAACGAGTAGAATTAAAGCGATCTTTTTTAACGTACCCCCACCTCTGGAATCAATTCACCGACGTGTTTATTAGAGGATATGAAGCCCATTAGATCTTCACTACTTTTAATAATGACATTTTTAGATAATATATACAACTTGGAGCGTAATAAAGAGAGCAAGGCTATGAGATTTAAATAAGAAAATTTATTTATTTGAGTCATTAATTAAATCAATTATAATGTATGGAGTAGAAAACTGGGGATTGGAGGAGAAAAAAGAAATAGAAAAGATACAAGGAGAAATTCTTGAAATTAATAATGGGGACGAAGAGAAACACACCGGACTACATATGCATGAGAGAAATCGGAAGAATCAAACTAAGAACATACCAGGCGAAAAGACTATGCAACTATTTACTAAACATAATAGAAATGGAAGAAAGCAGATGGCCAAGGGTATGCCTAAGGGAAATAGTAAGAAACATCAGCAACAAGAATGACTCAAGATGGGGTGCCAATTTTAGAAGAAGATGAGAGGAATGGGGAGAACCAGAAATACCTACAAAAGTGATGAGCTGGGAAGCTGAGAGGACCAGAGATACTATGGAAAAAGCTATAAAGAAAGGCATAGAACAAGAGATACAAGAGGACTGGACGAAAATAGAAAACTCTTCGTATTTTCCAATATACAAAAAAATCAAAGAAGAAATCGGAAGAGAGAATTACTTTGAGTGGAAGAATGTGAAAGAGAGTGAGATAAAGATATGGACAAGAGCGAGATGTGGCAACACATATAATCTTGGGAGATTCGGAGGGAATAGTGAAGGAGGAGAAGAAGAAGATGAAAGAAGAAAGGAAGACACTTGGAAGGGGTTGGAAGTTCAACTGAGGGCTTAAGGGAACGATGGGGAGAGAAATAATGGAATTCCTGAAGCAGGAAGAAATGAAATATTCGATGGAGGTCGCAAAAGAAAAGAGGAATTAGATTGTGTTAATAAAACTGTATGTATAATTTGTACCAAAGCCCAAAATGGGTATGTTCTTTTGTATAAATGGAATAAATAATAATATATTTTTAGATTCACACAAATCTAACATCACATTTCTATGTAAAATTAATCTTTCAAGGTTAAAGTCATAAAATTAATCTTTCAAGTCATCCTTATAAAATTCTACTAAAAATGCAATCTCTAGTTTTGGAAAGAAGAAATGTTTCAATTTTTTTGAAGTAGTCATTTAGAAGCTTTAGAAAATGGATAATCGAAATATGTAGTTGATCACACTATCTAAAACCTCGAATAAAATTTCCAGCATTAATCATGGAGGCTGGCAAAAGCAAAAGGTTGAGTGTCGTCATCATTTTTTCGAAATTTTGTACTTCGACATCAAATTATTTGATCAATCCCAAGCATTAGTCAAGATAATCGAGTGTAGGTACACTGTATGTTCAAAATAATGTTCTCAAATATTGGCTAAATAATCACACAAAATCGCTATGTTCTACGCAAATGAAGAATACAAGTGCAATTATAGATGAGAATGTGCTTTGTGCATGGTTGTTGTATATCAAAACATAACAGCAACTTTTTTTATTTTTTTATTTAAAACATAAGATTGTTACAGCAAACATTAGGTCAAAACAAAGTATATAAAAATACATGTAAGTATATACCATATACCTACATTATATTATAGATCAATGATTCTCAACCTGATGGGTTCCACTAAGGGAGGTTTGGGGTTCCCCGCGCCTAGAGGTCAATAAAAGAAAAAATTGAAAAACAAAAATTTTAGTTAGTAGTATCAGCCCTCAAAAAATTTGTCATGTAAAGAAAAAAATTATTAAATTTAGAGTCCAAGTATTACCTTTTAGTCAAATAAAACCATTGATTTGTGTCAGTGATACCATTTTTGTTCCTCTAAAGTTACATTATGTTACATTAGTAACAAAATGAAAACATAATTTAAATTGTTTTATTATTATTTTGTTATTAATGACGTTTGAAATAAGATTGCTTTTCAAATAGATGAGAATATTATTTGTGAGTATACTGTACATTGAATATGTAAAAAAACCTGTCCGATCCGAAAGGGGCATATCGTCGCCTTAAGAGTGTAAACCTGCTAACCCACAACAAGAAAATTTCACAGGGCAAAAACAAACAAAATTTAATATTGTTGTTAAGGAAAGAATTTATTTTTCACATTGTTTTCTACAACATCGTAATTTTAAGTAGCAGTTTTACTTGGACGATGCAGCATCTCTTTTTCTTTCTAACGGTATTAATATGTCATATATGATAAAAAATGGATTTAGCAGGCTTACACTCTAAGGAGACGATATGAGTATCCCAATGACATTACCAAAAAAATTTAATAATAATATTATTCATGAAAATAAAAATGTTAGATATTGTAATTTAAAATGCACATTTTTTGTACCCAATTTCCCCAAAATCTAGCAAATTTTTAAAATGTGGCAACACAGTCATCGGCGGCGGTATGTTATATTTGGAAGCTATAAAAGTTGCATGATGTTGATATTTTGACGAAAAATTAAATATCTCATATTTTAGTGGTAGGGGGTTCCTTAGAAATAAATATAAGTGATCTAGGGTTCTTCGTTTTACAAAAGGTTGAGAAACACTGTTATAGATTAAACATTACAATATTTATTAAAGTTCATTAATATTAAAGGAAATGTTACAAAATAGATAATCTGAACACCATATTTACATTATACTTTTTATAAGTATGTTTATTTACAAATATTTAATACAGGACTCTAGTTACCAATTATATATATTAAATTATAATTAAAAAAACTAAAAAAACAGGCTTTTGAATGACTGTAATGCACTAAAAAGTACAAAATAATGTAATAAACATCAAGTCAAAAAGTGTGGGGCGCAGGATGTACTTTTAATTAATTTTGACAAAGTGCCCCACTCTTTGACATGATATTTCTTACATTATTTTACTTTTTAGTGCAGTACAAAAAAGTTGTTTTTAGTTTTTTTTTTTTTTTAATTATAATTTATTTTTTTGCTTTTTATTCTTAATTATTTTTATAGAGAAAAGTTTGCGGAATTTAACAGAATGGAATGTTTTTATTTTTATATAATTTCATTTAAATTGAGTAAATAATTATCTTTATAGAGAAATGTTTGCGGAATTTAACAGAACAAAATCACATTGATAGATTCATTTATACGTACATACAGGTAAAGCTAATAAAATCATGTTAAAAATAGATTACGGTTTCCTAGATTAAACTAGGACCAATGTTCATGGATTAAATAATAAGATTTTATATAGTCGTCTTATTGAAATAATGAATCTATATAAAATCTTTAAATTGTTCGAGTTTTCAGCGAAATATTTCAGAATATGGGGCATACTAGTTGGATGTACCAACAAATTGCAAGTTGATTGCTAGTTTATCAACCTTATTATTTTATTTTTTTATTTCGTTTTAAACGGCTTTAAACAGTAAAATAGCATTAGATCTACAAGTTGGGGCGAGTAATTTTTTCTACTCTCATTGCAAGATTGAGGTACCTCAGCATGAGGATATTTGGAACAAGTAGACACAGATTAGAGAGGAAAAAATAAATGGAGAACTAATTGATATTCAGAAACTAAAATGAATGACTGTAAAACGAGTTGAAGTCTTCACAGACGATGATTGGGGAAACTCACTTATTGACAGGAAGTCGTTTTCTGGCAACGTATTCACATTCATTTAGTTGGTGATCTTGCAGCTGGTGTGAATCATTATATACATTTATTTAATATACTGATGCGGCAAAATAAAATAGCATTAGATCTACAAGTGGGGGGTAGAATTTTTTCGAGCCTCATTGCAAGATTGAGGTACGTCAGCATAAAGATATTTGGAAAAAGTAGACACAGATTAGAGAGGAAACAATAAATTGAGAACTAATAGCTATTCACGAGTGGGTAAACAAAAAGCTGTCTTGCGAATTTGAAGCTTTTTGATAGGTTTTTATTAGTTCTTTTTTTGTTTCTTTTGGGGAAGGGGGTTTGTTAACTCTTCTTTCCATTTAGAGATAGGAAAAGCATGGGTTGGTTTTGAAATTAGGCTGGAATAAGGAAATCTCTGATTACTAAAATTGTATCATTTTGTTTATTTTTAAAATATTTTTCTTTTTAGATAATATGGTTAAAAGGGATAGTCAATCCAGGGTTGGGACTAGAAGTATTGGTGTTGAAAGCAGTGGTGGTATTTTTGTTATGTGGATGATTCAGATGGTTATATAGATTACAAAGATATAGGGAAGAATCGTATTAATTTAAATACAGTCTGGTTCCTACAAGTTAGTTAATTCAGATATTAATATGTAGGTTTGCATTCATTTGTAGGATCTGGCATTGCTTTTTGGAAGTCTGTCTATTTATTACTACTTGGGATTATAGTCTTCTGCCTCCTATGATTAAATCAATTATAAATTTTGTCAAGTCGTAAAGTCCTAGAATTGTAAAAAATTGTATTTAGTTCTCACAACAGAGATTAGCTGAAGTAGAGAGAGGACATACCATCCCTGTTAAGGTTTTGACCAGGTTTCCTTAACAACTTCTGGCAAATGCCGGGATGGCTAATGCGTCGATTGGTCCTGGTATCAGTTTTTTGCGCGAAATTCTTAAATTACTTTTTGTCTTTGGAAATCTATGGTCATGGTAGTTGTTAATGAGCATAAATTTCTATTTTTTTTTCTTTTTCTTTTTTTTTTTTTTACTTGTTTATTATTTGTTAAATTGTTGTAATTAATTTGTATTGATGTTTGTTAATGTATTGTAGGTAGATTGTATTGATGTTTGGAGGACCTAGCCACCGAGGACTTGTGCCTCTAAGCAGGTCAAGGAATAAAGATTTATTTATTTATTTATATTTAATATACTGATGCGGCAAGTTAAATGATATTAGATTCACAACGAACAGGAAGCCGTTTTCAGACTACGTATTCACATAGATTTAGTTGGTGACTTCGAAGATGGTGTGAACCATTATAAAGAGTTATTTAATATACTGATGAGGCAAACTTAAATAGCATAGCATAGCAAAGTTAAATAGCATAGCATAGCAAAGTTGAATAGCATAGCATAGCAAAGTTAAATAGCATAGGATAGCAGCAACAACTTGGGGGGAGAAATTTTTTCGACCCTCATTGCAGGATTGAGGTACCTCAGCATAAAGATATTTGGAACAAGTAGACACAGAATAGAGAGGAAACAATAAATTGAGAGCTAAAAGCTATTCACAAACTTAAATGAATGACTGTAAAACCAGTAGAAGACTTCATAGACGCTGATTGGGGAAACTCCCTTATTGACAGGAAGATGTTTACTAGGAGGTATTCACATTCATTTAGTTGGTGATCTTGCAGCTGGTGTGAATCATTATATACATTTATTTAATATACTGATGCGGCATAGTAAAATAGCATTAGATCTACAAGTTGGAGGTAGAAATATTTTCGAGCCTCATTGCAAGATTGAGGTACCTCAGCATAAAGAGATTTGGAAAAGGTAAACACAGATTAGAGAGGAAACAATAAATTGAGAACTAATAGCTATTCACAAACTAAAATGTATGACACTAAAACGAGTTGAAGTCTTCAAAGACGCTGATTGGGGAAACTCCCTTATTAACAGGAAGTCGTTTTCTGGCACCTATTCACATTCATTTAGTTGGTGATCTCGCAGCAGGTGTGTATCATGATATGCATTTATTTAATATACTGATGCGGCAAGTTAAATGATATTAGATTCACAACGAACAGGAAGCCGTTTTCAGACTACGTATTCACATTGATTTAGTTAGTGATTTCGAAGATGGTGGGAACCATTATAATGATGAGGCAAACTTAAATAGCATAGCATAGCATAGAAAAGTTGAATAGCATAGCATAGCAAAGTTAAATAGCGGATTGAGGTACCTCAGCATAAAGATATTTGGAACAAGTAGACACAGATTAAGAGGAAACAATAAATTGAGAACTAATAGCTATTCACAAACTTAAATGAATGACAGTAAAACCAGTAGAAGACTTCATAGACGCTGATTGGGGAAACTCCCTTATTGACAAGAAGTCGTTTTCTGGCAACGTGTTCACATTCATTTTGTTGGTGATCTATGAAGTGGTGAGTATCATTATATACAGTTATTTAATATACTGATGAGGCAAACTTAAAAAGCATAGCATAGCAAAGTTAAAAAGCATAGCATAGAAGCAACAACTTGCGACAGCAATTTTTCGCCACATATGGCAGGATTGAGGTACCTCAGCATAAAGATATTTGGAACAAATAGATCAAGATTAGAGAGGAAGCAATTAATTGAGAATTGATGCATTAAAAACAGTTATTTAATATACTGATGTGGCAAAAATAAATAGCATAGCATATCAGCAACAACTTGGGGCAGGAATTTTTGAAAATGATATTAGATCCACAACGAATAGGAAGTCGTTTTCTGACTACTTATTCAGATTTAGTTGGTGATTTCGCAGCTTGTGTGAAGCATTATAAGCAGCTATTTAATATACTGATGCGTCATACTTAAAAAGCATAGCATAGCAGCAACAACTTAGGGGCAGAAATTTTTCGACCCTCATTGCAAGATTGAGGTAGCTCACATGAAGTTATTTGGAACATTTGGAACAAGAAGACACAGATTAGAGGAAACAATAAATTCAGAACTAATATTTATTCACAAACTATAATGTGTGACTGTAAAACGAGTTGAAGACTTAACAGACGCTTGTTGGGGAAAGTCCCTTATTGACAGGAAGTCGTTTTCTGGCAACGTATTCACATTCATTTAATTGTTAATTTAGCAGCTGGTGTGAATCATTATATACAATTATTTAATATATTGATGCGGCAAAGTTAAATAGCATTGATCTACAACTTGGGCGCAGAAGCCTTAACAGACGCTGATTGGGGAAAGTCCCTTATTGACAGGAAGTCGTTTTCTGGCAACGGAATCACATTGATTTAGTTGGGGATCTCGAGGCTTGTGTGAAGCATTAAAAACAGTTATTTAATATACTGATGGGGCAAAGTTAAATAGCATAGCATAGCATAGGAGCAACAACTTGGGGGCAGAAATCTTTTCGACCCTCATTGCAAGATTGAGGTACATCAGCAAAAAGATATTTGGAACAAGTAGACACAGATTAGAGAGTAAAATATAAATTCAGAACTAATTGTTAATCACAAACGAAAATGAATGACTGTAAAACAAGTAGAGGACTTCATAGACGCTGATTGGAGAAACTCCCTTATTGACAGGAAGTCGATTTGTTGCAACATATTGACATTCGTTTAGTTGGTGATCTGGCAGCTGGTGTATATCATTATATACATTTATTTAATATACTGATGCGGAAAGTCAAATGATATTGGATCCACAACGAACAGAAAGTCATTTTCTGACTAAGTATTCAGATTCATTTAGTTGTTGATCTCGTAGCGTGTGTGAAGCATTATAAACAGTAATTTAAGATACTGATGGGGCAAAGTTAAATGACATAGCATAGCATAGCAAAATTAAATAGCAGTTCTGGAAGAAAATTAATTAAATAGCATATCATAGCATTTCATAGCAAACCTAATTAGCATAGCATAGCAGCAACACATGGGGGCAGAAATTTTTTCAACCCTCATTGCAAGATTGAGGTACATCAGCATAAGGATATGAGGAACAATTAGACACAGATTAGAGACGAAACAATAAATTGAGAACTAATAGCTATTCACAGTAGAAGCATTATAAACAGTTATTTAATATTCTGATGAGGGAAACTTAAATAGGATAGCAAAGCATAGCAAAGTTAAAAAGCATAGCATAGCAGCAACAGCTTGGGGCAGAAATTTTTTCGACCCTCATCGCAAGATTGAGGTACCTCAGCATAATGATATTTGGAACAAGTAAACACAGAATAGAGAGGAAACGATAAATTGAGAACTAATAGATATTCATAAACTAAAATGATTGACTGTCAAACCAGTCGAAGCCTTCATAGACCTTTATTGGAGAAACTCCATTATTGACACGAAGTCGTTTTGTGACAACGTAATCATATTCATTTAGTTGGTGATCTCGCAGCTCTTGTGTATCATTATATACATTTATTTAATATATTGATGCGGCAAGTTAAATGATATTAGATCCACAACGAACAGAAAGTAATTTTCTGACTACATTTTCATATTCATTTAGTTGGTGATCCCGTTGCTTGTATGAAGCATTATAAACAGTAATTTAATATACTGATGAGGAAAACTTAAATAGCATAGCAAAGTTAAAAAGCATAGCATAGCAGCAACAACTTTTGGACAGAAATTTTTTGACCCTTATTTCAGGATTGAGGTACCTCAGCATAAAGATATTTGGAACAAGTAGACACAGATTAGAGAGGAAACAATAAATTGAGAACTAATAGCTATTCACAAACTCAAATGAATGACTGTAAAACCAGTAGAAGACTTCATTGACGCTGATTGGGGAAACTCCCTTATTGACAGAAAGTCGTTTTCTGGCAACGTATTCACATTCATTTAGTTGGTGATCTTGCAATTGGTGTGTATCATTATATACATTTATTTAATATACTGATGAGGCAAGTTAAATGATATTAGATCTACAACGAACAGGAAGTCGTTTTCTGACTACGTATTCGGTTCATTTAATTGGTGATCCCGCTGCTTGTGTGAAGCATTATAAACAGTAATTTAATATACTGATGAGGCAAACTTAAATAGCAAAGTTAAATAGCATAGCATAGCAGCAACAACTTTTGGGCAGAAATTTTTTCGACCCTCATGCATGATTGAGGTACCTCAGCATAAAGATATTTGGAACAAATAGACCAAGGTTAGAGAGGAAACAATTAATTGAGATCTTGAAGCATTAAAAACAGTTATTTAATATATCGATGTGGCAAAGTTAAATAGCATAGCATAGCAAAGTTAAATAGCATGGCATAGCAAAGTTAAAAAGCATAGCATAGCAGCAACAGCTTGGGGCATAAATTTTTTCGACCCTCATTGCAAGATTGAGGTACCTCAACATAAAGATATTTGGAGCAAATAGACACAGATTAAAGAGGAAACAATAAAGTGAGAACTAATACAGGGTGTGGCAAAACTAATCATCCTATTGGAAAACGCTTTAACTTTTGCAAATGGCGCCAAATGCCAATTCGGTTTTGACATTTGTGAAGTAAACAAAAGCAGAATACAAATGGACAAGCAATGAATCGGTTTACTCCGCAAGAACGCGCAATAATTGTTTCCATTTTTTGCGCAACAATTCGTCGGTTGGGTTGGCGCAGCGTGAATTTCGTCGCAGATTTCCTGGCCGTCCGACACCAACTGGACAAACACTGCGGCGTTTGGCCACACGCCTTGAAGAGACTGGGACAACACGAGATGTTCCCAAGGCTGGCGGCCCCGGAGCAGCGGTTTTGCTGGGAATATCGCTGCTGATAGCCAAGATGTCGAAGAGGAGCCAGAAACATCGAACAGACGACGTGCCACGCAATTGGGCATTAGCCGGCGGTCCCTACACAGAATTTTGGTGAAAGATTTGAAGATGTTCCCTTACAAAGTGCAGACAGTGCATCAGCTGTTAGCTGTTGACCGCCAAACGCGTCTAACCTACGCTCAGGCCATCCTGAATCTCAACGAAGAGGAGGACGATTTTTCATCGAAAATTATCATGAGACGAGGCTCATTTCTATCTTAGCGGTTACGTGAATAAACAAAATAATCGTTTCTGGGGCACCGAAAATCTGTGTATCACACACGAAGAGCCATTACACCCGCTCAAAGTTACTGCGTGCTGTGCTGTTTATGCTGGAGGAGTCATCGGGTCATTTTTCTTTGAGAACGCCCCGGGCCAAACGACGACTGTGGACGACGCGCGCTACATAACCATGATTACCGAATTTTTTTCTTCCTCAATTGGATGAATTGGGACTAGAGGACATGTGGTTCCAACAGGACGGTGCAACGGCGCACACTGCTCGAGCCACAACCAATATTCTGAAGGAAGCATTTCCGGGTGGCTTAATCTCTCGTTTTGGTGATTTGCACTGGCCGGCAAGATCACCCGATTTAACCGTTCTAGACTTCTTTTTGATGGGGCTTTTTGAAGTCTCTTGAAGCCCTTAAGGAGAATATTTGCCAGGAATGCGAGAACCTGTCGCCCGAAGTTCTGGCAAGAGTGATGGAAAATGCCATAAAACGGACCCGTATGGTCATAACTCTGGCGGCGGCCACTTGCCCGTTATCATTTTCTCGAATTGATGAAATAAATTCTAATGGATTAAATAAACAAATTTCACAAGCAGAACCAAAGTTTTTCATTAAAAAAAATACAGCAAAAGAACATCGGGTGATTACTTTTGCCAAACCTTGTAGATATTCATAAAGTAAAATTATTGACCATCAAACCAGTTCAAGTTTTCATAGACGCTGATTGGGGAAACTCCCTTATTGACAGGAAGTCGTTTTGTAGTAACGTATTCACATTCATTTGCATTTAGTTGGTGATCTCGCAGCTGGTGTGTATCATGATATGCATTTATTTAATATACTGATGCGGCAAGTTAAATGATATTAGATTCACAACGAACAGGAAGCCGTTTTCAGACTACGTATTCACATTGATTTAGTTGGTGATCTCGAAGATGGTGGGAACCATTATAAAGTTATTTAATATACTGATGAGGCAAACTTAAATAGCATAGCATAGCATAGCAAAGTTGAATAGCATAGAATAACAAAGTTAAATAGCATACCATAGCAGCAACAACTTGAGGGGAGAAATTTTTTCGACCCTCATTGCAGGATTGAGGTACCTCAGAATAAAGATATTTGGAACAAGTAGGCACAGATTAGAGAGGAAAGAATAAATTGAGAACTAATAGCTATTCATAAACTAAAATGAATGACTGTAAAACCAGTAGAAGACTTCATAGACGCTGATTGGGGAAACTCCCTTATTGACAGGAATTCATTTTCTGGCAAAGTATTCACATTCATTTAGTTGGTGATCTAGCAGATGGTGTGAATCATTATATACAATTATTTAATATACTGATGCAGCAAAGTTAAATAGCATTGATCTACAACTTGGGCGCAGAAATGATTCCAGCCAGTCTACAAGAAAAAGTACTTCAAGAACTACACCGTACGCACGTAGGAATAGTAAAAATGAAACAACTAGTTAGGCGATATTGCTATTGGAAATCAATTGATAAAGACATCGAAAGATTAACCAGAAACTGTGAAGAATGTCCAATGAACCAAAAGAGCCCTACAAAGTACCCATAGACTAATGGGACAAACCCAGAAACAATTTCCATATAGTCCAAATAGTTTTCGTGGGACCATTCCAGAAACATTTCTATCTGGTATTTGTAGATGCGAAGTGGCCTGTAGTAAAAATTCTAAAAGCTACTTCACATTCTACTATTGAACTATTGCTTGATATTTTTGTCAAACATTCATGAATTTCTGCAAAAATAACAACATGAATACTCAATAATGATGTGTTGTTAGGTCACCCACAAAGTAATGAGACAAGAAACTGTTCTTGCTCCTTTGATTGAAACAACCAGTCGTATCATATCAACAAGAATATTATACAGACGAAGATCATATCAAAGAACATTCATAAAAAATGAAAAGCAGAATCTTCACCGGAAATAATCAATAAAGAACAAAGTCAAATGAAAACACCAAAAGAGAAAAAGCCACCTCACGCTGGACCGGTAGAATAGATGCTATTAAACCTTTGAGATATCAGATTGATCAAGTTTTTGATGACCTTTTCAAAGTAATGGAATCATCTGTATCTTCAAAAGATTTTAGTACATCACACCTAGCTCGATCGTTAGCAACAAAAATTCAAAACTACAATTTTTATGCTCTGTAGTAATTCGGTATAATATAAATATTATTTAAAATGAATTTTCTTAGTCTAAATTAATGCAGAGTCAAAGTACAAATCTTAAAGTTTGTTTTGACTGCCTAAACAAAATAAAAATGTCTTTTACAGACTTAAGAAGTGATAACTGATAAGGGATTTAATGAAATTCTTGTCGACGCCAGAAAACTGGCCGAAGAATTAGAAATTGAGTTTAATTTTTTATCGACACAAACTGTTGGTCGAAAAAAAAAACAGTTTAATTATGAAAGCAATGACGAACCAATAACTGACCCGAAAATTCATTAAAAAGTAAACGTATTCTTCTCTATATTAGATAAAACCATATCATCTCTTGATGATAGATTTAAGGGGTTAGAGCGATTTAATAATATTTTGGGATTTTTTTTATTATTGTGGGGAACATATTCACCCACAATAAGACTTCAAGAGAGAGCGCCACCGCGGGAGCTCCCGTCAACACTCCAGTGCCACCACGCCGGCGGAAGCTGCGCGCATAGCATCAGTACTACACCGGCGTCCATCCTGTCAGCACATAAAAACTCTCGAGAACAGAAGAAGCCTTATACAACTTTGTAAACCCCCATCTCATGAATAAAGTTATTTTTATAAGAAGAGTTGTCTTGAAAATAAATTCACCCCGAATATATATCCCATTCAACTCCTTCATTCATTATGTTCAGCTTGACTGAAGAAGAAATAAGGATATCTTATGAAAATTTATCACTAGATTTGAAAGATGAATCACGTAAAGAATTGGATATTGACGCAAATGACTTATTTGATGAAATTAATTGTTTAAAAAGTCACATGCCAGAGCCACTGCAAAATGATTTAGACCCCCAACTAATTCTTCAACTCTTTTTAGAGAATCAGATAATTTCGACGTTTCCAAACACTGCAATGGCTATTCAAATTTTTTAACGGTACCAGTGACCGTAGCTTCAGGGGAAAGGTCTTTTTCAAAAATTAAGTTGATAAAAACGTTTTTAAAATCGACTATGTCACAAGAAAGACTAAGCCATTTAGCAATTATGTCCATAGAAAGTGACTTTATGGATTCTATTCCCTTCGACGAGTTAATTAAAGATTTTGCCGAAAAAAATGCAAGAAAAGAATGTTTTCAATAATTTATTTTGTTCAAAATTTTTATTGTTTTGGTACTTTCTTTGATTTTTATTTAACATTTTTAATTTTTATCTATCACCAAAGTAGAAATACCGTCAAATATTCGCCACTTATAGGATTAACTTTAACAAACGATCTCACTGTATGGCGGGATAGTTCGTAAAAGTTTATCCTTTAAAGTGACGAATGTTTGACGGAATTTCTACTTTGGTGATACATCACTGAGTCTGACTGTTCACTGCTTTATGTTGTAAGTTTAGTTTAAAAGTTATGTATATTACACATGTTTAATATCAAAATTAAATATAATTATTAGAATTTATTTGATTTCAATTTTATTTATTATGTGTACCTAACCTACCTATCATAGGTATGTTAGGTACATTATAATAAAAATTGTTACATAGGTAACCTATGAAACAATTTTTAGCTAGAAGTGGTAAGGGGTGATGATGTTTTTAATGTTAAATTTTAGTTACAATTTTAAAAGAAGGCGTAAAATTAAAGTTTGGACAAGGGTGGCTGAATAGCTTGGTGCGGCCCTGCCAACGATTATAATGCGGAAACAATCGCTACAGCTAAAAACATTATGGGCCTAATAAACTATAAATTCATAAACTCTGTAAATTAAGTTTTAGAATCTGTTGATAGAGTGAATGTAGCTCTACAGTCGAAAACCATTATAGACAAAGCCTCTGAATTAATCAAGGGATTAACAAGGTAGATTCAGAATATTCGCGAGACTGTGGACAATGTTTTCGAAAAGGCAAAAAAAAATTGTGAAGAATGTGACATTGAAGACAATTTTCCAGAACAGCGAAGAAAGTGAGTAAAAAGACACGATTTAAGGGAAAGTTCAGACGCCGACTACGACATTACCCAGCAACAAAGATTCAAAATTCAGATAAATGAAGCAATAGATAAAATAATTTTTGAATTCACATGGCGATTCGAAAAACTACACAACATTCACCACTTTTTCAATTTTTTGACGGTAGAACACATATTACAATATCCAGTTGAAGAACTAAAAAAACATGCAGCTGATTTGAGTATCAAATATTCTGCAGATAGAAATGCCACTGAATTTTGGGCCGAATTAGAAACTTTGAAGAGTCAAGTTGAAGCGACTTCGTTATTTGATAAATGTGAATGTGAGTCAAGCCTGGGTCTTCTTAAAGCTATAGTAGAACTGGATTTAAAGGAAATTTTTCCCAAAGTAGTAGTCGAAATAAAGATTTTTTTAACGATCTCAGTGACTGAAGCGTCCTGCGAGAGATCATTCAGTAAGCTCAGATATAGATATAGACGTACCTGCGCTCGACGATGGGCCAAGAAAGATTGTCCTAGCGATTTTGTCGACTGAACGCGAAATAGCACGGCTCCTGTCGTATGAAAATGTAATCAAGGACTTCGCAATTAGGTAAGCGCGTAAAGTAAATATTTAAATAGATAGTTGTTGTTTTTTGTTTGCTTTTACGGTTTGTCTTGGGTCTTTACTATCTCAACTAACGAGTATTTGGTGTCATTTGTGTGTTGTATTATTTTGTATTTTGGCAAATATTTTTAAATAAACATTTTTTTTACCTAATTTATATACCTATATGGTACTTATTCAAAATTCTACCAAGTACCTATACTTTTTTTCAAGGGCGCAGTTATAGAAGCTCGCTCCGAGTGCATAAAAGGCTAGTTACGGCCCTGCTCAAATCCAAATACACACTCACTCTGCTCTTAACATTCATTCTGTTCCCAGCATTCTTTTCTCAACATTCATTCCACTCTTAAAACTTCAAAAAGTTTTCTCTTTATTCAAGCTAACC